>OX465262.1:8337611-8533869 GCA_949987775.1 Aproaerema taeniolella
TGCAAACCGCTACTATCATGACTGACAAAGAACGTGGCTGTGGTGTAACTTGATATGTTTGTTATTCACTGCACATTATTATAAACATGAAAAAAACATTATTCGTAATTTCGTACTGTGTCAAAAAATATAAAAGAACTACAATAATGTAGTATGTAGAAGACGAAATATACCGTAAGTATACGTCACAACGAATAGGAGAACGCGTGCATGGCAGCAAAAATTTGATGTCTTTTTTTTATGTCACAACTTCAGCAGGCGCCAATCTTGGAAAGAAACTGCCTAGTATTCTCTTATGAGAGAGTTTTTAATTTTAACGTTTTTGATTTGGATCATTCTTAAAATAAAGCTTGTGTTAATCATTCAATCTTGCAGGCTGGCTCGGGATCGCGATATTTTTCACACCGATCGCATTCACGATAATGTTCAACATTTTCTTCTATATCACAACTTTAAAGGTGATAAAGAGAATCAATATTTACGGCAGGATCCACTACAAACTCAAAGGATGGTAAGTTCAATTTACCAATTTATTAGACTCTCTAGGGATTTTTAAATAATATGTCGCGTTTGGCTGAATAGTCCTTGTGTAATAGCAATTCAAAAAACATAATAGAATTCATGCTTCCGCACGACGTTTCCAAGTAATGCATATGTTTTTTTCCGTAACTAAAAGTAGCCTATATAACTTGTTAGGATTGTTAACCCGTTGAGAACTTGCATATGTAAAACAGTTACTAATTATCATAGAAAAAATAATAAGTAAGATAAATATGAATATTAAGCTCTCTTATCGTTAAAGAACCACCAGTAAACTTTAATTCTGAAGAGAAATTATTGCAAACTTCTAAATCCCAACTCGTTTATTTACAGTTTCGACCTATTCCTGCAACTGTTCCTGATCATGACGATAGCATGGCTATTCCTCCTATTGTCATGGCTAAACTTTGACGGCCTTATTTACGCACACATTGTCGTCAATCTTCTACAAGCGATTTTAATATTCTACGTTTGTGTGGTACGTCAGTCTCATGTTACGTATTTATTGAGAAAAAGTTGTTGCTACGCCGAACCAGTGCCTACAGGGGAGTGGGGGGATGAAATGACGCATATGAATGGTCATTACGGTAACTACTAAACGGCCTTTTTGCAATTTTTGGTTATGGCCAAGGATCAATTTTTACAGCGAATGCGTCGTAAACCAAATATACTATTTCGGCGCGACACCTACCAGTAACATCACTATTATGTTATGACCAAGATTTATTATTACTTATTCGCCCCATTTTACTCCATTTACTGTTATCGGTGAAAATAATTGTTATTAAAAGTATAGGGGTATTTTATCCTCGCCCACCGCACATGTGCTTCGCATTAAAAAATGTCCTTAAATGATAATGAGGTTCGACCAATTCCAGCCATGGCCTTAATTCATGTTCCTATTGTCCTGAGCCTAAGGAACCGTAGATCTTTGCCGTAAAGTTTAATTTAATTCACTGTTAATTCAAATTGTGACTGGCGTTGTACATTGATCAACATGCCTCCGTTAATTAGTGACTTCTGCTGTAAGTGTATCTATTTTTCATGCACTGAGACAGACCTGCTTTTCCGTCTCATTGCATAAAAATTGCGCGGGTTTCGCCTGCATTGACTGCGATTGTTTCAAATCTTCAAATAATATGGTGAATTTAAGCATTAATGATCAAAAACAATATAATGATAACATGAACTGCGTAGGTGCAACTGAATGAAACTCTAATACTCAAAATACCACCAAAAAATGAATCTCTTAGAACCACTTGTGCCAAGTCAATAACCCTGATTTTCGTTTAAGTAAAAATACATATATTTTTTTAGTTATAATTATTTTTATTTGAAAAAAAATCGAATTATAACATTTATAATTATAATCGTAGTAAGCTGCATTCTAGGTTAAATTAGAGAACATAGCTTGGCTCAAGTGGGTCTTAAACAATTATCACAACACTGTGGACCTTTATCGAGTATTAAAACAGGGCAATAAGGCTGACATTCATAGATGAAAACTAAGCCAAGACCCGACTCTGAAATGTCAAAGCCTTCTTTAGTAGGCAAATTAAATATAATTTGACATTTCAGAGTCGGGTCTTGGCTTAGTTTTCGTCTATGAATGTCAGCCTATGGGCCTATTCAGTATTTAAGAATTTAACAAAAAATTATGAGAGTTCTAAGTATTAAAATAATTGGTAGCTACTAAGAAATTAAGAAAGTATGATACGGAATTATTCCTCATGCAGTTTTAGCTGCTAAGTTTCCTTTGAAGCATTTTTTTTTCAATTTAGAGAACTAAACCTATTTGTTTTAAATGAAAATACTCGAGGTTATTCAACAAATATTTCTGCACTTTCAAAAACATAAACAGGACTGTTAACTACAGGGGTGTCAAGTTTTAATGCGAAATTTAAGTAGTTTTAGTTGATATTTATTATTATTAGTATTATTACCGATTGAATGAACTTTTTACGTAGCGTTGTACAAATCTGAAAGTATTAGTAATTTGTGCCTTGATAATGTGTCTTATAATTATAACTAACAATATTTTAGTAGGTTATGTCAGGGTTTTGTAAAACAAAGTTTTTATGTAAATTTCTTAACGTTCCTCTAGTTTGCTGTTTCGAAGTAAAAAATAAACGACTAAAAGTTCCAGCGCAGTTTTTGGGGCCTCTTTGGTAATGCATTGCCTCAGTACGAAAGTGATTTTTACGCAAAATGACATAAACGATGTGACAAGGAGAACTTAGTACACAAAGTACCTTTGTGTTCTAAATCTTTTATTTTTGTGATAATTAATTAATCGTGTGCTCACAAAAGATACTTAATTTTTATTTTGAAATTGCACCTGTTTAAATTTTGAATGAAGCACCAGTAATTTAAATGTAGCTTAGGTATTTGATGTAATTTGAAATTATATCCTTGGTGTTGGAAAGATATCCTTGACAGAAAGATATATTGAGTAGGTTATAATTGTAATTGAAACGACTGGATCTTTTTCCTAGAAGTTTAAAATCAACGGCCTTTATATCCGTCCTTTTCTAAATCTTATAAATGCAGCTTTACTGGTTAGTGATTTATAAAAGACAGTATAGCTATGTATTTGCTCTCTAAACACTACTAACAGTATAATAGTGCAAGTTATATTACAATAAACTTGTCATTACTTAGCAGAGACGATGCGCAGCATCTAAAGACGGCTTGATAAGCTTCCAGTATAATCACAAGTTACAAGAAAAATTGGCAACATTAAAGAATCGCGGCTTATGATTAGTCAAATAATTTCTTGTTACCATTCGTGTTACAACACGTATTAAAAAATCAAGTGTTGCTTTATGAAACTGTCACCTAAAGTTTTATAAAACAGACTAATTAGTTCTAGCCCGACTCGGGTAATATATTAACTAATAACTATAGATCCTATGCATCGTCGTATGCCGAATAATTTTAATATTTACCAGTAACTTTTCTAACATTGTATTTAAAACTATTCCCGTAATCTAAACCAATATTTGATACGACTATACTCTCCGTCAGATAAGTGTTACAACCAAACCGTTGTCCAAAAAATGTAAAATCTTATACGGATTGCTGTATTTTAGCCTTAGTAAAAGGTGATTGTTAAATATTGGTAGAATTAAGTTATAATAGGGATGGCACTATCCCTTGACTGATTTAAGACCTTATAATAAAGGGCGAAAGGCAGCTATATTACGCTTTATTCATAAAAATTTGGTGTACAATTTGGAATGCCCGTTTAATTTGATGGGATTATAATACTGCTAAATGAAGTGATAACAATGCGATCATAAATGAAATATTATATGTAGAAGCGCCACTTATTTTGAAACGCAAAGCCACCGTTTGATTTGGCATGAACTATACTTTAACATAAACATGTCTCTATTAACTGAAATATGCACTAAGCCTTATCCACTACGCGTCGCAATGGTCGACATCGAATCAAATGGTTTAGAGTACGGGATCTATCTTGACGTATTCCAAATATAGCTGTAAGTAATAATTTAGTTTGTATTGAACACGCATTTAATTTTATACCAACATTTTCTATCGAATTTAATAAAATTCATGACCACAGTTTTCGTTATTTTTATTTACCTACCTGTTTCTACTTTTGTTGATATGCATCCCTTTCTTACAAATTTTTACAGCTGTTCTATTTTAGTGTTACTTGAGTGAGGGTGATTTTTCTGCCAGATAATTAATACTTTTCGTTATATCTCATTCCAATACTTTTTATTGTTAAAAACACGTACTTATTGTTTAGATTAGTGCAACAGACTCTCACTACGTTAGCACAAAACATACCTACGCTGTTTAGTGGCTATACTCCGAACAAGATAGGAAGGCGGACGGTAGCTATTACGCTACAAAATAATGCGTACGATGCTAGTTTACTATTTTAATATAACATAACGACCATCTAATTTGGTAGGATTATACTATACTGTTCGTATAACCTTGCCAAATCAAGTGAATTCTATGCTATAGTGAAACACTACGCAAGAGACACTACCCACTTATTTCGAAGCGTAATGGAAACCGTTTACGTTATCTGGTACGGAGTATAGACACATACAGGTAATGAAAAAATAAAATAAAAATAATTTGTCAAGACCCATTTGTTGCGGTAACCCAGTCTAAGGCCGTAATTACAGAAGGAGACTCAAATCTTGATACTTAAGTAGTGATTGTCTCTTTCTCTCACTATAAAAATGACAAAGACGACTGCTACTTAAGTATAGAATAGAACAGAAAATATGTATTAGGCAAATTATACAACAGGTTCTTAAGGAACTAAATTACAAATTGCCGAAACGGATGCAGCTCAGCATAATGCCACAACCTGAGCCAATGACGCTGGTTATAGATCAGATTTTAAGTCGCTTTCTGTAATACGGACGTATATCTAAAAGCGAGCCTAACCTGTGAAAACAGCTGTCCATCCTGCCGTCGACAGAGCGGCGCGAGCTGGCACCGCACCACTAGATGACAGTCGTCCATCACCGTGTTGAAGAACCGCCGCGTCGGCAGCAAGGCTTCCAAGTCGATCATCAACTCCAGGAAACGCTCGCAGTATCTGTTTCAAAGTTAAAAAACGCTTTATTGCATAGAAAATAGAGTGTCAATTACTCCAGCAAAATCTGTATTATCCTTACTAATATTATAAACGCGAAAGTTTGTAAGTATGGATGTTTGTTCTTCTTTCACGCTCAAACGGCTGGACCAATTTTGATAAAATTTGGTATGGAGGTAGCTGACACCCTGGATTAACACATAGGCTACATAATTTTCCAAAATTCCCACGGGAACGAAGTCCCGGGCGGAAAGCTAGTCTGTTAAAAAATATATCTTAGGAAATACAAGACACTGCTGAAAGAGCACAGTTGCTCCTCAAAAGGCACTAAAGACCTACCTATCATAATTACATTGTCGTGTGTCTTGTGCTTTCCAAGATCTTTAAAATTCGAATGAATAGGCATCTTCTGGGTGAGCTTGCTAAATCCTCGACGTCATCTTCGCTCCTGGGCTAGATTGTGGTCAAGAGCAAACCAATTTTATCTATAAAAAAAGATAGATATTCACGAAAAACACACGTTCTCAGATTTCGTTAGGGTACACAACATACGATTGTTACTTTAAATATGTCTATTACTGAACTTTAACTCTTCCCTTCTGAAAGGTGCAATTAGAAAATTAGTTCTTAACTTGACAGTACAAATAAACCTTTCAGCCGCCTCGCTGAGTATTGTTACCACTTACAAAAAGCGCTCGAAGCCCATTGGTGCTCACTGTTCACAACCGATCAGTGAAGTTAAGAAACGTACACGGCGTAGGAAACCTTGATGGATGACCACAATGGCAATTTAACATAAGCGGTTCTTTGCTTAGATGTTAAAATACACACAGGCAAATTTAGCGGAACAACTTATGTTTTTCATACAATTAAGTCAACTTTATAAATTGAGATTTTTAATTGATGTTGTTGTTAAAATTTTACGCTTAGTTTAGGCCAAAATGTTTCTCTGTTAAAATCAAATATAAAACATACAAGAAGATTTCAAGAATGTGCCGCATGGCCAAAAGATAACAATGCAAATACCTCTTCGTACAACTTCGTATGAAAAGTTTAAAGAGATTGTAGGCTTTTTGTCAGTTTTTGTAAAAAAAAACAAAGAAGACCATTTTAAAAATTATTTGCATAAAAAACAGTGCAGTTATGCACGTAAAACGTATATTTTTAGAACTCACAAGCTAAGTCGATTGTATGAAAAACAGAAGTTGTTCCGCTAAATGTGCCGGTGTGTTTACAGTTTGTTCGCTCAATTAGTGTGCATGGGTAGCTGTCAGCTGTCATCTCGAAATGTATGGCGGTACAGGGAGCAAGAAAACTTGAATGGTAATTCATATCTTCTATCTCTTTCTACTAGTTATAATACGAAAATAATAATATTTTGTGGTCTCTGTAAATATTTACATGGATTAGTATAGCTATTTTTTGAAAGAAAAATATTCGTACCTATTAGAAAATAAAATTACTTAACTGTAAATAAATTATTGTATGTGTTCATTGACATAAATATATTGCCCACGCAATCAAAGAAGAGAATAAGTACTTTAATGTAGACCAGCATGTTGATGTTAACGGAGACACTTTCATAATAAACACACAAAGTGATACAGATGACTCTGATTCGGAATAGCTAGATTGATTTTTTATACTTATGCTACAAAAATAGCATATATGTTTAAGTTGTAAGATGGCTATTTAATTTTAATTTTTATTAAAAAATTTGCATTTGTGGACGAGTCACATTTAAGTTAAAGAATGGTCCCAATATACCGTGCGCCTGTACTGCACACTAATTGCCCGAACGAACTGTAGTTGGTCCTGGGGCTCTACTCTGTACCATCTACGATCGACGGACGGCCGACAATTGTCACTGTCATCTGACATTCAACGCTTCGAAATTTCGGTCGTAGATAGTACAGAGTAGAGCCCCAGGGCCGGCTGTTGTTGATTGCCTATTGAATGACTTTAAATTATCTAGTGAAAGTTAGGGATGTGAATCAGCCCACGAAATTGAACCTTCATCAAGAAGCATGGATCGAAATATGAAAAAAAAACAATTTCGCCTTTTCATACAACTTGTGCGATCAGCTGATTTGCCTTCGTATGGGAAGGCGAATTTTTTTTTTAGAATTTCGTATAGGTTCCTTGGGGAAAGTTGTTCAGTTTTATGAGGAGAATCACCCCCTAAAGTTTCGCTAACTAATTTGAAGTCAACCCCATGCTAGTCGTTAAACCAAATCAAAAGCCATTTGGCGGTTTGAAAACTGTAACACCAGGTTTAGTCAAGATCACCACATACTTGATTATACGTACAGTCGGCTAAAAATGTGTTCTATCACCTTAAGGTTGGAATTCGTTTTACGTGATATAAAATAGCAAGGTTGATTTTCCCTTGCAATAATGAACTGACAGTGTTGACTCCATACGTCATCTCATTATCTGCGCCATAATTCTATATCATTCTATATCTTTCTTTGTTATATTGTAAACCGTTTACGTTGCGTTTTCTGGTATGAAGTACGGTACGATGTTTTAGTTACACGGTAAGTTCTGTGAAAACTGATAGAACACTTTCTTGGTCGACCGTACACGATCCTTGATTACACGCCAAGGGCGGATCCAGGGGGGGGTTACGGGGGCCCTGGGCTGGGTCCAGGACCACAGAATAAATAATAGCCAGGACCTAGGCGAACAACTAATTAAAATTATTAAAAAAAATGTTTTCGTGGGCAAGTGCGAAGGGTGCAACTGCAAACGGATGCATATGCTACGGACCCTTTTTTACTTGTATCTATTATTAATAATAATAATAAATAAATAAATCTTTATTTTCACCAAAAAACCAGTTTACATTATTGATACGGGGGCTGGTGTCTCCTTTTAAGTTTTTTTAAAACTTGTGTTAGGGAGGCACCGCTCTTCCTTTAGGTGTCACATACATCAGGTGAGTAAACTAAACTAGGAAGTGTACAGCTACTTAGATTAATGATATTTTTATTTTTTATAATCAGCTTTTACTTAATTTAAGAATGTTCATGAGTTCAGACAGTAAAGTACTCAATGATAATTTAAATAAAAAGAAAAAACACAACTAGGGTGTGACTGAGAATACCTATGAGTGACATGTGTGTGTGTGTGTGTGTGTGTGTGTGTGTGTGTGTGTGTGTGTGTGTGTGTGTGTGTGTGTGTGTGTGTGTGTGTGTGTGTAGGTGTGTTATTATATTATCAAAATTGAATTATACTTTTTTGTGACTTGACCACGACTATGTGACCTCCCCCTGGCGCCAAAGCTGGATCCGCCCTTGTTACACGCACACGATAAAGAAGGGAGGGAAGAATAGTTACGTATGTTCTTACCTCACAGAATATAAATTGATATCTCCAGTCTCAGGGATGCTCTCCAATATCCTCATAAACTTGATCATTAGTCGCTGAAGGTACCGCCGTTCCCAATTCAGTTTCTCTAACAGTTCTGGCTTATCTTTTTTCTGGATAGCTCGCCAGTACTTGCGCCATTTTGGGACCGCTTTGAATTCTTGGTTCCTTCGGCCTGGAGATTTGAAACATTTTAATGCAGATTACGACCATATTTAGTCTAAGTTACGTTCACAGAACATGTGGTTACGTCACAGATTAATAAATAGTTACTACGTAACGTAGGTTACGTTAGGTTTCAGTAAATAAGTTTTTGATCTGAAAGATTTAATTTTTCTGTTATACACAAAGAACAAACCTTAATCCTTTTAATAGGCACTGAAAATGTCAATATGTGAGAGGTTACGCAAAAAGGGACCTGAAGGGATTGGAAAGGGTTTTTTGTTTTTCATAATTTTGTTTCTGTGGTCTTTCAGCTTTGTTTTGGTCTAATCAGAATATTTTTAAGTGCCATAGTTTTTTTTGTGAATTTTCATAGTGAGCGCGCTCGATGCGAAACTCATATCGACTCGAAACTTTAAACGCGATTTACTCAAAATCAATCATTTTCCATTGAGGTCCCTCTTTGTGCAACCACTCACATATGTGTCTCAAGTCACTTTCATACCTCTGTTTAGATGTCTGTAGAATAAACAATCATACAGCACATAATATGTATATTCTATAACGGTTTTGCAATACTAAAATGAGGTTTCCACTGGTTGTCCATGCTCTGGGGATGTGTCTACCCCGTATGGGATTACAGGCGTGAGCGTATGTGATGTGTGAAATGAGGTTTTATTTCATACTAGCTTTCCACCCGCGGCTCCGCCCGCGTGGACTACAGGTTTTATCGTGCCCAATTGTGAGATAAAATGTAGCCAATGTCCTTTCCCAGGCTCTAATATATCTCTGTACCAAATTTCATCAAAATCGGTTTAGTACTTTAGGCGTAAAAGACGGACAGACAGACAGAGTTACTTTCGCATTTATAATATTAGTAAGGATAAGGATTTTTAAGCGCTTCCTGCGTCCAGAGAAATTCACAAAGGTTTCTCCTTTGTCATAACACATTTCGAATAACTGGTCTATTTCGAAATAGGAGACACAAATGGCGCTAACATGTACGACAAATTGGGAATGAGATATGTCCCCACTAGAAGGCACGATAGATGTAATCGTGAGTTCAAGTCTTATTCACGCCGAATATTTTCTTTCCCTAAAAATTACAAAAATTACTAAACACATACTTCATCAGCCCATATACGTCCCCACTGCTGGGGCACGGGCCTCCCTCAATAACATGAGGGGTAAATGCCATACTCACCACGCTTGGCAGACGGGTTGGCGAGGGTTTTGATATAATTGCAGAGTTTTCCTTCTCTGTGTGCAGATGAACTTGCTTGCATATTTACCTTAGTCGCCTTGTACGACAACTCGGTAAGAAAGAGGGTGGTGCTATTCTACTCTGCCGGGGACTCACACGGCTTCACAAACACATACAGTGCTCTTATTTTCTTATTGTCGTTGGGCAAGTTTCGTATTACAGTTATGAAAAAAGAGACAGATACTGTTTGCCGAGAGATATTAAGGTCCGTATTACAGAACGCGACTCAGACTCTGATCTATACTTAAGTTGCAGTCGTCTTTGTTATTTTGATAGTGAGAGAAAGAGACAATCAATACTTCAGTACTGATCAGAACTTGAGTCTCCGTCTGTAATACGGGCTTAAGTCTCATTTACGCCGAATATTTTTGATTCCCTAAATTTTTTAAATAAAAATGGAGTAAAACACATACGCTGGCGTCTATAACTGATCCCCAGACACTTGATAACAACTCACCTTCCTGCAAACTGATCCACATGCTAAGCGACACCAGTCTCTTGACTTGGTCTCTGCAGAGCTGAACCTCCATACTGCCGAAGCAGTGATTCAAAAACAATAGTAGCGCAGTCTGTTCTCTCATGTTACGACTGGTGTGGTCGTCTGCGATGCTGGCGCGAAGAACTTGCTCGAAGAACGCTGGGAAGTGCTCCGGTTTCTTTAGAAAGGCCTGGAAGTGTAAATTATTGGTGATTGCCATTGCTATATACAAATTATAGTGAAGCGACTTTGAAGGTTGCGAAATTAAAAGAATATACAAAAGTAAATTTTCGTTCGAGATGGGGCGTGATTAAAAGATAATGCCTGATTTATTTTGTAATGTGTCTAGCAACACTGAATGTGAATAAAATTTTAATGATTTCCTACAAAAAATGTAAACAGACTTCAAAGAAGGAGGTTCTTTGTTTTTTGGAATGTTTAGCTGAACAATATAATACTTGCTTGAATATGTTGTAAACACGTCAACAATAAAAGTCTAGCAACAGATTAGTTAGGATACAGGGGCCTATTACAGACAATGTAGGTTAGGTTAGGTTAGGTAGGTTATTTTTCTGTACATTATACTGCATTTGGCTTACACCTGCACTATCTTTCAGAAAAATTCGCTTCGAACTCAACGATTTTTTCATACCCAAAGGTTACTTGGAAGAAATAGCTTGAAGCGATAAGATTGCCTATGTTGTACCTTTATGCTGATGTTGTTATGTAAGCATTGTATCATTGTTTTTTTTTGTGCAAAAAAGTATATTGTATTGAACATGATAAATTTGAGATCAATCGTAATCGACTTCACCATCTCAAATAGGACCCCCAGATTAGCCCTTGCCTCTATCAAATTACCTGCCAAGCCGGTACCCTCTCCCGGAACTTCTCGTTAATCATGACGATGATGGACATCATGTGCGCGTGCGACGCCTGGCCCGCCTCGTAGTGCGGCCACAGGTAGTTCTCCAGGTATTGGGAGAACTCCAGCATCATGATGCGACGGACTGCGAAGCTGGAATGGGCACATTTATTTATTCTATAGCCCGTATTACAAGCCTTGATCTATACGCAAGTATTGATTGTCTCTTTCTCTTACTATCAAAATGACAAAGACGACTGCTACTCAAGTATAGATCAGAGTCAGAGTCGCGTTCAGTAATATGACTTCTTCTAACGTGTCGATGACATTAACATATTTTTTGCCCAGAATTTCCAATTTTACCGCACTGAAAAGATCTGAAGCGATCAGTGAGGTTAAACAACGTACATGGACAGAGAATCTGACGGGTGACCAGAGTGGCAATATCACGAGCGTTCCCGGCGATCCAGCTGTTGTTGATTGACTGCAATCGTTAAACCAAGTCAGAGGCCATAAGGCGGTTTAAAAACTCTGACACGAGATTAAGTCAACACTTGACTTTACCTACACGATATGGAAGGACCTCACTGTCGTTTACGGCCTTAAGATTGTCTCGGGTACAGGTTTTAGGGAATTTCACGACAACGCGGAACATGAGTTCAGAATGTTCAGATGTGCCATGTTTAGTTATAACTGGTTCACAACACTCACACCGATAGCCCTACTAAACGTCAAACACTCAAATACACACACCAAGGTCTTTGTGGCGTGGTTCCCTCGGATACTAACATCCAGACCCGAGAACTAAGATCTTTTTAAAAAAAAAGTTGTAGCCCGGGAATCGGATACAGAAACCATCTCTGTTCTCATGCAGCGTCGCAACCATTGATTCAATCCGTTTGCCTGTTTACTGGTTTTTTATTACTTTTTTAGCTATATTTTTTCTCGCGTGAAAAGGAGCCTACACAGAGCACTTAACCAGTAGAGGTGCAATCTAGGTGATCGTTTCTCACAACTCTTTGGTGATTTATTTTTATTTTTATTATAAGATGGATTAACTCTTGACCACAATCCTGACCAAAGTCATAGATGAGGTCAACGATGGAGCGAGTTAACCCAGAAAATGCCTACTAAGGCACTGGTACTCCCACGCACCGATGGAACACAGCAAGCTGTTTGGCGTCGGACTTCGGTAGGCGGGTGGTCGCGAACCAGACGGCCCTTCACAGAGCCTACCACACCGCATGAGACCATAGGACGTCACCGCAGATTCAGAACAAATTGAGGTGTTGGCGACACTGTGTCGCTAGCTGTGGTGGATTAATAGGAGGCAGGTCTCATTTGTGTTTCCTTAATCGCCTCTTAATGGGGTTGTGTTATTCTCAACCGATCACCACACGTTATAAACGTCACCATTACCATCTCTCTCTCGCAAGCAAGATAGGACATCTGTCCTTCCCGCCTTACCTCAGTAATTTACGTGCTCGAAGGGAGCTTATGTCATTCTCCAGCCCTTTTATTACCTTTATACAAAAAATCGTCGGTCCGTTACTCTACCGTTTAGGGTTTATGATTTCTCGACCTTTTTTGTTTCTCGAGTTTCGAGAATTCTCGAGGTCAAATTCTCGAGTTTTCTCGGGTCTCGAGCTTTTTTATTAAAACCTTTGAAATCTGCTGCAGGGTGTTTGGTGCATCATTTGCCAAATTGAATAGGCCGTAAGAGGGGTCTTTCGCTACCTCCTCTGCCCCCATAAAAATTCTTGGCCCACGGAACTTTTTATGCCATTTTTTTTATTTTGGTGTGAAAAATTATAAAAGTCCGCAGTTAACATTCACTGAAAAAAAAAGTGTTTGGGACTGCTCTAATTTTTTAAAATCTGTAATTTCTATCGGTATGCGGTTCTACCGAAATCAAAATTACTCGCCAGCAACATTTAGTTTTTTTCTTATAGCCCAGCAAAGTTTTTTGAAGTTAAAAATTAAACTGAAACCTCAACTTTAGACTTGAATAAAAAAAAACTAAAAGTGATCATGTTCTTCCAATTTTTTTCAAAACATCTTTGGATTGTCCGCTTTCTAATGGTATGCAATAAGCTATGAAAAGTTTTTAGTGACATCACTAATTCGCTAATTTCCTATACTAATTTCCTGTATTAATATTCAACAGATGGGATAAAAACAAGTTTTTGTGTTAATAACACCCACAAGGCAGGTAAAACTGTTGTCTTCCTTTTGCACAGTAGAATTGAATCTTCTATCTATCTATCATAAGGTAAACGGTATCTAGACGACCTTTACCTATGTATCTTTATGTATCGAGAAGGCATTAGGCTGAAGAAGAGACATTCATTCATTTGTTCGCTCACTGCCACACTTCGTTCGGCATGGCTCTACCAGTAAACTGAGGTCCCAGGGTCGCCAGACCTTACTTATTTTCTCATTTAAAAAAGTGTGGGAAAGAGTAGTGCTAATATATACTATAAACATAATACCTTCAGAAACTGGTTTTCAGCTACCAGGTTCTGAAGGTATTTCCAAAAATTACTCACTTGTCCTGAAGTCTGGGTGCTATAAAAAGTATTGTTATAAGTAGTTCCCTGAACATCAAATAAAAAAATCATGGCTCCGATTGAAGGTACAATCGCATGATTTACTTGCGAGCTGTAAAGTGTCTGGCAGAAATTACAGCCGGCTGAGAGTATCTGGCGGTGTAGACAATTAATTTTTATATTTAATTAATTATATTCTATAAGACTTCAACACCCAGACTTCAAGACAAGTGAGTAATTTTTAGAAGTACCTTCAGAACCTGGCAGCTGAAAATTGGCCGTCGGCCCAAGCTAGCAGGTTTTCATATGTTAATACATATTAGCACTACTCTTTCCCACACTTTTGGTTACTGAGAAAATAAAGTCTCGCGGCCCTGGTATTTCAGTTTACTGCTAGAGTGGTGCCGAATGAAGTGTGGCACTGAGTGAACAAATGAATGAACGAGCGCGGGCACTGATAAGTGGCGAAAAAAGATTGCGCGGCGCGTCTGGCTTGATTCATGTTCGAAACTCGAGAATTCTCGAGTTCTGGTAATTTTTTTCTCGTCTCGAATGAATCCAAATTTCTCGAGTTTTCTCGAGTTCGAGAAAGCTCGAGCATAAACCCTACTACCGTTACAAACCGCGATGCTAAGAGAACTTTTCCACTTTCATTTATGTGCTTTCTGCCCGCAATTTCGTTTGCGAGGAAAAGTAGCCTATGTCATTCTCCAGTCTTTTTAGAGGCACTATGCAATAAATCAAGTCAATCGGGCCGACGATGGGCGCGCCGTTACGACGTAGGATAAACTAAAGACACTTAGAAATTGATGTATGTACGGTGCCTTGAATTCGGTATCCAAGTATTTAGTTAGAAATGTCTTCAATTAAGTATCAAGAAACTTAGGTTGGCAGTTGGATACTTCATTGACCTCCGTCCCATTGTAACTGGGGAAACCGACCAAATTGAAGTTACACCCACATTAAATTTTTAGATATGCTGGTTTCCTAGTAATGTTTCCCTCACTGTAAAAGCATAACTCAAACTTCATGGATAAAAACGGTGGCAAAAAAAACTCCATAACTCTCACTTAAAAGTTTAACCTGCTAGCTATTTTACCACCAACGCTCTGTATATAATAAAATAATTCATTTTCAAAATTTATTTTGAAAATACTACCATTCATTTTCTAATAGTCCTCAATTTAATTTTTTTTTATTGTAGTAATAAAAAAAAATTAAGGTATTCTATAAACTCTATGAGCATTTAAAACAAAGCAATCATTTTTACTTGCAGTTAAAGTCCTCAACTTCTTTTTAAAAATAATAAAAGTAATTTAAAAAATATTTCTAAGTATGGACTCCCTCTAATTTATACCCCAAAACCAAATAACTAATTATGCAAATTAATGTGATACTCAATAAAATAAAATTAACAAAATTTTAAATCTATTTAATACTCAAGCATCACATTTTATTTAAAAAGTAAAAAAATACCAGTGTCCACTTTGCAAAAGAGAATTCAAAAAATAAAAATGGGTCAATGCCCTCAATCTAGTAGGTCAGTGACCCTGTGCATTCAAATGTTTTTAAATCAGTTAGGCTCTGGAAGCCTTGAAAGTGAATTTGTGTGTGCAAATTAGGTAAATTTTAATTATTTTTTCATACTTACTTGTTGGCAAGGATCTCAGTTTGATATATTGACTCCACAATCGAGGCATCGTAAGGTAGGTGGTTGTCTTTTGTCTGAGGAGCCCAGTATTGGTTGGCTAGCTGTAAGATAATGCAACCATGTTGATTTTCTAATTCAATATGGAGTGTTACATAGATTTGGTGAGCCACTGCCCTGAATAATACCAGTAGGCTGCTTGTAAAATTTAAAATTGCAATGGCTAAGCTTGTGACCAACATGAACTGTGTACCCATGTATAAATAGGCAGCGCTTGCTTACCTATTGCCACTAACATGGTTCCCCTTCATTAGACATGTTAGAGGTAACATAACATTTTCCTAAGCACTTAATGTTTTAAGTAAATTATGAATTATCGAGTAGGATGAACAGACATGTCAAATTACAGGAACACTGCATTTTTATTAAGCAAGACCTACACAGTTAATAATCACACTCACAAATAGGTAAAAAATTAAGTTGGGAGCATGGCAGGTGAATGATGAATAATAATAGAGTACCACTCATGCAAAGTGATCCCCAAACTCGAAAGAAAATCTAACGACTGTCTTGCTTAAGGGAGAGTCAGTAATTATAGTAGGTAAAGCAGCAAAATGTTATGGAAAAAATAGGTATAACTGCACGTCTTCTTTTGTAAAATCCTTAGATCAATTGCGAAACAATCATTTGTGAAAAGCACCATATGTTACCTACCCATCTCAATTTTTTACATGTTAGTGGCAACCCATGAGATGTTTATTTATCAAATAAATAAATATGTTTTTCACAATCTATAGTCAGTATCATATCCTTGTTCAGCTTGTTCCATTGCTAGGCAATAGGCATTGGGTCTTATAAAAAATATTTACTAACAATATCTGGTAACTTTGATACATTAAGAGAGAAACATATGTAAGCAAAACAACAGCAATACATAAGTGACTGAAACAAATCACTTTAATGAAAAGGTTAAGTTTAGGGCACTAGAAGTTAATGTTTATAACAATAGAAATCAGTCAGATTAGGCACAACTACATATACTAGACAATAGATTAGCTAATTAGCTAGATATACTAATAAAAATAAGGGGGCGTTTCTATAGAAAATTGGGATAATTGGCTAATATTGCGAAATGTTTTTGTATAACCTCACTTTTAAACTTACTTGGGTAATTCTATCTGCATTTATCTGTGAGAGAGTCGGCAAAGGTATTTTAGGTTTATCCGCAGGTTGCGCTACGTCCACTTTCATTTTCACGGTCTAAAATCAAATATCATTCGAGAAAAACATGAACTTAAGCCGAAAGCGTATATCAACAACGAAAACGTCAAACACAAACTGTCAAAACATTTTCGTTCTGAAATGTTGAAAAATAAATATTCGTTCAGAAATTGAAAAAGTTTGTGTACTCACTCAATCTCTTTTTATTACCATATATTTTCAGATTTAAAATAAAAGATGATGTTCGATCCACCAGATTATCCTTACAAGGATTTATCAGATCAGTATGACCCTGACGATCTTCTTTTGAACACCCCCGCATCCGCGGAGGCACCACCGTCTAAGAGCCTGGCTGAAATAACAGAGCAAATGATCATAAGCGTTGAAAACCAGTTAACATTTAGTTCTAATGATTCTGGGAGATTCTTTAACGTTGAAAATGGTCCATTTTTAAATACAAATCCCAATGAAAATGGGCAAACTCCAGAACTCTGCGTAGTCCAGTCTGCTGATAACTTATTTAACTACGAACCCACTTTATTGGATGAAAATACCGTAAACCAGTTTTTGCTGCCGCTACAAGCTTCTGCAGAAAATAAGGTTGGTGCTTACATATTTATTTTAACAATAATAAGTAGGTAAAGTACCTGGATTAATCTTTTTTTCATTAGTTGGTTTTACTTACGTCACAGTCTCTCAATCCGACGCAACATTTTAAATTAGGGATCCCGCCGCCAGTAAGTTATTATGATCCTACCGATGATGACATCAATTTCGGTTAAGAAAACAACTGTAAAATTGGGCCTACATTGCTGCATTTTATTTATATCTTAAGTAAATCATTTATTGCAGAAACAATGTTTGTCAAAGCAAATAAAATTCCACGTAGTTCTCGACTTTGACACACCTGTGCTATTATTTCAGGACCCAGATAGTAATGGTCCCGATTTATTGGCTCTACATTCGTGTGTGATTTGTCACGATATCTTCACTACAGACGCTGATTTGCTTGACCACACTATATCTGTTCATGCCTCGGATAATACTATCGACAGCAACATCAATAGCCAAAATATTATGCCTGTGGGTAGTAGAGAAGAAACTGTCCCACCCGAAGGTAAGTATTACAATTCGCTCTAGTAGAGGGTGAACAGCACATCATGCTATCCAAAACTGTCAAATTTATTCAATAGATTTTCAATTTTATCTCAAAGCATAGAGTTTACTATATAACCATTGGGGAAATTTGACAGTTTGTGGTAACCTGCTGATGTGCTGTTGACTGTACAAACCCGCGAAAACAATGGATGTACTGTACAGACAGGAGCACGTGTAGGTATCTATCTTGTAGGTTGATGAAACTGTAAACAATTGCATAACTTGAGTGCATTACTCAGGGACCAACACGCGGGCAAACATCGCCGCTTTTTGGCCCTAAACCTTTAGCCATATAGACTTGATTAGAAGTTCCTACAGAGGACCACACATCAGGCAAGCACTTTGTGCTGTTACAAGAAGAACGGTTTTTTTAGCTACGAAAATCGGATGAGTAACTTGATGCTTTGGCCCCTGTACTAATTAGGCAAGGTATACTGTCACGCGCAATAACATAGAAACATCCTTATAACTAACAGACTTTAAAGAAGGAGGAGGTTCTATGTTCGACTGTATGTATTATTCAAAAAATATTGCTACACATTAATAATAATAATAAAACACCATACACTCCAAGGCCCACATAAAGGTTTTCCTTGTGTCGTGGGTCCCTCGGAACACACTTAAAGACAGACACAAACACCCATGACCCGAGAACAAACATCTGCTTTTTACACAAATATTTGCCCCGACTGGGATTCATACCCAGGACCCGTCGATCAAGAGGCAGCACCACTACCACTAGACCAAAGCGGCCATTAAATCGTATAAGTGCTAAGCTGTGTTTTATAATCTGAAATATATTTATTTTCATAATCGGTCATAACATAAATTACAAAACAATAACAAACAGAAAGCTGTTTGGCGTCGGACTTCGGTAGGAGGGTGGTCGCGAACCAGACGGCCAGACACAGAGCCTACCACACCGCATGAGACCATAGGACGACACCTCAAATTTAGAACAAATTGAGGTGTCATTGCCTGGGGTAGATTAATAGGAGGCAGGTCTCATTTGTGTTTCCTTAGTCGCCTCTTACGACACCCACAGAAAGAAATAGGGTGGTGTTGTTCTCAGCCGATCCATACAGGGCATAAAATATATTATGTTGACGTTGATGTCGCCCTTATCCCCCTCGTAATAGCGCCGGCTTTCGTTGTGCAAATGTGTAATGTGGTTTCCTGTAGTGGGAGTTTGAGCCCGCGAGTGTAATTCTTGACATGATGGGTCATTCTTAACCAAGTTTCTATCAATATAGGATCGGGTGGAGGCAGTCTAGATTTCGAAGCAGAATGGTTGGTCTGCTCAATTTGTCAGCGTGTATTATCGACCGCCTTAGAAGTGGAGCCAAGTGGTAATTATCTATTTACGTTCATGTTAGTTTATTGACATTACTTACTTATTAATTAGTTAGGCAATGTTCAATCCAGCCGTACTAAAATAGATGCGAGACATAATTATGTCCCGCCGGGCCAGAAGTACCATCGAATGTCACGTCGATGTCATTCTGCCAGTTCCATACCAGATTGACGCTATCAGATAGAACGAGAGGGCGAATAGAACAAAACTCAGTCGTTTATTTGGTGACTTTAAATTAGATATCGAAAGGATGTGAATCAAGCAACGAAACTGAACAACTTTCCTCAAAAGAGAAAGATTCTGCATAGGTTCATTTCCTTAGGGAAAGTTGTTGAATTTCATGGGAAATTCAACAACTTGAATTCTGAATTCTGAATTCTGCTCAGTAAAGTTTCGCAACTCATTTTTCAAATTTTTTCAAAGTTTTTACTATTGGGCCAACCCGTTTTTTTAGCTTGGGAGCATCCCTCTCGACCTAAGGATTGCGGCAATACCCCGCTCGCTCCCCTAGCGCCACTAAACAAAAAATAAAGTCAACCCCATATTAAAGCTTTCACATCCATTTTCATACAAGAGCTCCTGAACCAGCTTTTTCTTATTAATAATGGGTTTGATCTTGACCCAATCTAGTACGGACAGCTGCAGAGATACCTCACCACCCCTACTGGATAAAGATGAAGTTGTCTTTGACAAAACCTAAAATTTTTAAATCGTGATTAAGCGTAATTAACTATATTAGTGAAGTGAAAACTATATTAATATACAGAATATCATTGAAATACCTAAAATATTTCATGACATAACTTCATCCTTATTTTATAGGGGTGGTCAGGTATCTTTGCAACTGTCTGTACAAGGGCTAAGATGTAGTCGGGAATGAAGCAAGCTCACCCAGAAAATGCCTACCTATTCACTCGAAATTTAACGAAGTATCGCTGTAGCTATAGCTAGCTTGGCTTGTATAGCTATCGTTTTATTTACAGAACAGCTATGCTGCAGCGACGGAACTGGCAAAGGCAGTGTCACACACAAAAGACTGCATACGATGTATGTGTGTGACTTCTGCAGCGGCCTGTTTGCTGATGGAGATGCCTTGGACAACCACCGCCTTACCTGCTTCATGCCTGAACAACCGGCTTACTTTACTGAGCAGATTGTTAGTAACTACACAAATAATATACAATATTGGGTGACTGTAAATTAGAGAGAATGAGGGATGTGTAGTTGTGTATTTGTCCACTAAACTAAACAACTTTTCATAAGGAAAATGGGTCCAAAAAATTACTCGAACATGAAAAAAAACTATCGCCTCTTCATACAACTAGAAAGTTGAAAATATTTTTTTTTAGAATTTCTTTATTAGTTCCTTCGAAAAAGTTGATCAGTTTCATGCGGAGAATAACTAGTTTAATTAGTATCGCCTCTAATTAATTTCAGTTGAGCGCACCACATTCTTCTGTCTCTGTGACCTTTTCTTCATTTTTTAGGAACTCCACACAACCCCTTCGACTCCTCTTCCCGAGATCCTGTTCTCCTGTGATGGCTGCTCCAAGCAGTTCAGATCGGCTGAGGAGCTGAAGATGCACTCTTTAGACTGTCATACCACCAGGGTGCCTCCTAGAAGGGGAGAGCGCCGCACCTATACACATGCCAATAATAATAAGATGTGGAACTGTGGGTCTTGCAACCAGCTGTTTGCCACTGCCAGGTTAGTGACCTGGCTGTCTGCCTTCTGGTTTGTCTGAAAAAGCATTAATAAGACATTTACAACAATACTTCCACGCTGGACTGGGAGTGAAAAAAAAACTTAGAATATGCCAGTTGCCAACTCTTCTTAAACATACTATAGAACAGACGCAGCAATAGGTTACCCAACTGCACTACAAAAGCCGGCGCTATTACTAGTGAAATAAGTGCGACGTCTGATGTGCTGCCGTGTGTATTTCGTAAAGTTACACTATCTTAACTTCATTACATCATTTCCCTTTCACATTCACATGAAAAGAAAGAGAAGGGTCGGAAGGACACGAAACCTCAAGAAACGGTACTCAGTTTCTTCTCAATTCTACAAATCAGATGACATCGAAATCGATTGCTAGAACATTGTCAGTCAAAATCATCTTTCCAAAAACAACCGATAAGCAATGATTTATGATTTGATGATTTCCAGCTTCAAAATCTGGAATGCCAATTTACATTGAACTATATTTCATTCCATTACATTGCTGCTTTTAGTTTACAATTTTATTATAATCACTTTGAACAGGAGCAATGTATGACGTATTTAAAGTCGATTGAAAAGGTTCACCGATGCTTTACCATCCATGGTAACCCTCTGTTTCCGTACGAGAATCTGACTCAACAACTAAGTGTTTTGACTACGTGTTTTTAGCTAATTATGTGTTATTGTGTTACTCAGAGAGCTGTATCGACACAAGCGCGGCGAGGATCGGCCGCCGGGGGCTCCCCTGATGGCCTACGTGTGCGAGGAGTGCGACAAGGTCTTGGGCAGCATGTGTGCTCTTCACACGCACAAGAAGATGCACAAAGTTTCCAAACCGGTGAGTTAGCTTTTCTACTATTTCTACCTTTAAATCTGGGGTAATTTAATATATCGGTGTGAGTTGGTCCTGAAATGATAATGTGGTATAACTCTATTACCCCCCCACATTCGACTGCTAATAACTTGTAAAAGGTTGAACCAATTTTGATCAAATGTAGCTAAGAACCATCTCGATTACGTCAGCTTTTAAGCAATAAACGAAATCGGTCCATTCGCTTAGGAGCTACGATGGCACAGACATACACACCAATACATAGACATACAGATATACTTTTTTGTCTGGGTCGAAATTTTCTTTGAGAATTTCATATAGGTTCCGTGGAAAAAGTTGTTAGTTTTCATTGGGAGAATCATCCTCTAAACCAGTGGCGGCGTAAGGGAGGGGGGGAAGCATGAAGGGGTGACAACAGAATGCCAACTCAGTCGAGCAGATTAGTAGCCACTGGCGCATCTGAACGACCAGTGTTCCTACTTAAAAAATTCCAAAAATACGCTAGTTTTTTATTGAGTTTTGTGATATTGGATAAAGTGCTAAAGAAAAATGCTAATTTAAATTTAAATCAACAGTAAAAGTGACCGGAGATATATGATTCAGACTTTCAGATGAAGATAAAATGTATTCAGATTATAGTCGTTTTATTTTGAGGGTGCTCAATAAAAAAAATCGCCCCGTGTGCCAACCCATGCTAGGGGTCATCCACATATTACGTCACAGCGTATGGGGGAGGGTGGGGTCATACCAAACGTGACAGTACATGGTAATGGTATACCAAAAAAGCGTGACATAGGGGGGGAGGGTTCAAAAAGTCAACATTTTGCGTGACGTAATATGTGGACGGCCCCCTACGCCGCCACTGCTCTAAACTTTAGAGTCTAAAGTTTAACTATCTAATTAAAAGTCACCTCCTCATACAGTATGGTTTGTTTGTCCTTTCTTATATATTTATTTAACAGTTTATTGTACACAGGACAAATTACAAACATTTATACAGACAGAAAAATGAACACAAAAGGCACAGCTTTCTTTTGGGTTAGCACACGATATTTTTTGGAAACGGATAGTTAAAGAAGGCGGAAGAGTACGATGTTGTGGGTGGAAAGCTTGTTGAAAAATAGTTCATTATAGGTTACTAATAAAGATGATAATCTAATTCATTAGTTTGACTTATTTCAAGTAACCTCTCAGATATAACCCTGTGAATTTATGTCAAAAGTGACATCAAGTGGTTTTAAGACCACGATGCTCTGCCTACCCTGATAGGGATTATAGGCGTGAGCGCATGCATGTAAGTACGAGTATGTGTATGTATTCTGAATGTTCTATGGAATAAAGCAATTTTTGACTTTAACTTTGTATCCTCACCAGGGCTACCCCTGTAGAGTGTGCGGACGGCGCTTCAACCAGTCAGGTCACCTGGCCATCCACATGCGGATGCACACAGGAGAGCGACCATACCCTTGTGACCTCTGCCCGAAGGCATTTAAAGTTAAGGTGGGTAGATCTATATGACCCTCACAATTTGTGTCAAATGTGGCATCTAGCTAGGTTAGCTAGGTTCTAGAACCACTGATGCTCTGCCTACTCTGTTAAGGATTATGGGCGTGAGTGTATGTATGTATGGGTATATCTCTGCCTTAAGGTTTTGTAGCAACCTCTGACGCCTTGGAAATGCAACTGCAACTATTACAGGGCATCTATTCCACTAAAAGAGCAACCTCAGAGTTTCTTGCCTGATCTTCTCTGAGGAAAACTGCACCTTTGCGAATAGGCGTAGAGTCAGTAGGATCAAAAGAACGAATGCGTATGTATGTATTTAAATCGTTTAATGTATGTTTGTTTGTATTTCATTGTAATCTTGACTTGTTTTAAGTGGCATCCTGAATGTCCTACAAAATAAAGATTTTTTTTATTCTATTCTAATCGATGTCGTCTCAAGGCGGTTGAACGACAATGGTGACCGACCATATTATCCATTCAGATGGCAAACTCAGAACCATCGAAGTCTCATACACTTGATGACAACTACCCTGATCAGCAGCTCTAGCACGATAACGACAAACTCGCGCTCGGCTTACTCTGAAACTTCACTTTGATTGCGCGAGGGCCCCGCGCAAAGGCTTGTTCGCCCTCTGGCGTTGTCAATATTGACATTTTGACATAGGACCTGTAGCAGGCCTAGTACGATGTTGTCACTATCGTACTCGGCCTGCTGCAGCGCCACCGCCAACTGTACGTTAAGTTGTTACCTAGCAACTTTTCATTCTTAACAATGGCGCTCCCAGTAAAGGTGCCGTCATCAAATGTACGAGGTTTAGATGATTTTAAATTACTCCACCTGGGGCCTGATTTTTGAAACTATGGAATTCCAATTTGCATACGAATTGACAAGATTTGTATGAGATTCTCACGCAAATCTTGTCAATTCGTATGCGAATTGGAATTCTATCGTTTCAAAAATACGTCTCCTGAACGGATTACCATTATCACTCCACCGCTATTGGTTAGTGGAATAGCCGTCCTGACCACCAACTGCAATATTTGTAATATTTCTACCCTAAGGATTAGTGCTGCAAAGGACTTTAGGCTTTTAGCCCTTAATTTAAGACTAGACTGTTAAATAAGAAGCCTAGTAGGCTAAAAACCTATAAAGCCATTTAGTACTTGCGGCTAGGCTAGGGTTAAGCCTATTCAAGCCTTTTGGTTATAAGCCTAAAGGCCTTAAAAGGCCTAACCTTGTTTAAGACTAATTTAATAAAATAAGTCGCTCATTAAGCTCCATTCCCTTCCTGGGTGTTGTAAGAGGCGACTAAGGGACTAACTACAGTGATGCACAATTTCAGACAGTCCCTCAATATTTTTCAAACGTGGCGAAAACAACCGTTTTTTATGGCCGATATCATGTGTGAATTTTATGTAGTTCCAATAATATTACATACATACGTATCGAACTGATAACCTCCTTTTTTGAAGTCGGTAAAAAGGCTTTTTCGAAAAAATAAATAAAGACTCCAGTCCCAAAAAGCCTACTACTTTTAAAAAGGCTATAGGTTTTTTAAAGCCTACTACTTTAAAAATGGCTATAAGTTTTTTAAAATTACGTAGCTTTTTAAGCCCTATTTTACTGGTCTAGTCCCAAAAAGGACTCGATAGGCTGAAATTTAGGGCTAAAAGCTTAAAATCCTTTGCAGCACTACTAAGGATCCGTATGCACCTTTGCACCACACTGGGTTATATTTTTACGCTGACTTATAAGCTTACCCAAAATTTGTCCAACTACATAAAGTACTTAAATATTTTTTATATGTTTTCTGCTACACACTGTAGAAAGCACATAATATGATTGGATTCGTTAGATAGGTTCCGCAATGAATTACTTCCTTCACATATTCTAAGGTATCTCCAAGGTACTTATTTTCTTGAGACATAAAACTCCCGACCGATTAAAATGTCTAAGAAAAAACTATTTGCACTGAACGCGCAATTTAGCAGGGTATAAAGCTGGGTTCTCATGAGTTTTTCTATATGTAAATATTGTGCACGATACACAGACAAGGTAGGCAGATTGACAACACTTTATCACACCTGCAAGTTTCCAATACTAATAGAAAGATTAATAAAACTTATAAAATAAGAATATAAATCTACCCATTTCACTGAAAAGCTTGCTTAAAGTGAAAAACCAAAACTTTTTTTTCAAATTCGGAGCTATATTGCCGATCGATGTTTGAGCCAAGCCAAAACTTAAGCTGAATTCGAGTCCATTTTTTTAGATAAAAATTAATTGTTTGAATAAAATTTCTTTGTTTGATTTCTCCGTATTCATAGTTACGTTATGAGTTACCGCCCATGAGCCTCTAGAAAATAAACAAATAAAAAATGTTATGCGTTTTCTTCGTTCCCAATAAGTAAAATTGGGATTCGGACCTCCTAGTATTTAGATCTGTTGTCGATTGAGCACAGTCGTGAAACGAAGTCTATTTGGCGGTTTGAAAACTCTTGACATAAAGTTTAATTTTGTTTGCCACGTACTTTTATATACCTACACGACATCGAGGGGTAAGTTTCTAAGGACCGTATTACAGAATGCGACTCCGACTCTGATCTATAAGTAGCAGTCGTCTTTGTCATTTTTACAGTGAGAGAAAAAGACAAACAATACTTAAGTATATATCAAGACTTGAGTATAAGGGCTTAAGGCGTCTATAGCCCTTCTCATCTGTTGAAATCAGGTGGAGCGTGACGATCATCGGCGAACGCACACCGGCGAGCGTCCCTTCGCGTGCGCTGCCTGCCCCAAGACGTTCACCGCGGCCGCACGCTTGAGAGAACACGCGCGCATTCACACCGACCAGAGGTAAGGCGGGTTAAGCAACTGCGATGGGTGGCAGCGTAGCGCAATCGTATTATAGTGGGTGAAAGCTGCAGCCACTATTTTGGGGACAGTTCAATAATAGTTTCCACGCTTGCTTTTCAAATAAATATTCATCCATATTACTGTATGATGCATGTATTTCGCGTACACCGCAGAGTACACTTGATTGAAAAGAAAGCAAGAAAATTCGTTTATTTTTCCTATTATGTAGGACAGTACACGATATAGAGCTAAGATAAGGAACATAATCAACAAACAAAAAAACAAAATTAAATACTATTCTACAGCGCAGGAAGAACAGCGACTCAGCATAATGCTTGCACTAAAAGTGCAGGCGCTAATAATTACTTATATGCTGATTTTATACCGCGTATTATACTTTTGGGGTTACGCTCCTACACACTTCGAGAATATCAATACGAATGCCCGATGGCAACAACTCGCAGAGCCAAATGGCCAGTGGCGATTGTGGATGCGTAGTCTCACCACGGAAGAGAATGCATACCACAGTAGCGAGAATCCTTCCGTTGACGACCGGTTTGGTCGGCTAGTAACGCTTGTCTCTAAGTCGACGGTTCCTGGGTTCGACTTGCAGTTTAGGTAAACGATTGTGTAAGAAGCAGATGTTTGGGTCTGGCGGTCTTCGTGTTCGTCGTTGTATGTGGCCTAAAGGACCCACGATACAAGGGAATGAATGGAGCACGAATCTCTGAATGAGTAGAGTCTGGCCAGGAAAGCTGTCCACTAGAAATTGCGGCAGATTTAAAAATTCGTCTTTCGAAACCAGTTTTCTACACATAAATCCACACTTTCATGAACCTTATAATAAGAAAACAATAAATCAATTAGAAGAAAATAAAATAGTGATAACTCCGTTTATTCAATGTATACTCAGTGTTTTCAGAGGACGAATTTTAAATCTGCCGCCGTTCCTAGTGGACAGCTTTTGATGGCCAGACTAGTCAAATTTTATTAGAAATTCGAGTGTTCGAATGCCTCGCAACGCAACAAGTTACTACGGCTACAAGGCACAGGGAGTTAGGGTGTTGTATAATCGTTTTCGATATTGGATAAAACTTCACTTGTCATTGTTCTTATTCTGATTACTGCAAGTGTTGCCGAGGATTTCCAATTGTCGGTTTCGGATCATGGTTTAGTTAGAGTAGAATACTTTACAAAAGTTTGTAAAATGAACTCTCAGCTAGTCAAATTAAGCTGTCACTATTCCATTGTTCCAATACTGACTTTAATTTAGCTAGTGAAACTTTAGGGGGTGGGTGAACCCATGAAATTGAACAACTTTCCCCAAGGAACCTATTTGAAATTCCCAAAAAGTTGTTGTTCGGTTTCGTGGGCTGCTTGATTTTCGCTAGCTTAATTAAAGTCATACTATTGTAATAAAAGCTTAATTATATCAAGCTTTTTCCAAGCTAGCTCTTGGAAAAAGTCTGAAATAATGAAATCATTTGTAGCTTATTTTTACATACAAGCTAACGCCTGGGATAGGCAAAGACCACTACTATGTTACGACTCAAGTAAAGCATTAGCTTCCTTCACATTCCTGAAAATGGTCTGGTTTTTGATCCGTGGTCAGCTTCACTTTTTCTCGGCTGTATTATGTTTCCTTTGTTTGCTGGCATAGTTTGAAGTCTTACCTATGAATGACTGTACTTCCTCACTTGGTACCGGCCCTTCGAGGCGGACAGACATAATACGAGATCGTCACTTGTTTGTAAACAAGTGACAGACAATTGCAATTGTTTCGGTCTTGGAATACGCAGCGAAGCAGGCTAGATATTCAGCTATTTAGCGTTTGTCTAACCTATGGCTCATCCCTTTGTTTGCTTGACTCGATTGTGCAGTGGTTCAGCTTGTTTACTGCTTAAAAGGATAGCTGTTTCGATGCCTGCTCTGCTGCACACATAAAAATGAAAATTTGAAGGAAAAAACTATTAAAAAAATAAGCGCTTATAGTTTTAAGCTCATATTCTAACGTGCAAACTCAGACCCTGGCAAAAAGATCTTTTGTTTAAAACAGAGAGACGAATTCCTTAAAGATTTTGAAATAAAATATTAGGTATTAGAAATAACTTGTTAAATATGATATGGAAACCAATCTACAAAGATTTCCTAATATTTCATAATATTTTCCAAGAACATTCCATTCCATTATATTATCGCTTCTGATAAATCGACTTTACGTCGCTACTGCAACAGCGCCCCCAACGTCTGAATTGTACAACATGATAAATTAGTTTCTTAGTAAACCAATAGATGGCGTTAGCGGTATCATTTGAAGCTTGACTTAGAACCTTGGCA
The DNA here is from genome assembly GCA_949987775.1 of Aproaerema taeniolella. Classification (NCBI taxonomy): domain Eukaryota; kingdom Metazoa; phylum Arthropoda; class Insecta; order Lepidoptera; family Gelechiidae; genus Aproaerema; species Aproaerema taeniolella. Next base: position 8,366,066 of record OX465262.1, read on the forward strand.
TTCTTACTATCAGCACAGAGAAACCTTTGTGCTGATACTTTTGGTTTATAAAATAACCCAAATGAAACATTCAAGGAACTTAATCTATCCATTGATTTCATAAAAGATGATTCTGGGACTCACGACACGTAACAAATTTAGAAGTTTAGAAAGATAGGCAAACATACTTCCGATTTCGTCGGGTGGTAGATCGCCCGTCGATCCTGGGTTCGATTCCCGGTCTGAGCAAATGTTTGTGTAAAAACCAGATGTTTATTCTCGGCTCTGTCTTTGTGTACCTTCCGAGGGACACAAGGGCAAACCCTAATGTGGGCCTTTGAGTGTGTAGCTTTGTCTTTTTTTAAGAAAGCGTGGCTATAAGAAAAAGCTACAAATATAATGGTATCAAAGAAATAGTTGTGTTTTTTTAACTTTACCTTTCCTATTTTTGGAGTAAGCCTATTCTTATTGTTTGTCTATTTATTTTTCCTTCACGTCGTAACGGATCAAATGGATCTATGTTACTACGTTGGAACAGTGGAAGGGGTTGAAATTGACACACGTTACTTTTTTTCTATAACCTATTTGTAAGATCATCATAACATATATGTATTCCACTTATCATCATAAGCGTATAAGTATCTCTCTTTCAACCTCTCGGGTGGTTAATCAGGCCATGAAACTGAACAACTTCCCTAAGGAACATAGGTCAAAATACGAAAAAAAAAATTGGATCTCCCATACAAAATGCGCTATATGCTGATGAAGTTTGTATGGGAACTCAAATGTTTTTTTTCGTATGTTTCTTGTTTCTTGGGAAAGTTGTTCAGTTTCATGGACTGATTAACCACCCGAGAGGTTGAAATAGAGATACCTAAAGCCCTTTAAAGAACCCACCAAGGAGCACGTCCTACCTTCGAAAGAGTAAGGGTACATACAGTGCTTCTATTTTCTTAATGTCTCTCGAGAAACAGTGTCTGTCTCGTTTTGTCTTTTGAAAATCAATTTCCTTAATTAATTTGCGCACCACAATAAGAAGCAATGTATTCCCTTAGATATTTTTTGTTAATCTCAGGTGTACAAGCGTAGAATGATAACTATTTTTTAATTTTTTGCGACATTCCGGCACACCCAACACGTAACCATTACAGAGGGCGATCAGTTTCTTTACAACACCTCAGTGATTTTGCACAGATATTTTTAAGGCAGCACGCTGTCACGCTACTACTTAGTTCCATCATCCACTCTTTCGCAATCACTCTTCCACTTTTCTTTCGCAATCATGGTTCGTAAGCAAGATAGGGATATTGGTAAGAATTTATTTCTAACTAATTTCCGTCTATTGCACCCTACTGGACCCCGATTCTATGTGTCGATGGAATGGTCGCCATTTTATCCGTTCAGGTGGCGAAATTGAGAACTATCAAATTTCATACATCTAATGACAGTTGCTGTGACAAGTGGCGCCACTGCCAACTGAATTTTCAGTTGCTAGGTAGTTTGCAACTTTACTTTCGGTTGGCGGTGGCGTTGCTGGTCGTTGTGGTTGTCAGCAAGTATATGAAAATTTTGCCAATAAAAACGTATGAGTCACCGACTTCAATCCCAATAACAGTTCGCACAAAGTAGATAACTAGTAAGTATTTTTTGCAGACTACAATGCATATTAGCAGATAACCACAAACGAAAATGTCACTCATATATTTAGATGATGTTCTGGTTTGTAGCATTTTTTCTTTTGTTGATTTTTTAAAAGTGCTGAATTATTTTCGATAAAATTTATATGGGACCACCTCTGGTGTATACTCTTTCGAACAATAAAAGAATTTTGAAAATCGGCCAACAGTTGGCGGAGTTATCGCGTAACAAACTAACAAAAAAAAACATACAGACGAATTGAGAACCTCCTCCTTTTTTGAAGTCGGTTGAAAATGGCCTCCATTCCATCGACACACAACTGAAGTTACAGACTCGGGGCCCTGGTCACTCGTTCGATGCCCCGGCAAGACATGTGTTGGTTATAGTATTATATTATCTGTGATCAAACCAATAAAGTATGTAATCGATAAAGAAAATTTTCCGCACATAAAAAAAGGTATTGCTAAGAAATTTCCATAACATTAAATCTAAAATTTTCTGTAATGAACTGTTGTAGTTGGAGTTGTTCCGTTAAATTGCCGATAACATTACATTTAAGTTTTTTTATTTTTCTATTCATTCATTTTTTCAGTACGGAGTACATTATGAGATTATTGAGATATATCAGTACTAGCTTTCCGCACGGATTTGGGGAATGTAGCCTATGCGTTAATCCAAGGTGTCAGCTACCTCCACACCAAATTTTATCAAAATTAGTTCAGCCGTGAAAGAGTAAAAACATCCATACATACATTGATACAAACTTTCGCGTTTATAATATTAGTAAGGATCGATTAATGAAAGTAGGTACGGTCAGAAAGGCCAGATATAGGAAAATCAGGCTGTACTAGTACTGAAAAATTTCTCAGAAGTCCCGAGAGTATAACTGCTTGAAAGAATAACAAGGATATATCCGTCACCGGAAAGTAACATTACAATATCAATGCTGAAATTATAATCTCCCGAGTTACAACAATTTGCCTATTAAAATTATGAATTTACGAAACTTAAAGGGCCGCCTACAAGAAATTACGATAAGTTACATTATGATAGTTTAGGCTTTTTTAGGTTACATTAGTATTATAACGAAGTTTACAATGTGAAAAAAACGGGGCTGTTTACAAAGTACCTAGATTTTATCCTTTAATGTTTTTTTGTTTGTATTTCATGTAATCTTGACTTGTTTTACGTGGCATCTTGAATGTCCTATAAAATAAAGATTTTTTCTATTCTTTTCTATTCTATTCTATAATCTTACTGAGACAAATTACAATAGTACGGGTTTGACAATATTACGGTGTCATATCCTATTCCACAGAGTTTCGCATTTATAATATTTAAAGGATGTATGGCAGCACATCAGGCTATATCACCCTCAGAATTAAAGTGGCTTAACTCAAAAACTCAAATGTGTGGGAAATGCAGATTAATACTTTGAAAAAATAAAAATTCTGAATTATTTTTTTTATCTTCTAAATACTTTCATCAGAATGAGTTTGTAATTAGAATACAAACGTAAATTGACTATTTATCCGTCATGCTATTTTAAGTAGGTTTATGAGAAAAACAGAGAATACGTAAATTTTGAGTTAGGTCAGTTTATTTCTAAGTCTCACTCGTAATAGGCAGTATCGCCGGCTTCCTTAGTGGAAATAGTTAGCCTGACCGTGTTTTCTGTATTTTCTTAGAGCGTCAATTTTTAATTTTGCCGACAGACCCTATCGATGCGATATTTGCGGCGCTGCGTTTCGGAGACCATACGCGAGGACTGTCCACACCCTCATTCACACAGGAGAGAAGCCTCACGAGTGTGACGTGTGTGGAACTGCCTTTAGGTGAGCATCTACTATCGACAGCTCTTATAGATTTACTAACACATTTAGATTGCGCTAATATGAACTTTTGACATGATATTGTCATGGTTATTTCGATCTATTTGTCCCGTACTCGCGTACTATGCGATAGAACGATAAAGAAGCATACACATGACAAAATCACGTCTATGCTAGTCTAGGTAGGCCTAAAACTAGAGACCTTGTTCTTAGAAAAATACTTGTTACACTTTTTTCCCTTAAGTTTTTTAAATAACTTTATATGAAATGAAATGATATTTATTCTGCAAGAAATATGGTAGAGTACATTATTGATCTTAAAATTAATAAATAGTTTCACATATTTCACAATTTTCGGTATGCAATATTTATGTTTTTTATACATACGAGTATTTGTCCATTAATAAACATAAAACCACAAAGAAAATGTTAAGTTCTGATGGTTGAGCATTATATATACTGTTATGCAGATTGAGTGACAATTTTTTTGATAAATCGCAGTTTTTGACATGGAGTCGTATACCAGTCTCTGGGGATTACGGAGGTTTCTTTTGTTAACTTCACCAGTAGTAAGAAATAAATCTTTGTGTGTGTGTGTGTACAAAAACTGCAATTATTGCCAACTATGTAGTCATTTTTGTTTGTAAACCATTCTTATCGTAATAACAAAAAGTGTACGGACTCTGTGCATTTATGAGTTCTTCAAGTACGTTTTGTCAATTTCTTTCGTTTTTCATTCAAAATCCGCAAAAGCATTCTTGACATAGACACAGAAGAAACTCCAGCGCATGTTACGCTAGAATGCCATATCTTGGAAGCACAATGGCACAGTTCCTGCGTGACCCAAGATCCCTGTCAGAGGCATGCAAGAACTTTAAGGTCCGTATTACAGAACACCACTCAGACTCTGCTCTATACTTGAGTAGCAGTCGTCTTTGTCATTTTGATAGTGTATGATAGAATAAATACTTAAGTAAAGATCAATATTTGATTCTCCTTCTGTAATATTGGGCCTTAGAGTTTTGTGTACTTCTGGGAGGACACTGGCTGGCTGGAATAGTCAGCCTCACAATGACCTTATCGAGAGACTAAGTGCGAACAAACATAAAAATAAACTTTTAACAACCGTCCGTTCGATTTTATACTTCAAGTTTCATGTAAAACTATTAAGCTATCTATTGACATGACATTGAGACGATCGCGTTATTTTTTTATTATAAGATGGGTTAACTCTTGACCATATAGGTCAAAGATGAGGTCGACGATGGAGCGAGTTGACCCAGAAAATGCCTATAAAGGCACTGGTACTCCCACGCACCGACGGAACACAGCAAGCTGTTTGGCGTCGGACTTCGGTAGGAACCTGACGGCCATTTACAGAGCCTACCACACCGCATGATACCATAGGACGACACCTCAGATTCAGAAAAAAATGAAGTGTCGTTCGTTGCCTGGGATGGATTACTAGGAGGCAGGTCTCATTTGTGCTTCCTTAGTCGCCTCTTACGACACCCACGGAAAGAGATGGGCTGGTGTTATTCTCAACCGATCACCACACGGTGTACATCTGTTCGACAAGTTGTCTTTACTACGAAGCAGCGAAGTGCTACGAAATTCGAACATTGATATTTGTAGCTTTTTCTCCGATTATGTTTTTTGTTTTTTACAGATCGTAAATTAACTTTTATGCAACTGATAACTTTTTTGTACAACTGGGTATAATGTGGGCTATGCCCATCCCAACGGCAATATAAGGCATAAGTGAATACATATGTGTGTAATACGAATATAAATTAAAATAAAGTTGAGTTAGCACCCTGGGTTACATTGGGCAGCTATAGTCGAATCGGTGACTTATTGTTAGTGAAACTTTATGAAGAGGTGGAAAGCTAGTAAATATATACGAGTATTTATATTGGGTATTTTTTGAAACATGTTGTATATAAGCAGTCTCCAGAGCTTTTCGCATTATAGTAACTCGTAGAATAAACTTCAGATAATATTGACGCTGTAAAAGTCACTAGTTTAGTAGCTTTAAACCCGTGCGACGGATTTGGTTAAGTGGTAATAAACGCTGCATTCTAAGATCGTTTTGGGTTTGATTCCTGGTCAACAATACTCCAACTAGATAACAAAATCAAAGATAAATGCTGTTCGCATGAATTAGTTTTAAGACTGGCACATAGTGATCCTGATTACCATGGCACATAGTGATAAAGACACAAATAAAAAAAAACATAAGAGCTCAAGTGAGCTATTATTTAATTGAAGGTTTTTTTGCGCGGACGCGATATCTAGTTGGTGTATTGGTGAACGAAGCTGTTCAGTAAAAATATTTTTATAAAAAGCAGATGTTTTCTCTGGTAGAGATTTTTTTTAAATGTAAACGAAGTTCGGGCTTGAACTAATTTTAATATTGGGTAAATTTAAATTACTTAGCGCAAGTAAAGGATGTGAAGCAGCCCACTAAACAAATTTTAATTCCCCAAGGAAGATAGTTGGAAACATAAAAAGAAATATTTGCCTCTTCATACAACTTGAGCGATTATCTGATTACTTGTAGGTATGAGAAGCTTGACATGTTTTTTTTTAAAATTTCAGATACTTAGTTCCCTTAGGAAAAGTTGATCTCATAGGGTGAATCACCCTTACAAGTTTCGCTAATTTGAAGTCACCCCATATAATTGTTTCAGACGTTCGGGTGATATGTGGAAACACAAGAGGACCCTACACGGAATCCAGGCGACAAATGAAGCTTAGGCAAAGCGTCTCGTAAGATTTTTTACTTTTTAATAATAATAAAATAAATTCTGCCACGTATCGCTTTGTTTGCTTTTCTTTGATACACACGACAGCACATCAAGCTTTACATATTGGCCTGACAACCTTATCTTACTCGTTATAACGGCGGCTTTCGTAGTGCAAATAGGTAACATTATGTGTTCCTGCCTGTACAAAGGGAATGATAACAGCACTTCAAGGTGTAATGATGCTAAAAATCCAACATTATTAACAAGTGTAATTAAATTGCAGTAATTTTTTCAAGTTACCATTTTGCTTTTTAATACAAACTTATTATTGCGATTATTAAAGACATCTGTCTAGGTAAAACACGTTTATTCGGCAGAATTTATTTTTTAATTATCAGTCAGCAAGAAATTAAGGGATCTAATATCTAAAGTTTGTGGATTTCTGTATTATTCGCATTCTGTGCTGCTTAGTGTGTGTAGACTCAGATTCTTGACTGTGGGATTGCTTCAACAGGTTTTGGTTCTTCTCTGCTTTGCGGTACTAAGAGCTAAGGGGGTTCAAGTATGATACCACTGGCATATAAAGAGGTGGGAGGGGGGATGAATTGATAACGTAGCTAGCGTCAGGTGTGCGGGCTTGTATCACGTACCCATCGCTCAGTTGCAGAAATTTTCATTAAAGTTAAAGCTCCTTAAAGCCGTCCATGTTTACGCCAAAGGGCGGAAAGTCACACAACGATATTTAAAGTAAAATTAACTTTAATGGACGTTTCTGCAACTGAGTGTTTGTGAACTATTATTATGGGCACGACAAATCTATTTGTAATCTTTTTGTAGTATTTGAAGCCCGATTATACGGCAAGGGAATTAAAATAGTGGCGCACTATCGAAATGAAATCTCAAAATGTTGTCTTTGAGAATCACGTCATACAAAAGATTTCAACGAGTTCAATAAATTGAGATATTTAGAAAAATACGCATTTAACTTATTATCAGCTTATCACACAATTAGCTTTCCACCCGAGACTTCATCCCCGTGGAAATTCGGAAAAACTAAAGTCAAAAGTGTTTTCATTGAACATATAAAATGATACTTGAACACGTCAATATTATGAATTACAATAGCAGTTTTGACTTTGCGCCTATTCGCAAAGGTGCAGTCTTCCTCAGGAGAAGAATAGGCAAGAAACTCCGAGGGTCGCTCTTTTTAAGTCAATCATATAAATTTTCTTACTTTTAATTTTAATTGACTTAATATCTGAATAACTCTGGAGCTGAGCAATTTATTCCCATGGTGGCTGGCTTGTCTAACAGATAATCCGAAATTCTATAATAGCTCTTTGTCTAAATTCACTGATAGATTAGGGTTAGGTCTCAAAATCACATTAAAACACTAGACTTTCTTTCAGTTCAGATTAAACACAGATTTACTTTAAGCACATAACCACCACTTTATACATTGTAACAATAGAAAAAAAACAAGTAAGAAGAAATTTAACCTAATTAGCAGCCTTATATGTATTTGCCTGTAACATTTTGATACCGCGATGCAGACAACGTACGGCGCCATCTAGCGTAATTTTTAGGAAACAATATTATAAGTAATGCGATTTTGACATTCCGCCCACCAAGGACTTGTCCTTAAAGAAAAGAAAAACAAACTCTCACTGACAATTATACAAACCAAAAATGATGAAATAACACAACTTAAAAATAAGAAACCATTTGCAAACACACAAAGGCTAATAATAAAAATGTATAGATACATTATACACATAGACATACTTAAAGAAAACAAGGATAATAGTACCCAAACTAATGACTCCACAATCAATGGTTAAAAAAAAACAAAAACAAATGATAAGTAAAAGAAATATCATAACTATGAAATCCGCCCACCATACCATGACAATGTAACTCATTTTTCTAAAACACAAAGTTTGGAAAGAGGTCTCTTTAATATACCATTTTTACATTTAATCGTTACAACTCGAGTTACGTTATCAGGTCCAGCATGCTTAGCTAAGATCTTTCCTAAGATCCATTTTGATGGCGGTGCATTCTCATGTCTAACAATTACAATATCGTTAACATTTGGCTCAGGTAATTGAGAATTCCATTTATATCTTTGACTCAGCGTAACTAAATATTCTTTAGACCATTTTGTCCAGAAGTTATTCACCATCCTTTGAACCAAATTCCATCTATCTAGTCTAGAAATATTACAATCAGCATAATTATCATCACAAACATTCAATGTGGGCTCACCAATTAAAAAGTGACCGGGTGTCAGCGGGAGAGGGTCATTTGCATCATCGCTTAAAACTGTCAGAGGTCGCGAATTTAAACAAGCCTCCACCTGTGACAACACTGTCGACAACTCCTCGTAGGTAAGAGTTGTGTCGCCGATAACCTTTCTGAGGTGGGTCTTAGCACAGCGAACGCCGGCTTCCCACAAACCTCCAAAGTTCGGTGACTGTGGCGGAATGAAATGCCACGTCGTCGATTCCAAGGTAAGTGCTTCAGCTATCTCATTAGGGAGATTTGATTTGGCACAATCAAACATCTCACGCAGTTGCTTGTCAGCACCAACAAAATTAGTGCCATTGTCACTATAAAGATCCTTACAATGGCCACGTCTCGATGTAAAACGTTTAAAGGCTGCCATAAAACCTTTGGATGTCAAGTCAGTAACGGCTTCGATGTGAATGGCGCGTGTGACCATACACACGAACAAGCAAATATACGCTTTATAAGACTTAGCACCACGTCCTGGCGAAAATCTTACATTAATGGGACCTGCGTAATCAACGCCCGTCGCTCTAAAAGGCTTAGTAGGAGTTAACCTTACCTGTGGTAGTTGGCCCATTAATTGTGTCCTAGCAGCTTTAGATTGTCTCATACATGTAACACATCTCCGATAAAACGTCTTTACCTTATCTCTAATTCGCAAAATCCAAAATTTCGACCGAAGAAAATTCAGCATAACTTGCGGTCCTCCATGCATAGTTTTGCAATGTGCGTCTGACACAAATAGTTGAGTAAGATGACTATTAGCGGGTAAAATAGCCGGATGTTTCTTCTCAAAAGATACATCAGCCTGATCGATGCGTCCGCCAACTCTTAAAACCCCATTTTGGTCTAAAATAGGATAAAGAGTGCGAAGAACACTTTTCTTAGGCAATTCCTTTCTGTTTTGTATCAATTTTATTTCCGTTTCAAATTCAAATCTTTGAACTTGCTTGATACATTTCTCTAATGTCTCCTTCATTTCGTTTGTAGTAATAAATTTTGGTAACTTTTTACGATCTTCTTTTGCTATCATCATCCTTCTGCAATAAGACACTATTTTTAGCATCTTAGTCAAATTAGAAAACTTAGTCCACTCGAAACTCTCTTCCTTATTTTCTGTTATTTTCATAGAAGTAACTCTTTCTTCTTCATGTGTTTCGTTTACTTCATAGTCTTCTCTTCTAAAGTCTGATTGTCTAAGCCAGTGTGGACCATTCCACCATAAAGAATGCTTATGCATTTGGGAAGGTTGTAAACCTCGTGATGCGCAATCTGATGGGTTCAAGTCAGTAGAAACATGTCCCCATTGACTGTAGTCTAAAATACCAAGAATTTCTGATACACGGTTGCTAACAAAAGTTGTCCATTTGCTTGCTCCACCCTTAAGCCATGCCAGAACTATCGTTGAATCGGTCCACCCGTACAGGTTTTCCTTCGAAATATTCATGACCTGAGAGACCTCAGAGAGCAATTTCGCCGCAAGAGCTGCGCCACATAATTCCAATCGGGGAATAGAAAGTTCCTTCTCCATAGGAGCAACCTTTGTCTTCGCTGTTATCAAATTAACATGTACAAGGTTATTGTTGTCAATAACACGAACATAAACTGCCGCTGCATAGGCAGCTCTAGATGCGTCTGAAAACGCATGTAGTTCCAAGCAACTTTGCTTACTGCAGTGAATCCATCTAGGGATCTCAATCTTTTTAATTTCTATCAGTTCTTTTCTAAATTTGAGCCATTCTTCTCGTAGTTCATCTGTCAACAGATCATCCCAATCTAAGTGTGCCTTCCAAATTTTCTGAATGATTATCTTAGCCGAGATCACCACTGGTGCAATCCAGCCCATTGGATCATACAATCGAGCAATATCCGATAGTACTTGTCGCTTTGTGATTGGATGTTTCGACTCTGGTAAATTAACAGTGTATTCAAAGTTATCTGTCTCTCTGTTCCATTGTATGCCAAGTACTTTAAGCATGTTGTCGTTCTTGATAGGCACTGATTGTTCTTTGTTGTGTTTGTCTTTTCCAATGTGATTTAAAAGATCAGAACTGTTAGTACTCCACTTTTGCAGTTGAAATCCTCCAGAGGTCATAAGCTTGTTCATCTCGTCATAAATTATATTAGCTTCAGTCTCCGTGTCACATCCAGTCATTAAATCGTCTATATAATAATCGGTCTTTGTAATCTTCGCTGCCACTGGGTAATTTTGTTTCTCTTCTTCAGCGAGCCTCTGCAGTGTTTTGACTGCCAGATAGGGTGCACATGCAGTCCCGAACGTAAGAGTTAACAATTTATAATGCTGTATCGGCATGTCTGGTTGAGGTCTCCAAAGAATTCTTTGGAAATCCACATCATCTGGATGTACCCTCACTTGTCTGTACATTTTGACTAAATCTGCGACAATGCAGATAGCGTGAGTTCGCCATCGCATTAGTAAATGTCGCAAATCTTGTTGAAGTTTTGGACCCACCATAAGATTGTCATTAAGAGACACGTCGTTCACACCTTTGCTCGAGGCATTAAAAACAACGCGAACCTTTGTAGTTTCTTTGTCGTCCCTAACCACAGCGTGGTGTGGCAGGTAGACAGCCTTTGGATTATCCGTGTGTTTCTCTTCGACAAGAGCCATGTGATCAAGAGTCACGTATTCTTCTAAAACCTTTTTGTAATCTTCATAAAGCTTGGGATTTTTTAGAAGCCTTCTCTCTAAAGAATGTAATTTTCTCTGTGCTATATCCTTGGACTGACCGTACTGACATTCTGGATCTTCTTCTTTGAATGGTAATCTAACAACGAATCTTCCTTCTTCATTCCGAAACGTCGTAGCCTCATAAAAATTCTCACATCTCTTTTCTTCATTAGAAAGTTTCTTCTGAATCTGATCTGGTTCAGCCTCTAGTTCCCAGAAACGTTTAAGCCAGTCGCCCTCTTCTTTGACCTGTAAATGCATGGTCAAAACATGGTTCTTCACTGAAGTTGTACTTGATAGCTTTCCTGACAAAACCCATCCAAAGACCGTTTCCTGCGCCATAAGATTTCCTTTGGGGTGTTTCATCATGCCACTCAATAAAATATTGCTGTAAACTTCAGCTCCTAGCAAGACATCAATCTTACCTGGTGATGTATATCCTGGATCAGCCAGCTGCAGACCCTCCAACTCTAACCAATCAGGTGTGTTCAGCATGTCACAAGGAAGCATTGAGGTAAGTGAGCCTAGAACATAAGCTTTTACCTGAATAGATAACTGCGGATTGTAACGTGATTCTACATATAAAATTACCGTATGTTTTACATGCATTTGACCGTCTCCCAAACCTGACACAGTACCGTTCACATTTGTGCGTTTTAAACCTAATAATTGTACAGTCGCTTCGGTAACAAATGAGGCCTGCGAGCCCTGATCTAACAATGCACGAATCAAAAGTTTACTCCCTATATTTGAACGAGCCTTCAAAACAGCGGTCGCCAGTAGTACGTTATAACTTTGATTTTTCTTAGAAAAATTCACCACAATGTTATTTTCAGAGGTAGAACTACTCTGTAACTGATTCTGTTGTTCCATCTTTGGTTGGTTATTTTTTCTTGTAGTATTTTCACTATTTTGTTTTGTAAATCCCTCCCTGTCCATATGTAACATAGTATGATGTCTTCTTGTACATTTCTTGCAGCACGTAGGGTTTTTACATTTACTAACCATATGACTTGATTGCAAACAATTGAAACATAAACCCTTTTGTTGAACAAAATCTTGTCTAGCTTGAGTAGTGAAATCAACAAATTGTTGACAGAGATTTAAATAATGAGCTTCTCCACACAAAGAGCATAAAATGTCGCCTTTTTTCTTATTTTCTTGCACAGCTGAATGAAAAGATTTCGATTTATTTGCAGGTTTCTTAGTTTGATTATTCGGCTTTGAAGATTGTTTGCCAGAATCGATCATCTCTAAACTCCGAAATCTAGACTCTAAAAATTCAATAAGCTGGTTCAAAGTAGGTAACTCTTCAGTCATAAAACTCATTTGCTGCTCCCATTGCTTATGTGACTCTGTATCTAGTTTAGAAACGATTAAATATATGATAACTGCATCCCATGAGTCTGTCTCGATGCCCATATTATTTAATGCTTGAAGACAAGAAGTGGTAGTATCAAGTAATTGTTTAAGTCCAAGTGCAATGTCTGCCATAACTTGTTTTTGAGAAAATAATGTGTTCATGATTACATTACAGTTGTAACGTTTGTTGTTGTAACGTTTAGTTAGTTGTTTCCAAGCCTCGTTGTAGTTTTGATCAGTAGTAGCAAAATTACGCAATAATTTTTCAGGTTCTCCAGTTATACTGCTTTTTAAATAATGTAACTTCTGTACTGCTGATAATTTTTCATTTTTATGTATTAGTGACACAAATAAATCATGAAATGTTTGCCACTCCTCATATTTGCCTGAAAAGGTTGGCAATTGTATTCTTGGAAGCTTAACTTCATTACAAGGTGGTGTGCTGTTTTTACCGTTAGTTCTCGAATCGTCTTTTTGCTCAATAAACGGTTCTAACGCGTCTTTAAGATCTGACATGTATGATGTATAGGTTTCTTCGAACCAATCATATTTATCATTTTTGAAATATTCTAATGTGCTCATTTGCTCTGTCGGCAGCGATTGAATCACTTCACGATGATTGCGAATGAATGTTTTATACAAATCCTGTAAACTCTGTATTCTTGTTTCTAAATAAGATTTGGTTATTCTGGTTTTCGGACTTTTCTTGAAATTAAGCTCTGCTTTTTCCAACCGTTCGCAAAGTTCCTCTTGTATTTTTAATATTTTAGATGCCATGATTGAGTATTGTTCGTAATTATACGGTAAAATGTAATTAAAATGTTCGAAATCAATGAACAAAAGTCAAGTCCACATGTATCACGAATTGAGGTTATGTAGTAAACAAGAGTACACTTTAAAGATGCAATCGTTCAAAAATGCACTAATATTTCAGTTCGCACGATGTAAATTTGCATATGTTTAAGTTTATTTATGTAGATATTCAACACACTTTTAGATAAAAATGTCTAAATTAGCGAAATAACTGATACTTCATTTTTGTTGCACTTTCTATGTCTATTACTCACGATTACCAGTCCAAATCACGGGGTTTCGGCACCAATGTCTAAATTCACTGATAGATTAGGGTTAGGTCTCAAAATCACATTAAAACACTAGACTTTCTTTCAGTTCAGATTAAACACAGATTTACTTTAAGCACATAACCACCACTTTATACATTGTAACAATAGAAAAAAAACAAGTAAGAAGAAATTTAACCTAATTAGCAGCCTTATATGTATTTGCCTGTAACATTTTGATACCGCGATGCAGACAACGTACGGCGCCATCTAGCGTAATTTTTAGGAAACAATATTATAAGTAATGCGATTTTGACACTCTTTTTACAAAGTACTATGTAGCCTATGTCCATCGGGGATATAATGTAGGATTTTCAATTCGGTCCAGTAATTTCGGAGCCTATTCAATGCAAAGAAACAAACAATCAAATCTGTCCTCTATATAAAATTACTGCTTTCCGCCCGGGACTTCGTTCCCGTGAGAATTAGGGAAAATTATGTATACTATGTTCATCGGAGATAATGTAGGATTCTAATGGTAAAATAATTTTTCAAATCGGTACAGAGTTTTGGAGCCTATTCAATGCAAACGTACAAACAAACAATCAAATCTTTCCTCTTTATAATATTAGTAAGTATAAGTAGATAAGTAGAGATGTCAAGGTGTCTCATGTTTACTTAATTGATCCTATGTAACATCTATTTTGCTTGTACTTAACCATCACATCACGTGATATCTCTCACATGACGGTGAGGAGTGGTAAAGTTCTATATATATATACAAAATTGATTCACTAACTCGGAAAAAGCTTAGGAAATACTAGGCAATCTTTGAAATACCTTATCTTTGACATTAATTTTACAAATGGAACCGTGGTGTACTTTAACTGACTTTGAGTTGTCAATTTTTTATTTGACACTTATCAAAATAACCATCGGTAGGCTTTATTATTTTATTTAATTATCCCTACTCCCTACTAATATTATAAATGCGAAAGTAACTCTGTCTGTCTGTCTGTCTGTCTGTCTGTTACCTTTTCACGCCTAAACCGCTGAACCGATTTTGATGAATTTTGGTACAGAGATAGATTAGAGCCTGGGAAAGGACATAGGCTACATTTTATCCCACAGTTGGGCACGATATAACCTGTAGTCCACGCGGGCGGAGCCGCGGGCGGAAAGCTATTTTATTTAATTACAAGTTAAGACCAAATGAAACCGTCAAAATGACAACGGATGTTGAAGAATGTGTGACGACGCACCTTTTTTGTGTCTATTGCTTAACTTTATAAGTTGACGCGCCTTTATATTTTTGATTCTGTGGGCACTTCAGAAATACAGAAAATTCAAGACGGAGGTATTTTTTGTTGCATTTTTTTTATTTTACGACCCTGGACGAGCTGCCGACGGATTAACAAAGAGTTTTCGTCAAAAACGCCCACCACACGCCACGACATTAAAAATTAAAAAAAATAATAATAATGTCGAGGCGTATGGCGAACGCTTGGTGAACGATATTAAAGTAAAAAAATATAAAAATTATCTGATATATCAATCAGACTTTGGCGGCGAGGGCACGAAACTTAAAACGTCTGATATATCAGACTTTGGTGGTGAAAAGGTTAAGACTCCAAACCACAGTTCACAGCAACGGAAATTTTGTTTCATTTTCCGAGATATTAAGTTACATAAGGCGAATGATTCCAAAAGTTAATGAAGTACATTCAAAAAATGCAATAACTGCTACGTACACTTCAGATAAAGTAGTATATCCCATTGAAAAACTGTTAGGTCCCACCTCTAATGTGTTGTATACCTAAGCGTGTCGTCGCCTGTATTCACAATGCTCTATTCCATTAAATAACAAATAACATTCAGATGGAAGCAATGAGTGTTCACGGGTCGACTGAACTTCGGTTAGTGAGTCGCAAGTGAGTCACCGAGCGCTCTCGTCGCCCGTTATTCGTGGAATGCTATGTCTATAGCCTGTATAATAATCTGCATGATGGGGCCGGTATTGCGACCTTCCTTGAAGGATATTGAAGAATCCCATACTTGATTCGCTGGATCGCCACGTGGTTGTTTTATCTAGACATGTTCAGTTTTAGAAAGAATTGTCTTAGTGTTTCCTTCGAGTAGAGTTTACTGCATTTTAAGTATACCTACGACCAGTTCAGTCAGTAGTCTACGCTGCTTCTAAATTGATGATCGCAGGTTCGATTCCAATGTCAGGTGCTAGTATTGAAACCACTTAGGAGTCTCTGATATTATTTATTTATTGACGACTGTTTACATTAAAAATCCGACGCACGGAATCATCAAGCTACCCTCGACCCCTGTTCTGAAGTAAATTTTACCCTTTTCAAGCATTGAAGTATTATGTATGTTTTCAAGATGCTTTGGCAACTGTGAATTTTTTTGCAAACGGTATCGCTTTTTTAACTTTTATCACATTTCTTTCAGATTATACTTGGTGCGCAGTAAAATTGGTTTAAAGAACTTAGAGATATTGATAACAAACTAAAGAATGCTGAAACTTGAATTACCTACCTATAAATGTTTATGCAATCGTGTGTTAGTGTTTCTTATCTTTGCATTTTAGTAAATTTTTGAGTGCGTATAGTTAGCAGCCTCAAAGACGATTTTGATGGTTTTGACTATGTCAAAGAATAGTTACTAAATAGTGATAAATAGTGACAAAAGCATATAAATAGTGACTCTGTATTTAAAAAGATATTCGAGCTTCTTAGTGAGGCTGCTAGCTTGACGTATATTTAGCAGACACACTAAGAAATACAGCTCGTATCAAATTGACCTATATGTCAAAAAACTGTGATTAAATAGTGACTTCTAATACTCGAACTTTCAATAATAGTGATTCAATACATTTCGAGATATTACAGCATATCGGTGAGGCTGCTAACTTGACGCTGTTTGCAACGGTCATTCCAAAGAAACGGGCTGGAATTTTAATCAAATTAATATACCAAAAAATAGTTACTGAAATAGTGATTCCTATGATATATTTAAAAAAAGAATCCTTCTTCACTATTCCTCAGAAATCAGTCTTAAACTTCTACGTACTAAATCTCGATGTACAGTCGCGCAGAAAAGTGAAATGTACTTATTGATTTGTTTTTAAAGGAGTCAATATACATACATATTTACCTACTCATTTTATATTTAAAATCGTGTTATGAGTGTGAGAGAAGGAAATTGCATACCTACTTTTAATGAAACTGTTATTTTTATTTAGTATCCTATCTTTAACATGTAGGTTCCTTTTACGAAATACTTAGTTTTTTTTCCAAGAGATGGCGTATTTCTTAACAGGAACAGGTAACGTAATTTTAGGTGAACTTTTGGTGAAAATTGAATAAAACTAGTTAATTTAATCATTTGAAAAACTCTTTAATAAATCAGAAGTCTTTGAATTCTTTTACTGTATTCGATTTGCAAATTTGAAATAAATGTTCAACCTCGAAACAAACTCATAACATAACCTGTGTGCTTTCGCACAAAAGCGGCAACACCGACGAAAGATAGCCGATGCCACCCCTCATACTTGAAACACGCTTGGCGAGACCGCACGACAGTTCCGGGCGTGAAATTTAAAACGTTCCGTTACAACTGTTTTACAAATCATTGAAATTTTCGACGTCCGAGTATTTTTTAATAAAATAACTATCATAAAGAAGTTATTTGGTGTCGAAATGATGGTAAGAACAATGTATGGTTCCTTAAAATGTAAATATGATCAGGATCGATATTCAAATGTAAGCAATTACGGAGTAATCGTGTTTGAATTATCTTGTTTACATGATTGCCGGATTCTATTGTAAGAGACTCTTGTCCGGATTCTATTGTAAGGGTATTCTTGCAGATTTTAGTCGGTTCGATTCCCGGTTGTGGCAAGCGAATTTTCTAAAATCCTTGAATGCAGTTTTCTTTCTTTTCAAAAATAAAGGAATGTTTTCTTTGAGTACAATTTTCTATCTACAGTATTAAGAGTACTTTCCCTTCAGGTGGCATTACAAAATTCCACCCTATCTCTAGTATTATATTATCTGTGACCCTGTATACAGCTTCTATTAGACAATAAACCATGAGCTTCTATTAGACAAGCTAAAATACTATGGGATTGACGGAAAACCACATGAACTATTCAAGTCTTTCCTATCAGCAAGAAAGCAAACTGTAGAAGTGTCAGCAAATGGACAAAAACTCCGATCTCAGGCAGGTCCCGTTAAAATCGGAATTCCTCAAGGATCAGCACTGGGGAATACCATGTTTTTGACATTTATTAACGATCTTCCATCCTCTATTGCTGATGGATTGACTATTCTGTTCGCTGATGATACAACTGTCATAATCTGCGACCAAACGGATGACGCACTGAACACTAAGGTCAATAACACCTGCCGACAACTGAAAAAATGGTTTACATCAAATGGACTGTTGCTAAATGAATCAAAGTCGCACGTGATGGTGTTTACAGGAACGACAGTCCCAAAACCAGCAAATGTAATACCTACCATTCCAGTGTGTGACAGCTGCAAATTTTTTGGTTTTACAATTGACTCGCATTTAGATTGGAAATCACACATTAATTCCCTCTGTGCAAGACTTAGGTAGTGCGACTTTTGCACTACGAAAACTTAAGCCTCTTGTTACAGCAACAGTGTTAAGACAAAGTTACTTTGCGTATATCCACTCTCTTATCTCTTATGGTCTAATTCTTTGGGGAGACTCCACTGACTATAACCGAGTCTTTGTTCTTCAAAAAAGAGCAATAAGGATTTTGGAGAACAAAAAGCCAAGGGAGTCGTGTAGATCGTCTTTTCAGAAGCATGGTGTTATGACCTTACAGTCGTTGTATCTGTTTGAAATTATAATGTTCGTTAGGCGAAACATCTCTTCATTCGATCGTCTGGAACACAGTAGAATGAAACTCAGAAACACTGGCCGATTAGCGCGTGTACCACGCCGCACTAAAATGGCTACTAAGAACCCGCGTGTGATTGGGCCGACGTATTATGAACACCTACCCGCTGACTTGAGAAATCAAAGAAATGACGAAACATTTACTTGCCAACTGAGAAACTTTTTATTGGAAAATGAATTCTATTCAATTAAAGAATATTTGGACATCAAATTTTGATGAAAATTTTTTAATAATTTCAAATTGAGAAATTTTGACATATTTTTTTTTTGACATTTTTGATAGTATACTTTTGTATATTAATTTATTTTCTTATTTTTATTTGACATTGTTTAAATTATTAATTGTAATTTTAATAATTTATATTTTTGACGATCATATTATGGGCTGAAATGACTAACATATTTTATTATAAACTTGACATTTGTAGCTATATTATGAGATAAATAAATCTAAATCTAATCTAATCTAATCTAGTCGAACATAAATCCTCCTCCTTTTTGGAATTCGGTTAAAACGCAATTCAAGTGCCGCCATAGTTCTTCGTAAACAAAACAATATCAGTTTACGGAGAATGAGAGAAGTGAAGAAATATAAATTGAAGACATAGCTAAGAAATACATATATTGTCTTTGAATTCTGTACCCAGATGTGGTTTAAAATGTAGCCTATTTTCTTTTCCAAGGTCTTATCAATCTCTGTACCAAATTTCATCAAAATCGGTTCTGTAGGCGTGAAAGCGTAACAAACAGGTGGACAGTTACATTCGCATTTATGATATTAGTAAGATAGTGGGGATATATTAAGAAATTACAGTTTCACCCAATAATTCATCTTAAATGACAATATCTGTTCATATTAAGAACTACGCCATCTCTCGGAAAAAAAACTAAGTATTTCGCAAAAAGAACCTACGTGTAATTTTAGGTTGCTAAATAAAATTACCGGTTTAATTGAAAGTATGCAATATCATTCTTCCACGCTCATAACACTTATTTTGAATACAAAACGAGCAGGTAAATTAAATACGTATATATAAACTGACTCGTTTAAAAACATATCAGTAAGTACATTCCACTATTGTGCGCGACGGTACGGTAAATTAGTTTTAAACCCTATCATATTGCAATAAAGTTTAAAATTGATCAAAAACCTACATCGAGATTTAGTACGTAGAAGTTTACGACTGATTTCTGAGAAATAGAGAAGAAAGATTCTTTTTTTAAATATATCATAGGAATCACTATTTCAGTAACTATTTTTTGGTATATTAATTTGATTAAAATTCCAGCCCGTTTCTTTGGAATGACCGTTGCAAAAAGCGTCAAGTTAGCAGCCTCACCGATATGCTGTAATATCTCGAAATGTATTGAATTACTATTATTGAAAGTTCGAGTATTAGAAGTCACTATTTAATCACAGTTTTTTGACATATAGGTCAATTTGATACGAGCTGTATTTCTTAGTGTGTCTGCTAAATATACGTCAAGCTAGCAGCCTCACTAAGAAGCTCGAATATCTTTTTAAATACAGAGTCACTATTTATATGCTTTTGTCACTATTTATCACTATTTAGTAACTATTCTTTGACATAGTCAAAACCATCAAAATCGTCTTTGAGGCTGCTAACTATACGCACTCAAATTTTTGCAGGGTTTTAGTTTGGTTTTCATCAAAATGAAAGTCTGAGGTTCTTCAACAGTAAATATTTATTATAAAAATTGCTCTTATAGCCACATTTCTGTTTCTATAATATATATAATATTTATGTTCATTCTTTGTGCCATTGTTTCACAAAATTATTCCTGTTCTTGTTATTTTCGACACAACAGCTTAAACAATAATATATTACAATATATCTGTCATTAGACAATTGAAGAAACAGTTTTTGATCAACTCTTAACATGAGGAACGTTCAACAATTCGATGTGCGCGTGAGTCTCAAATGATGTTCTCCAATTTTCTAATGAGAGTGATCTTATTCACAATTGTTTCAATAAAATCCTGTCATTTTTGGTAACCAATGGCAATGAAAAACACTAAGAAATTACACCTATAAGTAATGTAATTATAAAGTTACGTATGAAGCGGTCGGGGACCTCTCTTTGAGAAGCTGCCGGCCTGAGGAGACGGATAAGAGGAGTCTACTGAGATAACAATTATTGCTGACGTCACAACTGACCCGCATGGGCCTACTGAACATATGGCAAGTCACACCACAAACACTCATCATATCCAAGAGTATTCGTAATTTAAGTAAGTGCCCATACCATCAACACTTTATACAAAATTTTACACCGACACGAAAATAGTTGAAAAGAGTGTTAGCGTGATGCTTTAAGATACAATAGAAGGGTGGGTCTAGTTGTGGAAATGACAGGATGAGAATGTTGTTCACATTATGTTTGTACATATTTGCAAGCAAGGCTGTGATCCGTGTTTCTGATACACATGTTACCATTAAGTAATTCTTTTTAAGTATTTTTTTAAACTAATAGCCAATTTTAAGTACATCATTGTACAAATTAAAGTATGAGGCCGCATGGCGCTCATATGTGGCAGAAACACGAACCACAGTAAAGTTAGTACAAAACGTGTAGTAGTAAATATTAAGACGTTTGGGCAGTCGCCACTATCGCTAAATTACTTAAGTAAACCATCACAACCAACCATACGGACATGTTTAACAAAAACATCTATTAAAATTAACCCATAAAATAAAGATTGAGCTGAATCCAAACATGATCCGAGTTTACAACTCAAATTACATAACTAAACGTTGTTCTAAGTAATAAGTCTGTACTGGCAATAGAATTTTGTGACACCTTATCTTAAAATGCATTATAATATGTAACTTGTTAATCTGTACTTGAGTGTTTGGACAGAATAGACAGAGAACATGGGTCCACAGTTTGACACCCCACATGTGCCACAGTATAAGCTCAAATTTTTATATGAAAACTTTTAAAACTTAGTATTTAAGTTCTACATGGAGTGTACAAACTGTGAAGTTTGTATACTTTGGAAGTGTGGATAGAGCCGGCGATGCGCATGCGCCGAAACGCGGCGATTGCCAGCGGTAGCGAGCTGAGCAGCTACACAAATCATCATCCATATACAAAATTACTTTACAATAATATATTTACATCGGCTGCGAAACTTCGCTCCGTAATGCCCAACTCCGTATATTAATATGTACACTAAATTTAAGAACATAGAGTTTTCTCTCATTAGCTACCGAATCACAATTCAAATATTTGAGTAATTGACAACGGTGGACAAACATGCCGGAGCACTGCATCTTATTTTATTGAAATTTGTACTTTGCTATTAGAAATCGTGCTAGGTAGGTATGTTGGTCCATGCAGTTCCAATTCCTTGGCTCACGCGGGTGAGGAGGTGGTGGCAGGAGGCGGGGGGTCGGTCCGCCAGGGGCGAAACGAAAGGAAATACGCGAATCAGTCATAAACACAAATACATTCAGTCAATAGACATCGTCGTGTTTTGCCTGTGGGGGCTGGACCCCGACGCGTGCGCGCGCTCGGAGCGTCCCCGCGCGGGCGCACCGTCTCACACGCCGTACCGCCTGCACACCACACCAACCCAGGGACTCCGGAGGAGGACATTTCAAAAAAGATAATTGACTGTCTCCATCTTTTACTTGAAATAGGTAGTTCCACCTCACGAAACACAGATCAATCTGACCTGTAATTCTGACAAGATCTCGGAGTGTAGGCAATTGTCCTCTTATTCCGCTACCAGTGAATTAAGCACCGAGAACAACCCAGGGAGGTCGCTGTAAGAGACTGACAAAAGACTCACACAGCGACCTCCCTGGGTTGTTCTCTATGGCAATATCTACAGGTTTGTTCGCTATTCCAAATCACCGCGTATCCAATCAGTGACAGTCAAGATTTATTTTGTACAGGGGCAAGCAAGATAACTATTTAATTGTTTTAGGGCACCCTCTAACAACAGTCTAGTACAAAACTAGAATTAAACACTGCAAATAAATTAATTTTCACTAATAGTTTACTTTAATTATTAGGAACTGTAAATTCTGTTACATTATATTAGTAAAAGTGTTATTGTGAAAAATTATTCGATATAAATTACTTTTTTATGTATATACCTAAATAAAGAGCTTACGTACTATAAGTAAAGTATACTACTGTTAGAGGGTCCCCCATGGACAAAGGTTTTTAAGCAATTCCGATGCAAGGTACCTATTTAAGTACATTATAGCGGTTCGTCGTATTACAAATTCCAATGAATGAAATGCAGGATCTGTTGAAAGCGAAACTTTCATAGACACAGCTGGTAAGGCTATCTAATTGACCAGTTTCAGTGCTGAGTAGGTGTAGAGGGCAAACCAATGAAAGTTCACACATTAAGTACTTACAAGATAATTACATTTTGTTCGCGATTGTTGCCGCGGGCGACGGCCGCCCGCCCGGGCATATGCTACTCTAGATCGGCATATGTCCACACATATTAGTCGACATAATGTACTTTGTGAGATCTTACTCGTGAGAGGTGTGCTCTTTTATTCATAAATTACAATAGTAACTTAAACATTTACACAGCGGATAAACTCCTGTTAAGATATTCATTCAATTACGAGTAAAAAGATCACACTTCCACGGTTATATAATATCCATCCGTAAACATAACCCACTCAACTCACGCTCGTTGTTCTGATGCCTAATTACGACTGAAAATATCAAGACAGAAATAATTTCAAACTATCACTTTTCTTCTCAACGAAACAATAAATATAGCATTTTACCTAATTAATTACACAATAATTTCAACAAAAATTTCAAACACCTGAGTTTTAATTTTTAAACGATAATAACGTCATTTAGCTAAGTCACTCCCGATTCGGTTTGGAATTCACTTAAAGAAATAAAACTATCAAAAATAACTCGGCTCGCATATAGTCCTGCGTCACGTCCGAAGCTAGCACCTTCCCATTAGCAATTACATAATACTAACTACTGACTGCGGGTAGCGTCGCGCCGCGCGTCGGCAGCGCGCGCCGACTAGAAGAGCCGCGCGGCCGCAGCGCCGGGCCGCGCGGCACCGCCTCACCTGGCGGGCGCGGGACCGCGGCCCGGCGCGGGCGTATCACAGGCGCTCAGGGGGGCGCGGGCGGCTCGGGCCCGCGCGCATTCCACTAACTGGTCGGCACCAGCAGCCGCACGAAGCTGTCCTCGCTCCAGCCCCAGTCGTCGGGCCACGCGTCCTCGGGGGGATCCAGCGCCGACCGGGACGACAGGCTCAGCACCGAGCCCCAGTCGATGGTGCGCTGCTCCTCGTCGCCGTAGCCGGAGTCCCGGTCGGGGGCCGGCGGCGTGGGGAAGGGCGTGGCGCGCCCGGCAGCTGGGTCCCGCGCCGCTAGCAGCTCGCACCGCGCCGCGCCGCCCGCGCTCGCCGCGCACGCCGCTTCGAACGGGGCCTCCTCCACACTCTCGCGCTCCATCTCCCGCTCGATGCCCCTCAGAGTATTGCACACTAGCACTGATCGTCGCAGCGAAGGGTCCGCCGTCTGGCGGAAGCGCGCCAGTTTGAGCGCGCAGAGGTTCATCATCTTGAGCCGGCGCTCGCGGTAGCAGCGGCGCGAAGCGCAGCGGCCGGCGGCGCGGCCGTCGCAGCAGGCACGCGCTGCGGCGCCGCCCAACTCGAGGTAGGATTTGCCGTTCTCTGCGCGGATGGTGTCGTGCGCGCCGCACCAGCCGCCGCACCAGCGCCGGCGGCACGCGCGCCGCTCCTCGTCCTCGGCGCGCCAGCAGTCCCCGCCGCCTGCGCCGGCGGCCACGGCCTCTAGCCGAGCTATTGAGTCTTCCCAGCGTGCGACTTTGCCGCCGCCCTCGCACGGGGAGCCGGCGCGCCGCTTGGCGCCGCACCCGCCGCCCGAGCCCTGCAAAGCCACAAAGGTTTACGTTAGTGAGTAGGTACCACTATCATTGACTTGGCGACTGTAATTTTGCTCGACGGCATCGAGGCCAGCGCGAGGTCACGCACGCAGCTCGACTCCAACCGGCCATTGTCGTTGTAAACTGACGAGTAATCATCTCCGACCGTATTTCTAAATGATAATTGTACCTGAAAACTACAAATCTAGTTCTCTGTTTAATAGATTTAGAACTTCTATTGCAAAAAAAGATTATAAGTGAAAACACAGAAAATAGCTCAAAATCAAGTCAATAACACCTTAGTGAGTAATAAATCTGGCAATAGTTTCCATATTGGTGTAGTACGTATATCGTATATGAACACAATATTATGATGAACGATGAAAATACATATATCAATAACAATGGTGTGTGGGTTGGCACCGAAATATTCAACTGTATAGGCACTGCGGCGCGGCAGCGGCGCGCGTGGTACCAACCAGCCCGGCCGATGAAAGTACCGTAAGCTACGCGTACCTCGCACCACTGTGCTCATTGGGAAACTCGGGGAAAATTAGGACAGAGCTGCTGCTTTCTGAGCCTCGGTGAGAGGCATTTTCCAAGCCGAACGAAGTGTTCAATCACCGGTAAATTCAACCTTAAAGTCTTTTTAAAGAGCGACTTATACAAAGTATATTAACTGCTAAAAATAGCTTGGTTTCCCCATTCTTCTGTGTTCAGCTTAGGTGACGTCATCACTTCGAGGGGTATTTTAGAGAGCTCTAAGGGAGCAGTGGCATACGGGCGGCAGATGACGTGTACCTGGGCCGACTCAGGGCTCTATTGTGCGCACCCCGACCCTTCTCAGTTTTTTTGGGACACAATGCGTTCCCGGTGCGCAGCCCCTGTCGGGACGTTCAGGTAGACATTCGTGCTCTGTTGTGCAGCTATGGGATTTACCGTCACAAATACCACGACACGCTTTCTTCATACAAAAGATAGCGAAATGTTTAGTCATTGTATGGAGAACTTTTTCATTACTAAACTGCTGAACTTTTTGTGACTTTCCTAATTTTAGGGAGACGAAGGATCCCAGTAGGTACCTAAATTTTTATTACTGTGGCTAGCGACATGAATAACTTCAGTTGGCAATGTATTTATATTTTCATTTAAAACTGTAAATACGCATTCTAGCTACACGTATCGTACAGTTTTGCAGCTGCATCGGTTTGTACACACTGAATACCTACCCCACTAACGTGCAATGTCCTAGACATCGTTTATTTAGACGACGTCATAGTTTCATTGCTGCTTTATTTAACGCTCGTAGGGAAACTTAGCAAACGTCGCGATCAAGGCATGCCGTTTCAAACGATACAGTTTGCAATATGCAATTAATGCAAGGGATGTAGTCAAAGACAAGTCCAGCAGGCCGGCAGATGCTCCCTACACCTGCCTTCATAATTAGGCACACGCCTCGCCAGAACTAGGTGTTTATGTTAGTATTATGCCTATCCAGGCTTTTATTTTAAAAAAATGTTTATTTTATGACACCTGTTTTAGTTTGATATTGTGGTCAGAAGAGTGCATTCGAAATTACCTACCAGGAATAAAAGCGTCAGTAGATATTAATTAAGTATAAGTACTCGAACCCATGGTTGTACCAATGTTCAATGTTCATCGTAAAGGAATACAGCTTGTAACGCAACAAGTACCGTGGGACAAAGAGTCGGTGGTGCGAAGCGCAGCCAAAGTTGCCGTTGAGTCAGCGAGTGGCCACTCATCGCAACGCTGCAAATAATCACTTTGCGTCACCCCTTTATCGCTCGCGGAAAACGTGCCGCTTATTATATCGCGGACCCTGCCTCTACCATCCACTACCTATTCGCTCACAGCGAAATTATACCTACTCAGTTTTCCGAGCTCCAAATGCAGAAATATGCAGATAATTATTTCACGAGGTTTCATTTGTATCACGCGGCAAGCGAACGGTCGTGTATGTATGTAGCAGTGTCGTCGCCAGCGCTGGCGCTCATGAAAATAAATTTAGTAAATGACGTTGGCATTCAACGTTGCCGCTCCGTGCCTCAGGAACGCGGCTGCGCGACGTTGCCGCTCCGCCCGCTCTTTCTAATCTTGTCGTAAAGTTCTTTTTCTGATGCGCAGCGCGTCGCTCGTTCTCTCCGCTCGAAACTTGGAAACGTCTGACGTTTATTTTATCGCCAGTCTCGGATATGCGGCATTTTATAACCGTACCGCTTCGCTATAGCGCAGAGGCGAGGAGTTACTGCTTATTCAAAATTACATCCATAAAGAGTTCTAGTACCTAGGCATTTGCATGGGTACCTAAGAGTATGCGACGACGGTGCTGTGAGCTGAGCAGTGCAATAATAGCTCCTCTTGCCTGAGACGGTAGGAAAAGTTCGGTCGGCGAGGCGAGTCGAACGAACGGAGACTTTCTATGGCATTGTGGAGCCCGAATAGACGGCGGTGGCGGCGGCTCGGCGGCATTGCCTCACAGCGCGCTAAGCCATGTCGAGCGGGCGAAGGCGAGGGGACTGCGGGGCGCGCGGGGCATGGCCGCTGTCGCTGTGTGCGCGCGTTGCACGTGCACAGCACACAGGCGCCCACATAATAGCATCGCGTAGCGGCCGTCCGTTTCTATCTAGCTCTACCTACCTATACCCGACTCCAACGTTTTATATTATAATACATATAACCAACTATAAAGTGGGGTGCTAGCGAGGGGTGCCTTGCATTATGGAACCAGGACCATGACAATATTATGCTGATATTCATTCTGAAAATGTATTTATTTAACTGGATATCTTGACATTAAGAATTCTAGTAGAAAACCTGCAAGGGATTTGCTATTAGTAAAGTTTTTCTAGACATTATTTATTCGATAATATTGGCACACTTCAAAACTTTATCTAATCTTATAATCACCTCCCACGAAAAAAACGAAATAATCACCTCCGAGAAATTCTAGTTACTTACAAATCATTGTTTACGACAAAAGATGCTCGTAGTAAATTTTATAGGTCGTTCATTCATAAAATTTCAAAACACCGTGGAGAGGTATTATTGCAATATCGGAGAACCGCAATTCAATGACCGATTAACCATTAACGCTCCTTTTCAGCACAATAGAGCACGTGATCGCTGTAGAGTAATTTCATTCATCCGAAGGGCTGGACTTGTTAGCTGGCTTGTTTATTGAGTCAGATTAGCGATCTGCCCGATTCCGGTGTACCTGTCCCTTCTTTTAATTCCATTGACTTTTTTATACCCAACAGGTGATCTTTTGTTGAATAATTCTTTTGTGTCAGACTCTATATTTAGTTTGCCGAATAAAAATTCTTTAAAGACGATCAGGTTTTTAAATCTAGTCTTTCAGCTCTATCGTCGATCAGGGTAAACCTGTTTCGAGTTCTATTTCGGTCTTGCTCAACCTACGTGTTTGTTACATCTGTTGTTTTGCTTTAAAGTATGGTTTCCCAACAGGAGTATACGAAGTTATGCAGTAGTCTTCCGGAGTAACAAAGGTATTTGCGAAGTGATCAAAGCAGTCGTGAAGGCAGCGTTGGCTGGCGCTGGCTCGGCGCGGCTGCGCACGCACATTTCCGTGAGTGGCGAGTGGCGAGGCCGCGGCCGCATGTGTGCGTGCGCGCAAGTGTCGGCACACGAGGAGTTCGCCAGTGTGCGCACGGTCAGAACCAGTCTCACATCCTGTTTGCTGGCCCGTCGCTCGCACAGCTTCGCTTCGTGCTTCTGTCGAGCTTTTTATTTCACGCCTCTGGCTACTGCCTCGCTCTCTTGGATTGAAACAATATCTATCTGGTTTTTTCAAGTTTGCATTGGCTACTGTGTTTATCTGCCTAGTGTTTTTAGTACTTGATTTGACAAAATCTTTTTGAATTAAAAAAAAGTCTTATTTATTGATTATAATTTTATAATATATTTAAGACACATCGCACACAATCTGTTTGACGTCTAAATACAGTAATGCACAACATTGGAAAAGACAAATAAATAGGTAATCAACAAAAAAAAACTGTGCTATTTATTTATGCAACGTTTCCGTTACGAAAGAGTCCACAGTTGAGGGATTCCAAGATGACGACAATGGAGAAAAAAATGAACAAGCAAACCGTAAAGCAAACAAAAGGAATCCCTCAGGAATGTGTTCCCGCATAAAAAGACGAGGGAATTCCCGAAACGGATTGTTTACAATGTGCGCGGACGCGTGCGAGACACGGCATTATGCGTTTATTATGATGAGTGAGTGGTTGCGGCCGCGGTGCAATGAAAGGGAAAATTGTAGTTTTTGTGCAGCGATAAGATGACGCACTGTTCCCAGAACACTCTCGGAATGTCGGACGGGATCTGTCCGGCGCCTTCCACTGCTTAAAGAAGATATGTTCGTAGTCTCACGGCCTTGCAGTGCACATTTTACAGCTACACCAAAGTCTGTTTCACCATGGAATATATGACGAAATGGGTCAGTGACTTACTAAAAAGATCAATCTTGTCGAACATTATGAAACTTTACTTAGATTCAGTAATAAGGTAGATGAATGGAAGAACTACACAGCAGCTAAAACGTTGTAAAGTTGCAATGATACAAAGTGAATAGTTTGAAGTGGAAATTAAGTTATCAAACTAGGCCAAGATGAGCTCATAATGTCATTATATTAGTATGTAACGAGTACTGTAACAAACGTAATAAAATGACGCGCCTCTGAGACATATGACCAGACCGGTTGAAAGGCGTGTTAATATTTAACACTGACATTGTTTGTCGAGACCGCACGGTAAGCGTATAAATCACTGCAATCCACAGGGTAGAGTACAGATAATAAATCAAGGGCCGCGGGCGTACGTCGGCAGATAATGACGTCACTGGCACGTATCTCCGAGAATCCCCGGAAGAGAGGGAATAAAATAAAAATGTCACGTAGCGATCAGCTGTTGGGCGGCGCGGCGTGACGGGCGGGCCCGGCCGCAGCGATACGCATAACGACGCCGCAATAAAACTTATTTTTATGTTTTTCGCTCACAATGGCCGCGCGAAGGTCGAGCTATCTAAATGGGTCAATACACTCAACGTAGTACGGTGAACACGTGCTCCCGCGTTTGTAAATAGCGAGATATCGGCCGATTGTTGCAGTGATTAATGGGGGCGCGTAATGACTCGGCGACCGCGCCGCCCGCGCCGCTCGCTAATGTGTTCATTCATCGCTTCGACACTATTATTTGCCGGCCGGAGATGGTTTTGTTCGCATTCCGACAATCGATGCGACGACATTAGGGCGGCCAATGTCAAGGCTGCACTTGTGCGCCGAGCTAAATGCTAATTGCCCACGACTGCACTAACGGCCCCGTTATGCCAAGGGCACTCGTACTTGCTCGATATGCACAGACTTGCATTACGCGCTGCATACTTAAAAGCTGTATATTTTACACTATGCATCCATTGGTTGTGTAGTAATGTAGTATGATAGTAGCCTGCAACTAATGTCGTATATTTAGCGTAACATTCCGCCATGTCGTTAATGCTGTATATGAGTGAAATCCTGCTGAAATGCAAACACGATTAAGAAATCGTAATTTTCGTCTTATCTATTAAAAGAGTCCATAGTAATGAACGTTATGTCAAAACCGCACGACAGGTGTTCATATCTATAACATAACAATATGTTTAGAACTCACACCAAATACAGATAGTGGTCAGTGAACGCTCTCGTCTATAGATCGCGTCTGTAATCCGTTTGAGTAGAGTCGGTATTGGTGCAAACGACGGGCTGAAATCTATGCGGCCGTCATCGACAGGCTGCGATAAGGGCGAGGTCACGGTTATCAATGGCGGCATCTCCATACGCGCACGTGGCGGCCGGCCACGACATCTCGCGCCCATTCACTATGAAGACGGCCCCCGCGACCGCCTCCCACACCCCACCCGCACCCTCCGCGGTGCATCCATGCAACAAGTTAGGGCTCAGGTTCCGTCTTGTAAGGAGTTCCGGAAGACGATTTAGTGCTCACAACGCACACCGCAAAGTTAGCTCAGTTCGCCCGCGGATCGAGTACCGGCACATCGCGCTTTGCGGCGAAAGGCTCCATAAAACTGCACTTCTGATGCGAAAATGTACTTTATTAGTTATCATCTTGTGCTTTCGGATAAAAAAGCATAGGTTAGTTTCCTGTTCTCTAAACTCATTAATGAGAGCAATCTAGCACAAGGATTTGCTTTCATAGATGACATATTCTTTTTGAAGACTGAAATGTTAACAACCAGGAGCATCATTGACTCATTAGAATATTTCACCGGACTAAATAGTATAAAAGGTGCTTTACGAAATTCAAATAAAGTTCTCGTTAAACATGGCGGTTCAAACACATTTTCAGCGTCGTGATGCCCAATTAAATATGGATGTGATTGAAAAACGCGTGTCCGGTAACGAGCGTGTATATAATTGGTGGGGGCAGCCCGGAGTGACCCAGTTGCCGTTGCCTGGCGACCCGGGGCTGTGGCCGGGCCTCCCCCATCCTCCCGCACTAAATAACCTGCCCGAAAGCGACACCTTAACAAAGGTCGTTCAACCGTCACACCAGCATTGGTACTCGCGATTTTTTACCCGATGCATGCGATTCTAGCGGCGGGGACTACAAATGACTTCTAATCACGCTCGGGAAGTTTGCGCGTCGTTCCAATAAGTAGGTACCGCTTTTGGAAAAAAAACTTGATGATATTTTTGGCCTTGACATAGCTAGTGACATAGACATGCAAATACTCTGAAGATGATGTAAAACGTAAATATTCCCGAAGATTGTTTGTGATCTTTCAAAAATGCATTATTTCTATTTTGGAGTAGGTAAACTTTCATTAAATTCTTATTAGCTATTGGTAAAATATTCTTTTCTTTTTAAGCCTAACTTGTGAAACTTTTGACTCTTTTTTTTCAACAAAATCGAAACCTGCGAGCGAATAAACTTAATTGTTATAAGCCGCGCTTGCCGACTGCCTCCCCAAGACATCTCGAAGGGTGAAGGGGGTACCAAGCAGAGTTGTATTTCTCCGAACTTGTGCTAAATTTCACTTTCTCTGAAGACGTTATGCGTAGACTTAACCACCCACTCGTCTCCCACCCTCGTAGGTACAGACTAACTTTGTGAAATAGTTTTTACAGCCTTTATTTTATTCAAATTAAGGAAAATGTTAAAGCCCAATGTTTATTCTTTCTCTCATTTCATTCTCGAACAAAACCCCATTTTCATCCGAATATATGGAACATCCGTGAGAGATGCTTACCCAAAGTCGTATACTTTTTCCAACAAAAATGCAATGGAACATGTCTCTCCTGCGAGAGAGCTTTTCACCCTCTGCGAGACGTCGTTATCTTAGCGAACCCTAACCGAGTAAAACATAAAAAACGTACGTCAAAAAAGTCCTTCCACTCACAAAACTCCACCGCCTCCTCGCCCTCTGAAGTTATAAAACAGAAAAGACGGGTGGGCGAGGGAGTAGAGACTTTATTCCGTCGCATTAGAGTCGAGAGTGGTCGGGTGGTAGGTGGCGCACACAGACGTGACGGCTGAAAGGCGGCACACGAGCGTGGCAGCTTTAGCGAAATGAAAGCCGACTCGCTCTTAATTCACCCACACATAGACACGGCTACATGTCGATATAGCAGCCCGCCGCCCCGCCCGCCCCCACCGGGCATAAATAAGGGGGGCGAACTCGGGTTAACAAGAGAATGAGCGTCCTCCCTGCGCCACCGCTGGAGAGAGAATTAAGGGGGCTGCGGCGAAGGACGAATTAAGGAGATGAGAGAGCACACGCTCTCGAGACGCGCCACCTCGTACCAGCCAGGGAATTAGGGAGAGAGCCGGGCTCTGCGTCGCTCTTGTTGATTTTTGTAACCCGACTAGTTGGATTCTGAATTCTACCGTTCTTACTTTTTTTCCTTATTACTAAATTCCACTTTGGCTTTGCTGCTATCTAAACTAGAAAAGCAACGATAAAAAAATGCTTTGCAGTAGCAGTGGAGCAAATACTGATGGAAAGTAGGTTCGGGCGTATTGCTGTGGTATACTTATGGTTTAATTTCAGCGCAGTGTGCGGACTGCCAACGCTCGTTCACCGCCTACGGAATCGTGACGTCACCACTGTGATTTCGTAGCACGTGAGCAGACGCCACATAAATTACGAACTATATCCCCCTGAAGTTAGGGTTTGTTTTCGTTAAAATAGGCGGTGCTCCTTTGTCTTGAGGCTTCGGAGCGGAGGAAAATGCTTTGTATTCAAAGGGTATAAGGTTGGGTTTGGTGAGTTGGGTTGTAATATTCTTGGATAGAGGGTGGGTATAAATTTTCCATGGGGGTAGACGGGGCGACGTCGCGCGAGGGCGCCGCTGAGTCACGACAGGCGGGCGCGGGCGGCGCGGGGGTCACATATTGTAAGTATCTACCGCTCACATGTCACAAAGTTTTCTCCGCATCGGGAAACTTTGTTAACGTCAACCGAGCACGTGGCCTTCGACATATTATACATAATTGCTGCGTTTACCGCGCAACATGTGGAACCGCCGCCGCTCGGTTTGATGTCGTTTCTAATTCCGCCGGCTAATGCTAAAAGTACAAAAGCCCCGCTCCTATTTACATGGTATTAAGTAAACTTTTATTTGCCTTTTGAAATCAAGTTCATCGTTCTGACTTATTCATAAACCTGACAAAATCTGACCAAAAAACTGCCTTGGTATAAAATCTGTTGTGAAATTATGAAATATCGTAAAGAAGTGGAAATACTGGGTGATATCTTGTGGCAGCAATCATGTCTGTTACGTCGCGTCACCTTGAAGGTTGATAACGAATGCTCTGATAACACGATATCGCCTGTGCCCACTGTATCGCGCAGTACTTTAGTCTTTAAAACTTTACTTCTAGATTTCAGTCAGCTATATTTTGTTGAGAATTTTTTTTATATGACTTTTGGAAAATAATAATATTTTTTTCTCATTTCAAACAGTGATATGACTTCAGAACTTCCTATTTTTGCGACCCTGAAAGCATACATTCATGAAGTGTACCAAAATGAATTCGTAATGAGAATAGTTCGTGAGCGGAGCGTGTATCTCGGGCTGAAGCAGGGCTCCTAATGTCGGGGCTGGCGTCCCTTGTTCCCCTGCACATTATGTACAGTGGAGGGTTATGTACTCCCGCCCCTCCTCCCGCCCTCCCCGCCGAGAAAACTCGCAGGTTGTAAAGCGCGGGAATGAGTTTTCCCGCGCAAACTTTATCGCGAAAGCTCACAAACTAAGCTTGCTGAGTAAGGGCGACGCGGTGCTTTCTCGTAAGCTTACCTAGTCCAATGACATTCCGGATTAACTCAGATTTTTTGCTTTCCTTTGTTTTCCGTTTTCAGAATACATGTCCTAACTTCTGCGCTAATCCAATTGCATTTGCTTTCGTGGAATTGAAAATCAAACCAGTCGTTCGCAATGTGGTGACGCAGATTTTAAAAGTTGAATAAGCGTTGTAGATTGTATATTCGCCCCTCGATATTCACATATAAAATATTGTATCTGAGTTCGGGTGAGCTGAATACGGCGGAGACAAAAGTCAGAGCGACCCTTCTGCTGAGCGAGGGTCGCTCGAAGGGCGCACAAAGGCCCCCGAATTCAGTAATGGGTTCTGTTAGCCTATTGCCAACTTGCAGATTAGGGGCCCTTTCTAACTTTCCTCTGAGCGTAATATCCCGAACTCTGATGAAAGAGAAGTTTGGGCGTTATCAGTTGTTGGCTGAATACTGTTTTAGAGTGGATTGAGTGGGTTGGACTGGTGCGGTGGGTCGATTAATCGATATTTGGTACTTGAGGTGGATTTTAGTGGACAAAGGTAAGGTCGGCGATGCGTGCGACGGCAGCGACTGATGTCGTCGTGCTGGTGCTTTGCATAAGTAATACAGTAAGGGGCGCGCACCCCGCAGCCCCCGCACTCTCCGCGCAGGCCTATCGATTGCGGCGGCGCGGCGGGCGGGCCGCAGCGCCGTAATTGTCACACCGAGCGAGCTGGTTCGCTCCTCCCTCCCGACATCGACCTTACTGCCCCCGCATAAAATCCACTTTACTCCGCTTCAGCTCGCTGATTGAATACCAAATGTGTTATAGTCCGCTCTAAGTTTGGCGGCGGCTCGTAATAGAGCTTTTGAAGAGCCTATGACAGAACCTAATTAGACAGGCGCGCGATCGCAATGGATTTTACTTGTTCCATGTTTCGGCGCGAATTAAAACGCAAATGACCACAGCTAAACTATTTATGTCGATGCTAGTGAACCATGTGTCTCCGAGAACGTTCATACTATATTTGCCGTTTGTATTAGCACTGTGACTCTACTCACGATCTTGGCAGTGCCTGACGACCGTCCTGAATGATTGTTTGGAGCAGACAATGTTTTAAAGAGGGCTGTCAATAAATTGTGATCTGTAACAGCTATAAATTGCTTTAACGGTCTACGACAGACAGATCTGAATGTTTGTCCGCGCTCCAGCCGAGGGAGAGTCGGTGTCATTCAACGGCTGGCAGACGCATGGCTCGCACGTAGAAAACAATAATTCCGTATCGTTTCGCGTGGCAGAGCGTGCGACGTCGCATGGAGTACATGTATTATTAGAAGTCGTCGTCTACTCGCGGTCCGTTTTTTAGCGCAGCTGCGACGAAAGTATGGAGAAAGTGGCGTGTTGACGTCACCCACACACGCGCAGCACACGCGCGCCGTACGCGCCGGCCGTGCTGCCTAACGTGACAGCACAACACCGCCGCCGCTCTCTGCACTCGATACCGAGTCTTACTACACGCCTCTGGTTGCAACACTGTATGAGAAATACCCTGCGATACGCGCCGGCCCCTCTCGACACGTTCTCTTACTCAACAGAGAACACTCGTTCACAGTAAAAAGTAAATGTGTACTCATTTAAACAGAACGTAGCCCCAAAGCCTCAGATAACCACTCTGCATGGCCGACAAACCAAGGATTATGGGCGTTCCCTGAACTCATAATTGATTCATTCATACGGGCTTGTGACAGAATGCGGGTTACTGAGACTTTTTGAGTTGTGAGATTGATACAGTGCCCCATAAAGCCGGCACCTGTTTAGGTAGCTCGTGGCTAACAAAGGCGACCGACGTCTCACAAACACAATTCTTTATTGCGGTGCATTGCAGTTGTCATTGTTGATTGGTTACGAGCGAAAATCGCCATTGTTAGCGGTACATGACATAACTCGGCTCGTGCCCACGCGATCATAACAAGAAGGCATAACAACGAGAGAATTGTGATGAAAAAATGGCATTCATCATTGAGAGAGATGAGCTAATAAATAATGTGGTGGTGACGGCTCGCTGAGATTCTGGAGCAGTGGACTGCAATGATTAGAAGGCGGCTCGTGCATAATCATAATGTAAGAAGCAAAAAGTACGCGCCTCGAAGCTACAAAGTTAAAGCCGTAAAGTTGTCGGAAGGCGCCGCCTGTAGCGAGCAATTAATTACATCGTGTGTGAGATGAAAAGGAAAGGCCGCTGATCAGCTGATTTCTGACTGATGCGTGCACCGCATCGCACCCCGCACGCACCCATTCACAAACCTGTTTAGAACCGTTATTATTGAAAAAAGGCGTATCTTGTTTATGGGCGATCATATCACGTATCAATTAAATCGCTCGTTGCTCTGTTTATAAATGGCCCAGCGGGAGGCGTCAGCTATCGCTTCTTCATTTTATTTTATAAACGATCGAGATTTATGCAGTCTCGCCTCTATGAGATTCAAAACAACATGATTACGCCCTATTACACAAAACACGTTATATTTTGCTTAGTAAACTCAAATATAGAACCGAACGCGTAATCACCGCGGTGACCTACAAAAGTCGTTGACGCGTCTCGTAAAAATTGCAGTAGGTATGATTCTCCCAGTTTTATGTAATTTTTTCATTGCCAAAAAACCTGTAAGTGGTGACGTCACTGCTGGGGGCGAGAAATTAGGCGGGGGTGGGGAAGCCAGGGGCGCACCCTTGCCTACAAATTACCATTGGAACTTTACTCGAACGCAAACTAGGAAAAGTTTGTGTTACTCCTTCGTTATTTTCGACAAATTAATTTTAACTCTGACAATATAGGCATAAAAATCTTTTAATTCGTGGTAATATGTCTGTATTTTAATTATTGAGCCGAATTGGTTTCATTTTATTATAAAGAAAATTAACTTATTTATTTATTTATAACCTGTAAGGAGGTAGAGCTGCGATATGCATCGTAATAATTTATCTGAGAGAAGTCTTCCTCATTTGAATTTTTTATGTTTCTTTTTGTTTTCATTATAAATTTTATCGCATATTTAACGGTTATATGCAAATAAGAGTAGGTATTAACGCGATTTGATTAACACATTACATTGTTACGTAACATCGTATAAAAGGCAATCGTGGCGACGACCTTGATATAATAATTGTGCTTGTTTAGTAGGATAGGTTAGTTACCCGTAACGTAATGATGAAATCTATTTCGATAAGATACTCATTACGAATTGGGCGTTAATACAGTTTTTGACCGCTATTCGGAATTTGAATTTAAGAAAATATTTATTTAAGTGAAGAACGAGAGAGTACCGTTTTTTGGAATTTGTAATGTTTCAATCGAGAGAATTTCGAGAAGCAAATAGTAGTGGATTTGTTAGAGACGAGTTGTAAAGGGGATTTCCCCCTCTGCCGCCCGCATCCCCCCATCTCCCTTAGGGGAATGTGTCCTGACTCACACACTCGCACACAACATTACAGTAATTATCCAATTACAGAAAAAAACTATCATGACGTATTGTTTTTATTTTTAAACAGGAATCTAAATAAAGGAGGTTTTACGTGCTTCAGATTTTTCTGTATTGTTTTAGTTTAGCTAAGAATGAGGTGAGTAGGTACCTACCTATGTGTTTGGAATCACAGTTTAAAGTTGGAAAATTTATGAACACCTTCTGAATATCAGTCCTAGCATAGAGTGTAGCTCTGAAAATACTTTTTTTCGAAAGCTTCCGTTCAAGAATCCAGCCAATTAAATTCTAGAAATGATCTCAGAGAATTTCCCTGACACGATCTTCGTTCAAGAATTGTAAACTAATAAATCTCAGTGCTAGATAAAGGAGCAAACGAACGCGACCTCCCGGTTTCCCCTCTCGGCTGATTGCGGCTCCAAATAAGAATGAATTTTTAATGAACCTCCCTTTGAACCTCCGCGCGTCTCCCCTCACCCCCTCGCCCACGAATACGCACTTAGAAGATTAGTCCCGGGAGTCTTCTAGCCGAGTCACTAACAATAATTCCAGGCTTTGGGATTTTATGATCCTCTAGTTTCAGAATTTTGCCAATCTTCGAAAGTGTTCAGTGTTCACTGATTGGGGTGTTTGGGGACCAAAATCGTTTTGCTGTTACTGATCTAATGACGATGCCATTATTAACCTAGCCGAAGGACAAATAATAGGCGACTAACAACAGAGACAACTTCTCTGGCTGACGTTGTGTAGCAGCATCGTCAAGATCAGGTCATGCGGTGATTCGGTGGTAGGTACGCATTCCATTCATATGGAACAGGCCTACGCCGAGCATTGAACTATGATTATGCTGATGATTGGCTCAGGTCACCTTTAGGTCACCGTCAATTGGTTCGTTTTTCAACCACGTAAATCTTCGCCAACTTTAGTATTCATTATTCACTCTCATGTTACAGGTGTTCAAACGAGACAGATTGACGTGCAAGTGACGAAGCGCGAGCAGGTAGGAGCCGCAAACGAGGCATAAAGCAATAAAAAGATAAGGCGTCGACCCCAAACAATACAAATGTAAATAGAGTTTTATAGTGTAAACAAAAGAATGTAAATGTGACGTAGGCGCTACGTCAGGGTGACGTCACGGGCGGAAGTGGGTAGATATAGTTAGTGCGGGCCGGGTTCAATGTCGAGTTCGAACGATCTATTGGTCATCAATCAGCTCCATAGTTGCCGCCCGCCGCGCCGCATTTCTGCCTCCTAGAGATGCGATTCCGTTCGCACGGTGTCGGTCGATAGTGTATATTCTAATACTATGGGATGTTACGTTTCAACATTGCCTTTGTACATTGAAATCTTGTTATGTAGTTCTATTTAAAACTTTTACACGTACACGTTTAGTGTCTATTCTATATATTTCCTTAGTTTACTATCTAAAGCATAGGCTGTTTTTATGTAGTTTTTAAAAGCATAGTTTTGATAGGTTTTGTTAGTAGTTTTCGTAGTATGTGTTTCTTTAACCTAAGCAAAACCACTCAAAAACAGGCACTAATTGAACTCTCATTCGATTAGACGCGCATTTTGTTAAACTTCACGTTCAATCAATTCTATATCCATCCAAATACGTTGATGCAAGTACAAGCAGGTACCTAGTATTATATTACTCCGCATACACTTGTGTTCATCCTCGGCGATTATCACGCTCGATCGAGACGCAATCATTTCCATTCATAAAACCGAGAGTCGATATCGCTATCGACAGTGGTGCGTGACTAGAGGGAGCGAGTGCAGTTAGTACAAGGCCGTTTGTGTTTACTAAACTTCCGGCGAGCAGTCACGACGCTGTCAGCTTGTCACCGCACACGTGGCGCAAATAATAGCCGCAGCTAGGCCCTCGGCTGACATTGTCCCAGTTCGCACTACCGCCGCCTGCCGACCGTCTAGCTAGCCCGATACGATCGCCAATAGACGCATTGCTAGCGTGCACACCGGTGTTTCCCAACCTTAGATCGCTATCACTCCCAAGGGAGTCCGATGCGATCAATTATACCGACCATACCTTCGCTACTCTATCTCTAAGCGAAACCTATCATTGAAATGAAAACAAAGTTATAAATTACAAGAATGATGCATGACTCCGGGAAGATATACGACATTCTTAAAATTTTGAACAGCGTGCACCCTTATTTGAGCGGAGCCCTGCGCGGGGTGGCTAGGGGTGAATGCAATGGGGTGGCTCCCCCTCACCCCGGTGCACAGTAGGCGCGTAGTAACTGCAATAACGGAGCAGTGAAAGTGTCGCGGGGGCTTCAACCGTCAATGGGTGAAGACGTACCCCTTCGCCCCTCGTCTTACAAACTTGTTGTTAATACTACGATCTTCTCCGACGGCCGCCGCCGACCAGCACATGTTTGCCCGTCCACTCGTGTTATAGTTTTCGAGAAAACTTCCTACTGAGAAGCTTCGTCACCACGCTTACAATGTTTGCTTCTCAGAACGCTTACGGACAAATTGCAAAGGACGCGATATGCAGTCACAATTTTTCAACTTTGTAAGTTTGAATCCGATAAGAAGAAATAGGTAGTATCGTTTGGTTTTGTGCGAGCTGACGTGACGTTGAAACGTGTGCTCGTCGCGAATCGGCGGCCCTCAATAAATAGCGGCAGATCGAGTATGTAAAGTGTACGTGAGCCGACGACAGGCAAACAAACGACCGGAACGAGTACGTCGTCATTATCTCAACTCATGAATGAAACGGAACGTAAATTGAAATGTATCGCGTGCCATAATCCGCGCGCATTAATCTCACTCAAACGCCGATCGTTGCGTAACATTGAACAACGGCTCAAGTTCATTGATCCACTTAATGGCAGCGCTAAATGTGTCGTTGTTGTTGAATGTCAAAACATTGTTACATAATTACACATGTTTACGTGCGCCGGCGTCTGCGCGCGCGCTTCCGAGTGATCCCGGCCGCGGATACCACACCGCACCACACGTCACCACGTTTATTTATGAGCTTATGATTATAAAATGACGTTTACATCACTCTGATATCGTTGACCGGCCCACCGTATAATAATAACAGTCATTCATAAAATCACAAGTGATTAATTGTAACTACATACCTAACAAAATAGATTTGTAGTGCTATTAATAAACCCATTATCATAATTATAAGCAGTCTTTACGCTACATGATGTCTGTAGTAAAACATAATTTGTAAACACAAATGTTTAACGGCGAGTTCATTTCATTCATTGTGCGATCAAAATCCAAATGTACACAGCAGGTGCACTTTTCATCTTATTCACGTATGTAATAGTCAATACTTCTTTGTTTCCTCTGCTATGGGATATTTGTTGGAATTTTCTCAACATATCGATAGTATCTTCTCAGAAAACGTTCCCAACGATTCGCTTGCCCGTCAGAAGCAGTGCTAAGTTATAAAGTTCTGAAACGCGGAGCGTGGACAGAACCGACGCGACGTCGCGACATTGACATGACGTATTGAGTTGAAGAACTGCAGTTTGTAAACTTTCGCGACCCGAACTTGACCGTCAAAACAAGAATAGCTTTAATAAAAACATCACACTCTTACAATGACGTGGATTTACATAAATTATTGACGCTGCGGAGGACGAGCGCGGGGCGCGGGGTGAGGCGGGCCTTGTTTACCCAGATGCAATGTTTACATAGTCATACACACGCGAAAGTGAGTTCAACGACTCATATATTTGTTTTATTGGCAGAGATAATTAGGACAGCGGTATTGAGGCCATGGGATTTATTTTTAGAGCGTGTAGAAGACACTTTTCTAACGCCAGTTATATTTGTACGACGGACTTTGCGGATGGACGATTCTAGAGAATCTGCGGAATATCTCTGAGTTTTTCTTTTGCTTTCTCAAGATCAATTCTGATGAAATAAAAGCATAAGGACTAAGATGCCATAGTTAATCCTATAAAAAAACTATTATTATATTCAAAGGTTATATAAGAAAGGCCGAACTAAGCACAGAATCAGTGAAACTAACAATAGAACTAAACAAACTTAGCTATCAAATTCATTCCAAACGAGCAATGATCAACTAATGTGACTAATTAAAATTCAATTAGTTTTAATAGGGTTCTAGTTCGACGGGCGTTTTAATACCAAAATGTTGGTATAGAAGGAAAAAACATTTGGAATCAAAAAATTGCTGATTTACTTTTACAAGTGGTATCTGTTTTGCCACTTTACTAGCAAAAAGGATGCAAGTAACCAAACCAATAAGTCACCCATTGTAAAAATATAATCGCTGTATTGAGTTTGGGGTGCGCCGCACCTGTCATCGACATTTTTTGAAACAGGTGGCTTTGAAAAGCGTGTCAGTGTCCTATATTTATTATTGTAGTGTCTTTCAAGTTCATTGAGTCGCACAATGGGCATGTAATTGGTCGTTAGTGTGTCAAAACACCCGTGGCTCATAAAACTCATAATGCTTTACATAATTAGTCTTGTTTGCATAAGCGATTATTATACGCGTGTCTCTTGTGACGCTGGGTGCTTGCTATGGTTAATTCATTCATTAGTTTGTGTACTCTAATTTTGCCACGTGGTGATTGTTTACTATGCGTGCCGGTGTGTCATAAAATCGTATTAATTTTGTAAACAACCTTCTTTACAACTCTGCAAGTTTTTTTTCTTAATTTCATTGATGTCTCTTTTTCAACTTAGCAATGTGGTTGTTGGTGGTACCTTTTTAACCGTAAACTATGTGATTTTTGCTTAAGTACTTTGTCATCTTCTTTAAGTTTATCTGAACTACCTATAATTAATCTATTACATACCATTGTTTCGATTATCATATCTGTAGGTCTGTCTATCCTGTTTTGAGTACATACAATGGACTGAGTTTATCGCATATAGCTTGGTTTCCACTAAAATATCAAACTTTATTTCAAAACTTAGCTCCTTATTTTAACCCTATGAAGAATAATGTTAAGCAATATTATAAGCACTACAATCACAAACAGAAGTCAAGGATCTCTAGATTCCGTAATGAAGTTTATCAGTCGGTAAAATAAACGCTGAGTCAGCGTGATTCCCAGCTCAAGAATAATGGCATGACAAATCCGAATATGTTGATCCGAACACTAAATACACTAAGGTTCAAGTTAATTATAAAATCGAGTGGTCAATGTTAATCGCAAAGTGAAATTCGTAGTTTAGGTATTTTTAACGGTTAAACCTAATTAAGCCTAAAGTTTCGCCTAGGCCAGAATAAAAAAATAAGTTTGAAGAGTAGAATGTCAGGAAAAAAATTACCAGCCACATTTCATTTTAGATAATTCTTGATTTGATTCATATCAAGTTCTATAAGTGCAAATTTCTTGGTTTCATAAAGGCGTGTGGTATGGAGTGTGACTGTACTTTTGGAAATAGAAGTCAGTTTTCACAGAAAGTTCCTCTTTAATTAAAGACCCATTTGACTTTAATCCCTATTATTACTTTTTCGTTGGACCTCTTGATAACAAAAAGACTAGATAAGAGTTTAGACTTTTGTTTCCGAATATTTTTTTGTTCAAATTCCAACTATTTTTGAAAACAAAGCTATTTTGCAGGTAAAAACTTTTTTGTCATAAAAGTCAATACAAATGAACTGCATGAACAAGTCGGTCTTACAAACTTATTATTGCCGTTAAAACGGTTAAGCTTTATTTGCAAATGACGGCATTGTTGCTTTGTTTAAGATGGCTTAAGAAAATTAGTTTTAAATGGAGTTTAGGGGATGTTTTTTAAAGTCTTTCTTATGGTTTGTCTTTGATCTGTTCTACGAATTTTTGTCTCGACAACGGTTAAATCAATTACAAATAGGTTTTGTAAAACCAGAACATGTCCTTAACTGAACGAAGGCTAAAGTCAATGCATAAGGTTGCGCTAGCGGTGAATGAAATGCCTACCCATCATCGTCGACAGCATCGGGAAATTGCTTTACATCATTGATCAATTTTAATGCGTAAGGGCAGCTATACTAATAGAAAGTATCTATCTAATGTCACGTTACTTTCTTATCTATGGCAAAACTCGTTTT
Source organism: Aproaerema taeniolella (assembly GCA_949987775.1). Taxonomy (NCBI): domain Eukaryota; kingdom Metazoa; phylum Arthropoda; class Insecta; order Lepidoptera; family Gelechiidae; genus Aproaerema; species Aproaerema taeniolella. The sequence continues at coordinate 8,409,398 of OX465262.1, forward strand.
AGTTATTTTTTCTGTCAAAGTTTTTGTTTAAATTGCCGATTTTTATTTAGAAGACAATGAACTTATGACCTTCTAATACGAACTAGAGAATATTTTTATACCTAATTACAATAGGACTGTCAGTTTTACTCAACTTCTGCGAATTTTGTTATAATTTTTATGAATTTGTTTCTAAGCGGTGCGCGTTGAACTTTTTTGTTCTAGAATTTAGAAAAATGTAATAGTTAATTTTATTTTAAGAAAAAAAAATACAAATAAAACATCGTCGTTCTCTTTGTTAATTGCTTATCAACGACTTTGATAAGCATATTAATCGCTTGATAAAATGTATTCATAGTTGATAATGATAACAGGTGCTATTGTTTTTATATTAAGTGCCGAAATTCAGATCCTAAGAAGATAGCAGCATAAAGTTTTTGGATAATTTCAGAAATATGTTTTATATTAGGTAACAGAACTTTAGGGACCGATTCTTTTCATGAAACTGAACAACTTTCCCCAAGGAACCGATATAAAATTCTCGGAACAAATTTCCGACTCCCCTTACAAAGGCTAGTCAGCCTGATCGCACAAGTTGTAGGAGAAGCGATTTTTTTTTCATATTGTATTTCAACCTATGCTCTATGGGGAAAGTTGTTCATTTTCGTGGGCTGATTCACAACCTATGGGTAAAGTTACCCAATTTGTATTAAAGATATTTAAGTCTATGAAAATAGCTAAATAGCAGCCTAGAGTACAGCCGACTAATATAAGGAGTACAGTGCAGTTAGAAAAAGTAAAGGACCACGGTATCGCCGGTAGCTAGAAAAAGAAGAGTACAAGAGTGGAGTCGCCATTGGCGATCCAAACTGAGGAGCATACTCGGTAGCTAGCGCGGGGCGAAGTCCTGGGCGGGGCGCCCCAGCCGTTGCCATGGCAACGCGCCCCTGCCGCCTACCACACTACCTCTCCTCTCTACTAATCAGTCGATCCATTTCAGAATTTCAGATAAAGCCTTTATGCTTGAAAACAACGTGAAAACCTGTGCGTAATATCTCAGTATAGAAAGTATTGCGCGTTCGCGTTCGCGCTGGCCAACTCGGCGATATAATTAATGTGGGGAGTCGAGTCGAGCGAGCGGCGCCGTAGCCTCGCCGCCGCACAAAAAACCAGCTCCGACACAAAAACACCCGTCGTGCGAGCGAGACGGCGCTACAAGTTAGAGCGGGACAACTGCCACGTATTTGTGACGACGACGGTGCGAGTTGCCGTTCTCGCTCGCCTCCAGCGCACTTTATCGAGAATACCGCGCTCTTTGATTTAAAACTCCGTCGATTGCGCCCTTCTATCTATCACATGGCGTTTGACAGGTCGCCGGAAACGCGCCAAGCTGTCACATTCGAAAAAGGGCGCGCAACAAAACAAACTTTTTATGACTTTTGGAAAAACTGCCTCTAAGGGCGAAAGGGTTAGAAAATTAACTGTACGACTAAGAATGTACTCTAAAACGATCTTAGAGTGTATTGTATAAAGAATAAACTGATGAAACTCAGCCTACGAGTTCCACACCCTTGGAATTACATGACATAGAAGCTTGACAACTAAATAAAGCAAGTTGTATAAAAACTAAAAACCACACAAAAACCAAAATTGTCAAATTTTGTATAATGTTTAAATATCGTAAATTAATATCCTTGTTTTACAAGGTAAAGACATTTAAAATACTGAGGGTAGAAACTTAATAATCGAACAACAAAATAAAATTAAGTTCTGGCTACTCACATACATCAAACTACAATGGACAAAAACTCCAAAAATATCCGAGAAATGCTTTGAAATGATTGTAGTTAGTATATACTTATCGTTACATTAAAATAGTTTTATTAAAAATTCACTTGGCAAGAATTGTTCTAAGTGGTAAAATGACTAAGTCCAGTAAAACTCCAAAAACACGAAACATTTTAGTTTAGATGTAAAAACGACTTGATTTTGAGCTTCTAAAACAAACTAAACACTTAAAAATTACAAAATTATATTAAAAAATCCGAGGTTTCACAGAATGTTTGGAAACTACAAGTAAAATTTCACAAAAATACGTTAAATCTTTACAATTCGAGTCTATTTTAAGTCAGAATCAAACAGATAGGTACATACCTGGAAATCACTCCACATTTTCATGGGGATACACCATAGTTCCGATGCGAAAACATAACACGATTCACGATAACAACCGTCTAAGCGTCACTGAACAAACGAACACACGTACTGACTCGAACGAATGCCGAACGGTGACTGCCGGGCGGGATCGGGCGAAGAGGCACATCGCGACCGGCTGGCGCTTGTGACCTTCTTGCCACTAGAAGCAACACTTGTACAGCTCAAACCGTATTGCCAACTTTAGAAAACCAATCGGTTTTGTAATTAGTAAATGCTTTGCTGAGGTTCAATAACTTCGTTCAAGAAAAGTCGTGAAGAAGTCCGAAATTGACAGTATTTTTTACTGAAACTTATAAAAAGTTTAAGTGACTTCTAGCCGTGGCAATTTTGCAGACATTTAAATTGATAAAAATCTTTTTGGTACCTCCTTACAAGAACAAATCAATAATGTAACATTTCGTGTAAGTTAAGTCTTCATACCGGTCTGGGTAACAAGAATTGTACATAAAATGTGTAACAGTGACAATTTACTGTTGTATTGCACGAGTATGTATCTGAGCAGCTCTTTGTTACTGCTTATTTTTAAATCACAAAGTTTTGAAATAAATAAATGAACGCTACACATTAAAAGGCCCATACTAAGGTTTTTCCCTGTGTCGTGGGTCGCTTGGAACACACTTAAAGACAGACACGTTCCCATGGCCCGAGAATAAACATCTTCTTCGAATACCGGACCAGTCGATCAAGAGGCAGCGTCACTACCACTCGACCAAACCGGCCGTCAAAAAAAAATAATAGCTAAATTTTTCTGTAATTTTTCCGTGATTAGCTAACTTTGAAGTATGAATGTTGGCCACACTGTTATGTCGGCACTCGGTACCCGCGCGCCCACCTGCGACTCGATTCCACGAACAACAAAACGACTCTGCCAGCTCCACAACTACCTACCTACTACCCAACTCCGTTCAATTTTCAACCTTATTACAAGCACATAGGAATGATACTAAACGAGGAAAGACTGTACCTTCCAGTGCCACCCGAAGTATCAGAATACCAACCCCCTAGCTTCGCAATCCTGATTCTAGTTCTTTATGAGTTTTCATGGTTTTTGTAAACACTTTTTCCTTAAAGGTTTTAGGTCTAATATCTTAGACAATATGGCTTCAAGAGTCACTCTGAAGAAGGTTAAAGTTGAAAAAAGACTGAAGATGGAAGACTGTCAAAGATGGAAGACTGAAGACTGTGTTGGAAATAATAACATAAAATAATAATTAATGAACCAGAGCTCGTAGTCATCAATACATAAATAAGCGTCTTCGCGATACGGCCACGGTTGATAAGCGTGCTACTATTGGAATATGAGCGCTAAGACCGACACACAAAGAGCAAAACTTTCCACGGCGCTGATAACAGAAAGTGACAAATAAAAAAGCTTTCTGAACAAAGTTTTGAGTGCGGCGCGCTACGGTCGCGTAGCAGGAAGTTTGTAGCAGTAAAACTTCGTAGCGTTCTCGTAGCGTGAAAGTTTTGATTTCAACGATTTGCGTTGCGGCGGGTAGAGTAGAGGGCCGCGAGGCCGCACTAGATCTGCGACCCTGCGCCTCTCACCACGCGATAAACCCGACCAACTGCGACACTAACGCTAAATTCAGCACACATTGCCGCTTTAGTTCAACAAATCAACTTACGAACGTAACTAAACCAGCAATGTATAAACTTTAATAAAATTCTTTGCCAAATAGCATGGTCCCTAGATTTATCTGTTCGTTCATCTCTCACGAGAGTGCGCCACTTGGCTGTCGGACGACTACGCCCTTACCGTGTTGTGTGCGCTTTGCACATCAGTTTCTAACAAAGGAACGTTTTGAGCGTTGCGTTTCATTTCTTGTGCAGTACAGAGGTGGTTTGTTGCCGTGCGAGTCACAGCGGCAATGGGGCGGGTACCGATCGATACTGTGGCATCCCACGCTACCCCGGGAAACTCATTCGCGGCGGCAATTTTAAACCGTCTACCCTATTATAACCATTTTCCAGTATGAAAATATCCTATGAATTTCGTGCAGCTTAATGCAGAATGTAGCGCAAAAGCGGTCGCTGTGTTTTGGTCGAAAATAAAATCGCTTATCGCCATGACCAAGCAGTCCGATTGATGCAAGTGGGCGAGAATGACTTGAATACATAAGACTTTTTGCATGGATAGATGCTGCAATGCCATCAACATTGATTTTAGTTCTGAATCTCTTAGAAGTTCGAGTGAATACTTGTTGGCTTCTTCGGGGTTTCTAGACCATACCTTAGCCCCTGAGCAAGACTGTGGGCAAAATAAAATCCTTTTTTTTTAAAAAAAAGAGTCTCCACGTGGTATTAAATTAGATTCATCGTTAATTAGCACATAAACACGTCTATAGTCTATTCCAAACCAACTGTCCAATAATTACAAGTATATTTTGCGGACACGAAACCAGTTCTGCATACATTTTCAGATTGATTTGCATTGAACTAGCCGCAAAAACAAGTTGGTTTTACAAACTTATTATTGCAGTTAATATAAAAGGTTTTCTATGGAAAGGAGATGGTAAGCAAGTTTTTTTAAAAGCATTATTATTTTGTAATCGTAAGACAGTAGGTATGGAATGAATTATAGGGAGGTATAAAGCGACCGAATTGTGGCAAAAACTGATCAATCGATGGACGATTTCGATTTCAGAACGATCGGGGCGACTCACGCTAGTGAGGCAAGAGAAGCGTATAAATAAAGTGTTAGCGCAAGGTGCGCGAAACGGTGCGCGTGCGGCAGGTTGCGCGCGCATGCGATGTGCGCACAGGGACGGCGCAAAGTCAACCGACTGACTATAGCCGCTTGAAGAACATTAGTTAATAGGAGCGCTAACATTGCAGTTGAACAATGCTCAGCCTAACCTTTGTTTTTTTTACGAGGAGAAAAACCTGCAATCCAGTTATCCAGCCCCTGGGGGAAGAACTGGGTTAAATTGGATTTCTATCCACTAATAATAACTCCACATTGACCACTTAACTTAGCCTAACCGCTTGTGGTACTCAATAAAAAAATCTCGATAAATGATGTTGATGTTCACACGGCAGAACATCAGGCTATACATGTTGACCTTGACGTGGCCCTTATTTATTTATTTATTTATTTACTTAAGGTACACTAACAGCGATACATATTTTGTATTTCACTTAAAAATATTTTACTACACCATTGGTTATATGTTCGCCACTTATAAGTGTACACAACATTCGTATATTTCAAGACGACAATATAAGAAAAGTAAAATGAAATAAAAATGAAATAAATCAAATAAAACTTACTAGTACTGATTAAAATCAGGAAGCAAACAATTTAGGACATAACAGGCAATTATACTTAATTATACAAACAAAATAGTGCAAAAGTTTATTAAGATATTGATTTCAGCATTTTACGTTTGAATTGTACAGCAGAATCGTGAAAAATATTTCACTGGTGAGCAGAACATCATATGGCTGTAGATCTATTTAACGTCACATTTGACATGTATTTTCTAGGTTATTGGATGGGACATGAGTGTAGATAGAGTTACAATAGCTGGTTAGCCTTCTGGTTAGGACCTAGGTCCCACTTCTGTCTCCTACATTAGGCCTGGAAAGAGTAGGATGCTGAAACATTCTAAGACTTAAAACTAAGTTGTTCTTTCACTGTCCAGCATGAAAGTTACTACTGATGTTGAAAGTAAAATACAAAACAATATACTTTAATGGCACACAAGGATACACAGCACTATAATACAATACAATACAATACAATACTCTTTATTGCACACAAAAAACATAACAATAAAACAAACAAAATGTTCATCATCTAGTGTAAAATGCGGCGGTAATACATATATCATAGAAAAAAGTGTACAACAAGGCGACCTTATTTCTTAAAAGCAATTTCTTCCAAGTAGGCAGGTAAGCAGGTATCTTACAACACTTGTTAAAATATAAACGAAATCTTGAAATACTATCTGCCAAACTCCCACACAACATGCGCGCCTTGTATTTTCTTTATTTGCCCTTTATCAAAATCCCACGCCTTTTCATCCCTAATTTTAGGTACTTAGTAAATCAGGTAACAGGGCATCTATTCTGCAAGTTTATGACCTATGTACGACCAATTATACTTGTCTCTACCTGTCAATGTCATCTTCATAGCTCAAAAGATCGCAACTCCGAAGTATCGGTTATACCTAGTCTTACAGAATACAGAATACTTACAGAATACTTACAGAATGATATTCCCGTTCTCATTAGGATATACAGGGCTTTAGGTATCTCTCTTGCAACCTCTCGGGTGGTAAATCAGTCCATGAAACTGAACAACTTCCCCAAGGAACATGGGTCAAAATACGCTATAAACTGATGAAGTTTGTATGGAAACTCAAAATTTTTTTTTCGTATTTTGACCTGTGTTCCTTGAGAAAAGTGGTTCAGTTTTATGGACTCATTTACCACCCGAGAGGTTGCAAGAGAGATACCTAAAGCCCTGTATATTTTTTAGCAAATCTAAACATAAAATTGTAGGTCTTGACTCACTGACTCATCAACGCACAGACCAAACCGTTGAACCTAGAAAGCTGGAATTTGGAAAAAAGCTTCCTTTTACATTGTAGCTAAGGAATCAGAGAGGAATTCACGAAATTCCCACGGAAAATGAAGTCCCGGACAACCGCTAATTTTAAACAAAATATTTTTTTGGAAAGATTAGTTCAGGTTAATCGTATTGTTTAATTGATTTCGGAGTAAAACTTCAAACAACAGCGATGACTTTGTAAAACTAGTTTTTTTTTGGTTACAACGAACAACAAGAACCCTAGTGGCGGCCCTGTCTTCGCATTCCTGTTAGCCTGCGCCCGCGCCGGTGCCACATTTCGCGAAGACTGCACTACGACACTCACAACACGCTGACTAAACATCTGGTGTCATTTTACTCATGAACAAACGTGGCTTTACTTATTCAATACTTTTATTATAAAAATGTAGCACTAGCAGCCGATAAACGAGGTCAAGCAACGTTTAGCGAAGTCGAACACTAGCTGTGGTCATGATTTTGGATTATTTTTTAATCATCAGGGGTGACCGGCAATGTCAAATTACATTATCACTTTGAACAGCAGCGATCACCCTTCTATTCGACTAGTATATCCCACTTTTGGTCTTGGCCCTCCACAATATTTCGCTAATCTTTTCTGTTCTTACCTCAGTGAGCCTAACCTAAGAAATAATTGATTTTTTGGAAAAATTGCGTCCACAATCGTATTTTTGACTATGTATTTTTAAGTATTTCTATTTTAGTAGAAATCAAAACAGAGAATGACGAAGTTACTAATATCAAGTAAAGAAACCCTGTGAGAGTTGCATACGTCATAGCCTCGTCCGTTAATGAGCGGGGTGCACCGCTAGCAGGTGAGGATGACGATCTTGGAGCACTTGATGTTGGTGATCCCCTACTTTAATTAAATTTTCAACCGACTTCAAAAAAGGAGGAGGTTCTCAATTCGACTGTTTTTTTTTTTTTGTATATTTGTTACGCGATTACTCCGGCAACTGTTGACCGATTTTCAAAATTCTTTATTTGTTCGAAAGAGTATACTCCTGAAGAGGTCCCATATAAATTTTATCGAAAATGATTCAGCGCTTTTAAAAAAAATCAACAAAAACAAAATATACTACAAACTAGAACATCATCTAAATAAATGAATGACATTTCTGTTTGTAGTTATTTCCTAATAGGCATTGTAGTCCGCAAAAAACTAGATATCTACTTTGTGCGAACTGTTGTTGGGATTGAAGTCGGTAACTCATACGTTTTTAACGTGGAAAATTATATTTATCACAAAATGCAGCAACAATGTAAAATTACAATAACAATAATACAATAAGTCATGTCATCTCGTATTGTGATCATCAAAATTTTTAATAAATGTTAAAAAGACCTAAAAAAGAAGCCTTCCCGTGGAGAGTGTCAGTAATCCTTTTATAAATAAATAGGCAACAGGTAAATTAAAACAAGGAAAAAAGAAGGTAAAAGGAAGGTTCAGCGTCCATTCTGAAGTCGTTCATTTAAATACACGTGTTGATAGCTAGATACTCTATTATAAAAAAAGCCTCTTTTACTATATTTTTATCCCTTAGTGACTAAATCATTAAGTCAGTGCTTCTTATTAATTTTCCTGTCGAAGTTAAAAGTATGTCCAATATATTTGGTAACGCACACAGCGTTTTCTGTTGCCTCAAAGTTTTTCATAATACCTCTACTAATATTACCAGCCTATTCTGAGTACAAAGAAAGACGGCCATACTTTGTGGGGATGCACCATATTCGTAAATGTTCAATCTTATCATCATCTGGCAGTAGATATGCTGAATTAGAGGAGTTTGTCTGTACATCCGGGAATAACTTCTAAACCACTCAACGGATTTTAAAACGGTGTTCGTTTCTCGTAGTGTCCAATCCCTGCTTCCTTATAATACTGTATTCAGTGCCTCACAGAGAATATCTCCAAGCGTTCTAAGTATTCTCTACAACGAGCCATGTTTTCCTGCAGCGCGGCTACGTCAGCGCCATTGTCGAGAATTCTATGTTTTACTTGTATTAGCATTGCGTCATATTCATATTATATTAGAATAGAAATACTTCTGAAGTAATGCTTGGAGAATAGTGACCATTTTTTTACCTGTGTTATACAGGTGACCGCACATCAGGTTACTTTTCTGTTATAATAAGAGCATTTCTGCAATAAAAATGGGGTATGCGCTGGCCTCTGTATATACCACAGGGTATAAGATACATTGAAGGGCACGATATACCGTCGGTTTTAAGTCAGAGGTTATTTGGAATGGCAAATTTTGACATTCGTCTCTAGTCTTAGGCTGTTCTGGTGAACTACTTCTTCTTATCGTGTAGGTATAGCCCAGTGCGAGGCGAACTTAACAAACTCTGGTGTCAGAGTTTTTAAGCCAAATGCCCTCTGACTTGGTTTTAACAAGTGTAGTCATTATCTGATGATAGATAATGAATTCAATGAATTATGAACTCGAGAAAAGTCAATGAGGCTGATTACGATAGAATTATGTAGATTTTTTGTACGGATGGCCGCAAATTAGGTTACCACACGCGTGCACTCTGTGCTGTTGTGATAAGAGCGGTTTTGCAATGGTTTTGCAATGCGCTAGCCACTGTACAATGGAAATCAATGTATAACGAAGACATCCTTGATAGCTCAAAAGTTTCATTTCCATATTGTCTACATCTACATATTCTAGCGTACGAAGAAGCTACGCTATTTGCAAGCCGTCAAATTGTACAATTTGCCTGCCCTATGCGTCATTGAGAGTTCCAAATGCAGCTAACTTCAAGTAAATAGTCCATCATAGAGTCCCATATACCAGGGAGCCATGGCGTTGATTACCGTTGATTAGTCCACTCACTGAGTCGGCCTCTATAGTTTATAGGGGTCCCCTACGTAGTCGTTGTAGACAACTGCTACAACTCCGCAGACATGAACAGTACAGTATAGCAAGAACCAAGAGAATTTGGACTCTATAGCTCTTTATTTAGAGTTCAAAATTCCGTTATCTTTCAAATCTGTTTGAAAATGAGATAAATATGGTGCAAAGAGTTTGGGCACAAAAAGTACTGTAACATTTAGACGATTTCATGTTAATAGTATATCATATCAGTTATCTAGCACCCATAGTACAAACTAAGCAAGTTTGGAGTTAAATGGCGCTGCATTATCCAAGAATATGTAATATTTAATGTTTTTCATCATTTATTTGTGTGTATGTATAATGTATATGTTATATATTTAGGTATAGATATGTATAACGTATATTACTGTTTGTACGTCTACCGCTTCACCTTCTGTATCGGTTCCTTCACCCCCCGGTTGCCTGGAAGAAATTGCTCTGTAGCAATAAGGCCGCCGGATTGTACACTACATCATGAACATTTGTTTTTGTTTAATGTTATGTTTTATGGTTATTTTTGTGTGCAATAAAGAGTATTGTATTGTATTTTATACTTATACTAGCTGTCCGCCCGCGACTTTGTTCCCGGTGGATTTTCTTTTTTTTTGTGAATCTAAACCATCTTCGAATCCACTTGAACACACACAAAAAAAATCAGTATAATCGGTCCAGCCGTTTAGGAGGAGTTCACCGTCAACACACGTACAGAAGAATTATTTATATAAAGATTAGGTATTTTATGTTGTTTGTTACAGAGATACTCGTGTAGCATTGCTAGGTACACCCGGCAACACATCAGCCCATACGTGTTGACCTTGACATCGCCCTTATCTCGCTGATAATAGCGCCGGCTTTCGTAGTGCAAATGAGTGACTTGACGTGCTGCTGTTTGTACATATGTAGCTCTACGATAAACCAATTCACCGCAAAGGTGGGGAAAAATATACTTTTAGTAATTGTAATAGAGTTGTATTTTGCTTGAAAGTCAGAACTTTTCAATTTGCTTCGGTGCAGGCTTATATTTTAAAACAAAAAGCATATTATAAACCTCCAAAATTAAAATATACATTTATTGATTAACTAGCTTTCCGCTCGGGACTTCGTTACCGTGGGAATAAAATCATGTAATCAATATGTTCATCACGGGTAATGTAGGGTTCTAATGGTGAAATAATTTTTCAAATCGTTCCAGTAGTTTCGGAGCCTATCAATGCAAACAAACAATCAAATCTTTCCTCTTTATAATATAGAGACGAGAAAAGAAGAGTACGTACATAGTAAGCCACATACCTTATTTAGTTGGTTTTCATGACGTCACGCTCGTATAGCCCAGTGGCGCTCGCTGATCAGTGAGGTTAAGAAACGTACACAGAGACAGGGAACCTGATGGGTGACCAAAGTGGCAATTTACCACGAGCGTTTCCGTGCTTCGGTGGGCACATTAAGGCCACTACAGCACCTAAATTACGATTTTATGATGCGTAGATAAGTGCGTCATGCACTGCATTAAATCGAAGAAAAAAAATACTACGGTAATATTCAGGACATAAACTAGATAATTAGTTTGCTGAAAACATGATCCAGCACTTTTGGTTCAATAGAAAAAGCTCACAAAGTCACCTCTAAATACCAATACTGTGTATCTTTTCAGCTGTAAAAACGATAGTAAAATGCACACAGGAACTTGAATTTGCTATCAAAATGTTCGTGATTGAACACTCTCGATAAGTAGTTAACGCATTTTTCGATTTAAGCTGTTACCTTTCCATAAATCTCATTTTTCTAACTTTCGAACATGTTTTTACGCACGCACGCTTTCATAGTCCGTAAACTTCGTGTATCGACACTGTTCGCACTGCCGGCCCAGGCCTGTTGAGAGACGGAGATGACACTATTCCTATGTGTGCTGCCTTTATCGGGTGCTGTAGTCGTCTTAAGCTGTCGGCCCCGGCTATTGCCGATTGACTACAGTCGTAAAACCAAAGCAGAGCCCATTTGGTGGTTTGAAAACAGGCTGAACTACATCGATATGACAAAGTTATGTCACGCGTTTATAAGCTGATGAGTCCGTTTTTTTATTAAATTGATTTTCTTTGTTCCACTTGTATGCGTCAAAGATAAAATGAATTGGTCGAGGATGGGGAGGTTACTTACCTACATACATACGCTCACGACTATAATACCTAACGGGGTAGGCAGAGCATCAGTGGTTCTAGAACCACTAGATGCCACGTTTGACACAAATTGTGAGGGTTATCAGATGGAACAAGTTGCATAATGGTAAGAGGTGGTCAGCCTTTCGCCCATTATACAGCAAAACCCTCGCATCCATCTTACCGGCTTTTACTGCATACGTGGGAAAAGTTGGTAGCTGGCACATTCTAAGTTTTTCTTTCACTCGCAGTCCAGCATGGAAGTAGACTACTTTTCTGTGCGAAATTCCATTCCTATATACAAGGCTTTAGGTATCTCTCTTTCAACCTCTCGGATGGTTAATCAGTCCATGCAACTGAACAACTTTCCCAAGGAACCTAGGTCAAAATAAAATAAAAAGTTTTGAGTTCCCATACAAACTTCATCAGCGCATTTGTAAGGGAGATCAAAATTATTTTTTTCGTATTTTGACCTACATTCCTTAGGGAAGTTGTTCAGTTTCATGGACTGATTAACCACCCGAGAGGTTGAAAGAGAGATACCTAAAGCCCTGTATATTGTGTGACTTTAAATTAGCCATCGAAAATTTTGTATGTGAATCAGCCCACGAAACTGAACAACTTTTCCCCAAGGAACATAGGTTGAAATGAGAAAAAAATATTCTCATCTCCATACATTTTGCGAACAGCTGAATTGCATTTGTATGGGAAATAAAAAAAAATTGAGAATTTCGTATAGGTTTTTTGGGGAAAGTTGTTCAGTTTCATGGGGAGAATCACCCCATAAAGTTTTACTAATTATTTAAAAAGTCATCCGTCGGGGCTTTTTTATAATTACAACGGCACGATACGGCATGACAGAATTTGTGTTACCATTGCCTTCTATGTTCCCAGCTTCTAGTATCACTATGCATAGGAGGCAATGGTAATACAATTTTGCCGTGCTGTTTTCGTATTATAAAAAAAGCCCATATACTTACTTGTACATTTATATATTTAGTTCTTTTAAGATGTAAAATGACTCCACTTTTGGAGATCCTAAACTAAATAAGTAAAATAAATAAAATAAAATATTGATACCTCATCTTTCAGTTTTTAGAATTTAACTGAAGATACACCAATGAACGTCAGCTACACAGAACGCTCTCGATTTCGAAGCCAGAGGCCTAATTTCCCGTTCCATTTCGCGCGACCGCCGAGCCGTATCAATAAATGTCAAGCCAACAAGCTATGGACAGCGATATCGAAAAAAGCCAGACATAGAGTAGACTGGGAGCGAAAGAAAAACACGCCCTATGCTTCTTTTTTTAACCCTCGACAAAAAAAAGTGGTGGTATAAGTTTGACATGAGTTTCTGTGTTGTATGTCTGTGTATCGGTGTGTCTGTCTGTGGCATCGTAGCTCCTAAACGAATGGATGTGTTTTTTTTTTGTTTGAAAGCTGACCTGACCTTGATGGTTTTTAGCTATATTTGGTCAAAATCGATTCAGCCGTTTCAGAGTTATAAGCGATCGAATGAAACAATTTATTTTATCTAAGAGTAAGTAAAACGACTAAGTTGTTTTTCTGAGATGTAGGCAAAAAGTTGTGAAGAAAACCTTCGTCGAATAATAATTTCCACCACTTTGATACTCTGCCTACCCTGATAGAAAATATTTGTGGTGGTACGTATAGTATGAAACTTACCAACACAATACAAAAGAGCAACCCTCGGAGTTCCTTGCCTATTCTTCTTTGGGGAAGACTGCACCTTTGCGAATAGGCGCAAAGTTAAAAATGCTAAATGTAATTCACTATTTTGATTTATTTCAAGTATACATCCTGAATGTTCTATGAAATAAAACTATATTTGAATTTGAATTTGACAGTTACCAATAAATAGCCTGTACCGTGTCAATCCAGGGTCCCGATTCTGTAACTGTCGTGTGTCGATGGAATGGAAGCCATTTTATCTGTTCAGGTGACGAAATTGAGAACTATTTAATTTTCAAATACTTGCTGACTACCACCCCGACCAGCAGCGCCACCGCCAACCGAACGTAAAGTTGCAAACTACCTGAAACTGGAAATTCTGTTGGCAGTGGCGCCACCAGTCAAGGCAGCCGTCATTCAATTTCGCCATCTGAACGGATAAAAACGGCGACCATTCCATCGACATACAACTGAAGCCACAGAATCGGGGCCCTGATAGTTATTCAGTAAATTAAAGTGGTAATCATACTTTAATGTACTGAACAACTCTCCCGAATCTATTGGATGACTTTAGATAATTTAGCGAAAATTAAGGATGCGAATCATCCTACGAAACTGAACAACTTTCCCCAAGAAACATAGGTCGAAATGTGAAAATAAATTCTAGCCTCTCATGAACTTCCTCCTCTCAAACACTCGATCAACGGGTTGACTAGAAGAAATCCCCTTTTGGGATAAGTCTGACTTTGTATCTTGTGTAACTTATGCTCATGTACAGGGACAACAGCACATCATGCTATCCAAAACTGTCAAATTTCTTCAATCGATTTTCAATTTTATCTTCAAGCAGTAGAGTTTACTATCCATTGGGGAAATTTGACAGTTTGTGGTAACCTGATGTGCCGTTGACTGTACAATAAAAAATGCTTAATTACATACATACAAACTTGTGCGATCAGCTGATTTGCCTTTTGTATGGAAAGTCAAATATTTTTTTTAGAATTGCATACAGGTTCCTTTTGGAAACTGAACAATTTCATAGATATAATCAGCCCCTAAAATTTCTCTAGCTAATATAAATATGAATCTATCTATGTCAAGTTCCCAAAATAATGTCGACTCTACCGACACATTATCCTTTACTAGCTTTCGTTTCTAGCTTTCCCGTAGGAATTTGGGAAAATGTTAAGTATAACCTAAATAGTATTTAGATTATTGCAAAGTTTCACCAAAATCCGTCCAGCAGTTTTTCAATTTTTTCGCTAAACATCCATACATCCATACATACAACTTTTGCATTAATGAATTTTGGTAGGATTGTAGCTGACCAATTTTTTTTTCTTATTTCCCACATACTTTCAGAGAAAAACTGTTCAGTTAATTGAACTATTGTATATATTCCAAATTTTTATATTTTATCGGTAATATTTCAATTTAATTAAGCATAAAATATACGTCTCTATCTAAAGTATCTGTTGTTTTCATCTCATTTTCATTATAATTTCGCTTCGTATCGCTCTCGGTGTTTTCCTCAATGTTTTATCTCCCTCTTACTCTGCTCTTTGACATTAGCTGACGTCTATGACCTCCACAACAACCCACGGCCTTACCTACTTAGAAATAAAGTTCAATTTTCTCTATCAGAATCCTCCATCGCCACGCTTGCCTGGATTTTGGACTCATTAAGCGGACAGTCGGGAATTTTTGAATTTAGTAAACAGAAAGTTAGAAGGACTAATGAGAATGCGATATTCACGTGTTTTAAATCTGTTTATTTATCTATGATTGAGACTTAGTTAGTGTTTAGTTATAGCTACAGTCAGAAACGCAGATAAGTATTAAAAACCCAGGTAGAGACGAATAAGGAAGTTATAAGATTTAAAAATCCAAGTATGTTCCCTATTCGTATTTTAATGCCTATTTGCATCTGGTTAGAAGTGATAATGAAATGGTAGTTGGCGAATCCACCAGCAATAGACGGAAACGCGGCTAGGAGTGTGTGTTTTGAAATAGTCAACAGAATACAAGGCTAGCGTATATTTCGGCAGTGTATGTGAAATGCGGGCGCGTGACGGTCGGCGGCGGCGGCGGCGACGGCGGCGGTTGTCAAACCGCGCGGCGAGGCCCGAGCGGCGCTGACGCAACGCGCGACCTCTTTGTCCGGCCCCACGGACTCGGAATGTCCGCGAGCCGGCCTCGCGCCTCGCGCCGCACCGACCGCGCTCGAGTAATTACGAATGTCAAATGTTATCGCACGCAACCGTCCGCCGCCGCCGTCCGCACTCCGCTGCGCCGCTCTTCATAATAATAAAACCTGATATTTAAAACGGAACGTCCTTCTAACGCCGTGTAGTTGCGCCGACGCCAATCTACGATAATAATAAGCCGGGCCTCAAGATACTACTCCGCTGAAGCGCTGAATTTCCCGACTCTACTAAACGACCATATACTGTGCAGCGCTAAAGCGCTGAAGGCGCTTGCTCCGTAGCGCTCACATAAGTACGGCCAGTTCTATGCGCGCCTGTATAGCTATTAAATGTATATAGAATATATAGTAGTAATCGCTCGACGCAGCGGTATTATGTCGGAAATATACCGGACGCTCCACGACTCAAGCCGGTTCACCGATTTCGTATTTAGTTTGTATGGGGAGTTTAAATTAGATTTTTTGAAGTAGTAGAAAGGGTTATTGATTTAGTTCTTTTGCTAAAATATAAAGTGTAAGGTAAGCTTTCCTTGCAGGGGTATGGGGTAGGTCTCGGGCCTTAACTTAACAAAAAGTGAAAAGCGATCAAATTTTTTCCTAATGCATTACACATCACTTAATTTCAACAAATAAATATTTTTGACACTTAAAAAACATTTTGGAAATAATTGCTACACAAATATTAAAAACAATTAATAATAAACTTCTATTTATACACAAATACTTTCAAAATCAACCCTTTTTTTAAGTGTGTGTGCACTGAATAAAGAATTATTTCTTTGTTTCTTTTTATTTCTAAATTTTAATTTCAGATTTGGAACTAGGTCATACCAAGTGGCAAGGAATGGAGTGAATTAAAAAAAAAACGTTTATAATGATTTATTTATCAAACTTAAAACATTTAAAGCTTTCCCACTTGACTGAGAGGAAACAAAAACTTAGAATGTGCCAGCTGCTAACTCTTCCCAGGCATACTGCAGAAGCCAGTGTAAGTGAGACGTAAGGGTTTTGCTTTATCATGGGCTAAAGGCTGACCGACAACCTAGCTATCACCACTGTACTCATTTTTCATCTAATAACCCTCAGAATGTATGACAAACGTAATGTCGTGAACCACTTGATGTTCTACCTACCCCGTCAGGGATTAAAGGCGTGAACGTTTGGATGTATGTATTGAAAGTTCTAACAGTTTTTGAAACACTAACTTTAAGCTGGATGTATAACTCTATAAAAATATGCATTACGAAAAGAACAACATAAATAAAATAATGAAGATTTTACCTTTACGCTTGACCATGATTCTGGAATTGGCAGGTCAGGTTATTACAGTGAAGCGACAGCCACCTGATATTCGTAACGCTGCTGGTAGCAAACAGAAATCTGACCGAATTGAATCATGGTTAGAATTACAGGCAGATTTTATCAAACAAAGAAATGATTACTAATGAAAAATCAATAAATAACGTTAGGGATTTTTTTTTCGTTTCTGCATAATTCCTCAGTGCTTCACTGGCACTAGTTACTCACACAAACTCATTTTGTAATCAGACAAAGCAAGTATATAGCCTTCTCTTTTCAACAGAAGCGGCCATCTTGATCCCTCGACCAGCTTTCGAATAGGTATTGATTTTTACCTGACTTGAAGCTCTACGGTTGCTATAACGTCATGGAACTGTATCATTTAACCAATTTCCAAAACAATCAGGTAGTACTTCTAATTAGCAGAAAAAAAATTCTGTTATGTCTTTCGTTATTTGTAAGGTAAGTATCAACTGTTTAAGGTTAGATTACCCGTTTTTAACCATAAGCCTTTTAATTAACGAATCCTGTGTTCGCTTCCCGGTCTAGTCAAATATTTGTATGATAAAAAGCAGATGTATGTTCTCGGGTCACTGGTGTTCGTGTCTGCCTATTTGTATGTTCCAAGGGACCAACGAAACAAGGGAAAACCTCAGGCTTTTGAGTGTGTGGCGTTTATTTAAAATTATTTTACTAATAAACAATTCATGAGTGTCAGGCACATTTCTACACTTTTGAAAACGGTTTGAAAATTGCCTACAAGTTTTACAAATAAGACATTATTTTTTAAAGAGATTTCCTTAATATATTTCCTTATGCGGCTTTACGATTTACGAGAAGAACGTACAAGAAATGTAGGGATTGATCTTTACAAAATGTTTGTTTTTAAAGTACGGACGGCTGCAACGCAGGTTACCACACGCGTGCACTCTGTCCTGTTGTGATAAGAGCGGTTTTGCAATAAAAATGGAGTAACCTGATGCGCTGGCCTCTGTACATAAATGAGTCAGTTTCTCGTCTTTAATTGTAGGTTCTTGGTATTGGTTCACTCACAAAAATATACCTATTTTTACCAAGTACAATCTTGTCATTTAATAAGTTTGGGTTTTGTATTGACCGCTACCAAAAACCGTTTTTGTCTACCATTGAAAATAAAACATTTTTGTTTCTAATATTACAACGTAATTAAATAAGTTATACGTAATAGACAAAAATTTTTCAGTTTTCAATTATTTTTCTCGCATTTTCAGCTTAACCATAAAATCTCGAATAAAAAATTCCAACAAAGAATAATAAAGAATGGCAACCGGCCTGAGTCGCGGCCCGTCCCTCCGTCAGCTATAGCGTGGCCTTATAGATGGTTGTTTGCGCTCACAGAGTGCGGTGAACAGCGCTCACCGGGCGTGCGCCTGTGTGCGTGTCGTTTACACACCGACAGCACACACGCGCAGCCGCCGCGCGCACACAACACTCGGCTGTACGGCGTACGGGTGCGTTCCGAAACCGCTCTCTATTCTATCTATGCGAAGGCGTCGTATCGCCACGTATAGCGGGCACGCTCGGGGCGAGGAATTTAGAGGCGGGGGTCGTATCGTTAATTGTTATGAAGTTGATTTCGGTCCTGAAATTCCGAAATAGGTATTTTGAAATAACGCCTCTTTTTCATCAACAAGATTGCTTCGTTGGATTTGTCATGCGAAATATTCGATGTTCCCAAATCTTCGCTAATTGTTACTAATGCGAGCGAATGTGGAGCGAGTTTCGAAGCGAGAGTCATTTGTCTTACGAGTCTTTGAATTGGGAACGTGTGTTTTGATCGCATCGCGCGGGTAGACGGCTGTTGCGTCTTATCACAGACTGATAACGATGTAAATAGGACGTTAGGCGTTGGACTGAAGGCCTAGAATAGCGTAGCGGGGGCTGACAGCTGACGGCCTGCACTGTAGAGTCACGGCTAGCGCATCTGACCATGCGGAGGTCTTAGGGTCATGGTGCTACCATTCATTGGGGAATTCACTCACTAAAATTGATTCTGCATTCTTTTCGTTCATTCGTTCGTTAGTTTGTTGTAATTACAATAGGAGTTCGCTTAAAGAATTAGTATCCAACCTATGTATGGCTTAAAAAAATGAATTTTCTGCTAAATCACGGTGAAATTCTGATTTATGTTTACAAAGCATAACTCAAAAAGTTTATATTTTTCATAATGTGACCTTTTCGTACTACAAGAGTTCAATATTGAAGAAGTTAGAAGTCCAGAGAACGGTACACAACATTCTATAAGCATCTAGAAGTATATTGAAGAAAATATCTGTGTTGTTAATAGGTACCTCGTTATACAATGAATGCTACGTGTCAATGATCTCGGTGCCTTGGGAACTCTAATAGCAATGTATGTTATGTACTTACTATTTTCAGTTTTTATGTTGCCTTGGTAACAAATAGTACCACCCTGTCACTTTCCATGGTGTCTT
Source organism: Aproaerema taeniolella (assembly GCA_949987775.1). Taxonomy (NCBI): domain Eukaryota; kingdom Metazoa; phylum Arthropoda; class Insecta; order Lepidoptera; family Gelechiidae; genus Aproaerema; species Aproaerema taeniolella. The sequence continues at coordinate 8,428,876 of OX465262.1, forward strand.
GAAAATCGATTGAAGAAACACAACAGCGGTTAACCAAGATTTTTTATCAGTTTTCAGCAGCAGGATCTCATGAGCTGTTACGCTTTATTAAATTAAATCAACTTCTTTACTAATTAATTCAATTCTTTTAAATTACGAAAATGATTACTCTTACCGGGAATCGAACCCGATATCATCCGATTAAGGGGTAGCGTCAGTATTACTAAACGCAACTCGTCGCCCAACCGTACCTTTATAAAACTGGAGGCCACGAAATCGAAATGTTCAAACAACTTGTCAAAGTACACAGTTCGGCTACGAAAACCGCCTTTATTGCAAATGTAATAAAGCCTAAGCGATGTCAAGGTCAATATGTATAGTCTGACGTGCCGTTATGTGTACAAAAGATAAGTATGTAGTTTCAAAGTTACTTCGCGAGCTCAACTTCAGCGTTAGTTCGAAAACAATTGAATACTGTTTACAAAGAATAAAGAAAAGAATTTGCACACGGTGTTTCTGAGAACGTGTTCTATGTCTTCGAATTAAGAATCATTTTTCTTTAAACAGGAGCCGGCGTTTGTACATTAGTTGGGGGTAGAACGATGATACAAGGTAAGAAGTAACAAAAATACTGGCAACACAATGAATGAATGACAATTTAAAAAAAGTAAAAATATGACTTTAAATTAACTAGCGAAACTTTAGGGGGTATTTTACGCATGAAACTGAACAACTTTCCCTCAAGAATCCATGTGAAATTCTCAAAAAAAATTCAACTTTTCATACTAAGAAAATCAGCTGATCGCTTGTGTATACAGGGCTTTAGGTATCTCTTTTTCAACCTCTCGGGTGGTTAATCAGTCCATGAAACTGAACAACTTCCCCAAGGAACATAGGTCAAAATATGAAAAAAAATGTTGATCTCCCATACAAAATGCGCTATATGGGAAAGTTGTACAGTTTCATGGACTGATTAATCACCCGAGAGGTTGAAAGAAAGCCCTGTAGAGAGGCGAACATGTTTTTTTTTCATTTTTCGTTCTATGTTCCTCGGGAAAAGTGGTTCAGTTTATTGAGCCGATTCATATCGTTAATTTTTGCTAACTAATTTAACTGAAGTCAGTTACAGAGGTCAGAGGCCATTGTGCGGTTTGAAAACTCTGACACCAGGGTTAGCCAAGTCCGCCACACACTTGACTATACCTACACGATAAGAAGAAGGGTACCTATACGGAATACTAGTAGGTATGTTTTGAATACTTCAACAGTTGTCGCAGTCGGGAAGCGAACCCGGAACCCGGATTGCAGGCAGGCACATTGCCAACTGCGCCATTGCACCGCCAATTTTGACGCGCTAGTACTTTATCCCGAACACACCGCATCTAACTCCATCCCTTTCTATCGTTACATATGTGGCTTACGATAGAAAAGGACAGATTTTCGTAGCCCGTAGTTAATGAAAGCTGCAACTCTGTTTACTGTTTACAAAAACCAGCGTTTCCAATTAAACATATTGAGGCGAAATTTAAAGCTTAATTTCGAAGCCTTTTATTGGTTTCTCTTTATTTATTAGGTATTTACGTACACATACAGTAATGCCCTGTGATTTTGGTTATATATAATACCACCCTATCTCTTCGCGTGGATGTGCAAGTCGACCAAGGGTGATGTTACAAGATGGGCGTCAGAGTCTTTCTTCAGATAATAATAATTAGATGCGTTTTTAACCCCCGACAAAAAAGAAGGGTTTTATAAGTTTGACGAGTGTATCTGTATATCTGGTGGCATCGCAGCTCTTAAACGGATGGACCAATTTTAATGCAGTTTTTTTGTTTTAAATCTGACGTAATCGAGATCATTCTTAGCCATATTTAATGAGTTGTTCTTAATGTTAATTAATTAGAATGACGTTTGACCAACACTGGGATTCATAAAATTTTTGCCCCGACCGGGAATCGCACCCAGGACCCGTCGATCAAGAGACAGCATTACCACCACTCGACCAAACCAACCGTACCAATTGGAGACCTCGACATGGTCACCAGTTTCAACCGCACCGAGTACGTTGCTTAACCTCGTTTATATATTGGTATTTGAACCGCTTGCCGTCCTAAGAACTGAGCTACCGACCAACGCCCCCTATACCGCGCCAGACCACTTAAGGCGAAGGTCGCAGGTTCAATCCACGCCGAAATTTTTCACTGCTTAAAATTGCTTTGCGTTAGGTAGACTGCTTAGTATGAAAAATATAGGATGATTCAGCCTACGAAACTGAATAACTTTCCCCAAGAAACCTATAAGCAATGTTAAAAAAGAAACAACGGGTTGGACTCCGGGAGTGCCGGCAGAAGTGAAAACTTGAACATATATTACTTCCTTACGGTCTAAGAAGTTTTCACTTCACCCTCCGTCTTACGAATTTTCGATCAGGGTCACGCGACCCTGACGCGAGTTTAACATTTTTACCCATCCAAAAAGTGCACAACGCCGCTAAAAAAGTTAAATTTCCCATACAAAGGCAAATCAGCTGACCGCCCAAGTTGTATGGAGAGGCACATCATTATTTTTTATGTTCCTTGGGGAAGATTGTCCAGAAAGTCACCTCATAGTTAACTGTAAATCAAACTTTATACTGAAGTGACATCCGAAGATGTGAGGATTTTGTCACCTTTCTTATTTCAAGTGCGTAAGATCGAAAATTGTACTCTAACTGTGGAGCACAAGTTTCCCATCACGTGTCAACAGCGCGTAATAGTTTCCCAGTAAATGTACTCTATGCAGTTGTGATAAAAGCAGTTTCAGGACAAATAATCAAAAGCCTCTTCCAAAGACCTTGTCTTCTGCTGTTAATATGGCAAAATTTTACTGTGATCGCTTACGCAGATTGGCCTCTTCCAAAGACCTTGTCTTCTGCTGATAATATAGCAAAATTTTACTGTGATCGCTTACGCAGATCGGTCTACCTTGATAGAAATGGGGTGGTACCATTAGCAACTGCTGTACCACACCGGACATGAGCAATGGAGCAATATTTTTTATAGAAAATGGGAATGATCTTGATCATTAATCTAACGTTGGGGAAAAGATGCGGTCGAGGATGTAACAAGATCACCCAGAAGAAGTCTATTCACTAGAACTTTAAGTAAAATTTCTTTAGAGAGTTAATAACTTTTGCCTTTTTAGAGCTAAAGTCCCCAATATGACAACATTTTGCCTGAGCAATGAAATAAAATTCAATTTAACGAAACAAAAGTAGGGGAGGCTCCTAATACTAGTAATCCTAGTAAATTAGCAGTAAAAAGTACTACGAACCAAGCGTACGTTGCGTTCGAACTAAGAGGGTAGGGCAGAGAAATGTGCGATGTAAATAGTGAGGGGAATAGTCCCGATTTTCGACAGACTGTGGACGTAAGTAGTTCCGGATTTAAGAAAAAAAAAAGGTTCCAGATTTTGAAGAGATATCTCGATTTTAAGAAGTGATCCCGATTTGAGGCATATGTCTATATGCATCGGGCAGTCACCAGAGTGATTACGACTTGCACACTCAGTATACTATTATAGTTATACCTTGTCTTAATCAGATACGAATTTGAAACTTATCACTGAGACATAAGTGAGATATAAACATAGCTTTACTCACTGGAACAATACATCATAGCTAGTACAAGTATGAAAACAAAAAAAAGAAAAAAAAAGTTAAAAGTAAATAGTCACAGGTACAAAAAAGAAAATAGCAAGTAATATGTGTGTTAAAATAAATGAGTATGGAGCTGATTCCAGGCGAAAGTGTCTGTAAATTCTACCGACTGTATACCGAAAATACCATATAATAAAGCAATATTATGAAAAAGACTACTATACATTGCTGACATGGCAAAATATCCTGCTAGTGACAAAGTGCAGCGGTATGATACAGGAGATGGATGCATTACGTTTCACATCGGCATCGGCAGCGTGTGGGAAAGCAGTGGTAAAAAAACTGGCAAATCCCTTCGGCGTCAGCTTACATCATACGGCACTACGTTCGTCATTTTTTACTCGTATACCAACTTAAAAAATATTTCTCGATTTAATGACAACTCTAGTAAAAGTCTGCGGTCATTGGTAGACGCCCAAGTTACAGGCGTCATGCATCTTTCTTTATAAGACTGTGTCCGGATTTCATGTCCCGATTTAATGACAGTACTGATAAAAATTTGGCGTCTACTAACTGTAGAGTCCAGTGCCGCAACAGGGGCGTCATACAATATACCCTATTTGAAAAATTGTATTTTATCTTTAAAGAAAAATGTCCCGATTTCATGACAGCTAGTAAAACTCGTCAACATCGGGTGATGTTGCCTCGACACTTAGGTATGTTTCACAGCCTTGTTGGAAGAATGTATACCATCTTTAAAGGAAAATATCCCGATTTAATGACAGCACTAGTAAAAGTCGTCGTCGTCGGCTGACGGCAGAGTGCGGCGCCACGGTACGGGCGTCATGCATCGCTGCTTGGGAAATTTTCCCTCTGGATGATACAATGGCAGGGTTGCCAACACTAATAATTATTATTACGTTGGCACATTAGTAATAAAACGAAACATAAATATCAAAGAACGGTAAAGCCAATAGATTTAAAGAAAACTAAAGTTAGTTAAGTAAATAATTTACTCAGTTCACGTAAAGGTCGTTACGTTTTTTTTTAAACAGAAAAAGGTCTGCTAAAAAAGGCTTGCAATAACAACCTAGCATCAAAAGATAGATAGAGCATCAATTAATAGTCATAAAATCACGTGATGCAACTTAAATCACGATGCTTGTGTGTATCTTCAAGACCCATAGGTGTACCATCCCTTAAGTAAAAAATAAAAATTATAAACTTGCAAACTACATTGAGCCTAGTTGGTAGGCAGAAGGAAGGTAAGAGGGAGCATTTCACTGTGCAGATTGTCATTTTTTATTTTTAAAAAAACTCTTAGTTAGGTACCCGTTATTTCTTATCCAGAATTTCATGTCCCACATCCTACGTAAGAAACAATCACTATCCCAAAACACAACAAAATTTTCCATTGTTTAAAACTTTTATTAATAGAGACAAAACCTATTAAACTTTATAAAACAACAAGTATACGAAACATCGCAACTTTAGTTTTTAGTGAGGGCAACACAACTTGTTGGATGGTAACCCTGAACGGCTTGAGTGTCAAGCCGGCCGGCTCGGCTTGAAGCCGGCTCAAGCCGACGCGCCGAGCCGCGGCGTAATCGGCGCGGAGAGCCCGCCTCGTCCGAGCGCCGCCGGTCTCTCGCACTAACGAGCCACAGTCTACACAACTTGAAGAAGACACACATTTTTTTATTATTTCGCTAGAAAAAAAAACTCGACGTATGTTGACGACTTCATATTTGTGATTTTGCCTTAAGTAAATATAAATCCGTTGATTTTGCGGAGTAAAGCCTTTGCCTAGCTAGCAGACTTGGAAAAAGATAAAAAAAAGAGATATTGCTAATGTTATATAGCAAGCAAGTATAATGTGTATTGCGCTTAAACATAGATGAATAAATAGTGCTTAATGACACATTGGAGATATTTCTTCGATGTCTATTTTCATCCTGCAGAAAACTAAACATTTTAACGTTTTGAACATTTTGAAACCTTTTTCAGTGGGTTAGTTCTATATTTTTTGTAAAAAGTTAAAATGTAAAAAAAATTAAATGATCAAAAATTGGTTATTCGTTGATGTCTTTCGTATGTAATTCAATAACTCACATAAAAGACATCAACGAGTTACATATTTTTTTGTGATTAAAAAGGTTATTAAAAAATATAGTTTAAAAAGGCACTGTGCCATGATAATGCTTAGGTACAATAAATCCAGTCTTATATGTATAATTCCACCCCTCCCCTTCCCACCACGGGTGTTATTGACATTGACTTAGGGATTTACTACCGGTTTACAAGCTGTTAACGTCGTATTAACTTTTTAATCACTATATTGGGGACTTAAAATATTTAGAAAAATTAAGGATGCGAATTAACCCACGAAACTCCACAACTTTCCCCAAGGAACATAGGTAAATTTTTTAATAGCTACATACAACTGTGTGATCACTGATCAGCAGTTTTGCCTTTGTAAACAAAATATTTTTTTAAGAATTTCATATAGGTTTGACTGTTGTTCAGTTTCATAGATCCTTGAAAAATTCGCCCCGATAATGCGACTGCCAACTCACTTGCCAAATTGTCAGTAGGTACAAACAAGTAAAGCAGTCACAGCCCTTCTAGTCATTAATCATTATCAAGTTTATAAGTCACTTTAATCAAGGATTTTAAGAAACTTTCCCAGTAGTACCCCCCCTAGTAGTGAGGATTGTAACTTATGGACCCGTCTTTCTAAACCGTCAAAAAAGACCATCAAACGAGGTAGAAAACACAAAATAATCACGTTAAAGCCAAAATTTCGTATGAAAAGAATATTTGCTTCAATCTACTAAACTCAACTCAAAAATAGACTCAAAAGAAACCCTCCGAGTGTCGGCGTCGTTGCTGAATAGTCGTCCACTGGACAGAGAAAAACAAAAGTTGACAGCACCGCACGTATTTAGTCTGTGGCGCGCAGCCGAGCGGCCGCTAGGTGGCAGCACATAGCTCGCTATTCACAGTGTATATTATTTACCACAGCGTATATATGTATGTCGTTATATAAGCGAACAGAAAGCTACGTTCGGGTGGGCGATGCGGGGGAGGAAAGAGCGCGGGAGGGGCGGCCCACGCTCACAGAGAACTCGCACCCACACATTGACGCAGCGCCGCGTGTTCACGACTATCGAACCACCGAGCGCGCCAAGCAACCGACTCGACGTATTCTTATTATTATGAAAGGAGAAACGCTTTTTGTAGGGCAAGAACTAAATTTGTATTACTGCCGATAATAAAGATCGTGAACGCATTTCAGCGCGCTGAAGTTTGCGAGCGCTCACATAGATGTCGCGCTTCCGATCGTCAGATTTTAGTTTTCACTGCGATTTTCGCGGCAAAAGTTTGCGTTTTAGGCAAACGAATTTACCATTGATCTGCGTTTATAATGAACCTATAATGAAGCAGCCGCGTTTTGCATTCGCCGATGCTCATTTATCAACGTTGAATTTTAGGTTTTTGTTCTGTATTTATGTTTAAACAATAAAATCGATTTTTAGGTAGAGTTGATAGACATATTAAATAAAGGCGATGGGTTCTTTGGTTTTCAGCGTTCTATTATTAGGTAAGTATTATTTCTTTCACATTTTCTCTTTGAGGTGTTTTCAAAGCGACTGGGTAATCGAAATTTTCTTTTTTTAGTTTTTGTAACTGTTTCAGATTAGGTAGTTAGCTTAGCACAAAATAAAAACGCTCTCTTTCAAAGGAACCTCGGATAAAAACAAAAAGAGTATTGTTTATCTTATCATGAAAAAAGATAATGTTTTATTTCCAATTTCATTAAGAGTTATAAAGAAAATAGACACAAATATAGGGTTTACTAAAATTTTCCTCAAAATACATATAAGTATTCAATAAGGTAATAAGATAATAAGATTCTTTAGGGGCAGTTTCTACTGAAACACGGTCAGCAAAAAGTTTCTCATTTTCAAAAACATCTAAGTAATGTAACATCTTTATGGTGCTATCCTTATGGAGTTACCCAAATATAGCTAAAAGATCAAAAAAATATTCAATAAGGGTCTTAAAAACTCGTTTTGGCGTGGACTTTGAACCATAATTTGTTAACCAACTCACAACTTAATTCTTGGGATAGACAGAACTACGGAGCTACATTTAAGATACCTACTCAAAACAGTAACAGTAACTGCGCAATAAACGTGAACACCAAGTTATGCTTATGGTATCGTAAAATAAACCAAAATATGCAATTTCGTTTCAGTAAAGAAAAAAACATATTCCCACGAAAATTGGCATCAGTTCACGGACCTTCCCAATCGAATTTTTTTCATGTCTTTGACAAAAACTCAGTTAGTTTGAATTGGGAACAAAGAACAGTTTCTCAGTTGCGCCGCTCACTCGGTAGATGGCGCGAGGCGGCGAGGTCGTGGGCTTTATGCAGAGAGGTACCTTTCCCGCCAAAACGATCTTTATATTAGAACGAGGTTTTGGCGCGAAGGTGCGTTCGTAAAGTTGGTTATTTTAGTACGTTCGGTAGCACGTAGTTGTAAGTACGCTTAAGCATTAGCGTAATGTTAAGTTTGTTGTTATTCCGACGTACCAAGACGCTGTAAATATTACTGAGGTATTACTGTATCCACTCATGTTTCATTCCACTTAGGTAATAATTTTCAGAATATTTGATAGTTGTAGCATTTACTTAAAATAATCACTTGATGTTTTGTTCTACCCTTAGGAAATATAGGCGTGAATCAATAAATGAGTGAGAGCGAAAATGACAAAAATTGATGTTGGAGCACGACTACCTGTGAGTACCCAGTGCTTCACCCAGGTAGAGGTCCTAGGTAAAGTACCTACTTGAATCTAAACACTAGCTTTCGGTCCAAGACTTCATTCCCTTTGGAATTTGGGAAGACCATGTACTTAGCTTTTGTCTAATTCTGATGTCTAAGCTATACTACTGCAAAGTTTCACCAAAATCCGTTTAGTCGTTATTACGTGAAAGAGTTCCAAACATTCATCCTCCGTTACTAGCAATTTAATTTAGTTGATCTATATTACAGTAATATCCTATGAAATATGTGACTCTATGTTAGGTTTCAAGACCAAAGTTCTTAGCACTAAGTCTTGGGTTTACACTGAGAGCTCTAGTGGCAACCTTTTGAACTTGACCGCTGGAGTTCAAGATATACGACGTGAAATACATACTTATTAATGAGAAAAGTGTTTGTTGGTCCTTCTTTCTCGTAGTGATATAGCCTGAATTTTCCAAAAAAAATCTCGTGTTTTCCCAGCCACTGACGTGATAGGTAGATACATAAATAGATTAAACTTAAAGCTGTGAAAGTTTCCAGAAAAGTACATAGTAAAATGTAAAATGTAATTTGTAAAATGTAATTTGTTTGTGTGTAATTTGTCATGTAATTTTTCACATTTTCTCTTGGTACACCCTTGCCCACTTCAACTGCCTCTCCCTCTCACATAGGTTAGCTGGAAGAAAACTCATTTCTTGAGTTAGGCTCGCCGTTGTATATGTTCTTTCTCTTCTGTAATCTGTATGTATGTGTGTACAATAAAGAATAAAGATAGTTTTCTCTGCCAACCCTTCTAGGTACATTTCATGAACACATACGTAAACCAAATTATCAAGTTTCAGATGGAAAAACCCAGAAAGGTAATGTGAAAACAAAGGTTCGTGGTATCTGAATATACCTACGCTCAAAGGTGGTTCGTTGATAAAACGATGTACTCTTTCTGGTTTATCGCTCTACACTCAATACACTGCTTTTATCGCTCTATTTTGCCTTGAATAACCGCTCACATAACAAACAGTGTACCTACGGCGTTGTTCAGTTTCTCGTTTGTTAAATAATTTTGTTATTGATGAGTATTTTTCACGTAGGACTTTTCTTTCATAAGATTTTATAAATAGACTCTGTAACTTGCCCTACAGGCTGATTTTCCAAAGTTTTAGGTATATATTGAAGGTAAAAAAGAGCTATTTTAATCTAATTTAAATTTATTACTTTTCAAGTTAAAAATATATTATTAACCGACTTTTAGAAGAATTATCGCCATGCTTGGCAGGCAGTCGGCCGGCCGGTTCTAAGTCAAGATTTAGTTTCATGTTATGAAGTCATTTACCCCAAAAATTTTCTTTTTCAGTGTCATGATGAGCGTGGCATTCCATAAAACCCCCAATAAATAAACTTTGTTTAAAAAAAAAATTTTTTCACATTTCCTGCCATGTACATTCGCCTTTGTTTCTCTCAAGGGTTAACTGGAAGAAATTTCTCTAAGCATAAGCTCACCTTCGTACATTCAGTTTTTTTTTTATCCACCTCTGATTATGTGCAAAAAATGGTTGACATACTATTACCTGAAAACACCTTTACTCATTATACAATACAGTCTTTTTAATTCGATAATTAACAAATTACAATGCAAGAACATCTCCGATCTACGCGCGAAAAGCGATCTGTCAAGCGGCCGTTTAGTGTTGTGCCACACCACGTGGATTGGTAGTGTCGTACTACTTGTGTCGTCAATCGATTTTCTCTTAACAATACTTACATACATTTCTCGTCTCACTTTATGTCTGAAATAGACGTGTGTGGGCGCAGATTATCGTGGTCGTTTCAGTTAACGTAGACTAAGAACCTGAAAATAGTGTCGGGGCCGACCAAAGAAACCTTCGAGATAATGTATTTTTCTTTTCTTTTTTATATTTTCTGAGCCTTGGTTTCTTTCTTATATAGGCTTTTCTAGTCTGTGTTCACTCGATGCCCCAAGTTAAAGGGATAAGTTTATTCTAATTTCAACCTTATCACCAGCGACAAGAAACTTAGGTGGATACTTAATAAAGGGAACAGACTACCTATATTTATAAACTAGCATTCCGATCGGGTCTTCGTTCCCGCGGGAATTCGGGAAAATTATGTAGCCTATGTCCGTTGGGGGTAATGTAGCTTTCTAATGGTGAAAGAATTTTTCAAATCGGTCCAGTAGTTTAGGAGCCTATTCAATGCAAACAAACAAACAAACAATCAAATCTTTCCTCTTTATAATATTAGTATAGATAGATAAATGTATAAACTCATTGTACTTACTACTGTTGCTATTGTATAACTTTAGAAAACTTTACTTTAACTGTTTTTTTGATTTTATGTTTGTTTAAGTCGCTTAATATAAACTGTGCATGTGGTGCTGTCCTATAAGTGGTAAGACATTTAGTTCTAAATTAAATTAGCCTTATTTACAATGTATCAATGTACTTGCTGTTGGTCAGGCAAATATACTTTTTATATAATTAATTATTTTTATATAAGGTCCTAATTTATTGGTCACTTTCCTTTTAACACGTTATTGTGTAGGTCAAAATATATCATTTCAGTCAAAAAACAAAAGCATAATATTAAATTTAAAAGGTCTTGAAAAATTTTGTTATGATATTTTTTCATTACTATGTTGAATAAACCCATCCATTCAAACGTAAATAATAATGGCAGTAGTAGAGCGGGCGAGCGGGGAGTGGACGGCTATAATCGAAAGAGAACCATTCCTTTATCTTGAAATGAAATTTTTTTTTAATTTTTTTTACAAAATTTAATTTTCAGATAATTAATTTTTATGTTGTTTTTTGGAATACTATCAACCTATACAATAACGCCTTAGAAGGTAAGTGACTAATAAATTAGGACCTTATATAATATAAAAATAAAAAATAAATAAAACATGGATAATCCTACGCACTCTTACCATTGGACAAGAAACGAAACTCATGGTAGGTGAGTATCTTGCAGAATGCACATCACCCACAAACTTAATTTACTGCATGGTCATTTTCAAGTTAAGTATCAGGATGAAAAATAGCCCATGTGTCGGTGCTACTGGGCCTGGAAGAGATTGCTACCTTAGCAATAAGGCCGCTTTTTTGTACATTCTATTTGTTTGTTTGTTTTTGTTTATATACCTTTTGTTTGTTTCTGGTATGCAATAAAGTACATTTCCTTTATTCATTCATTCAACGATCGCTTCACGAATATAAAAACTGTGCATATACTAGAGGATTCGGACTTCGTTCCGTGGTATTTTTTTTTAATCCTTTTTTACTCCTTGCCTTGGTCATAAAAGGAACCTTTGCACCAAATTTTAGCTTTCTAGGTCCTAGGGTTTGGGCTGGGCGTTGATGAGTCAGTAAGTCAGGACTTCTAATTTTATATAATACAAGCTGACCCGACAGACGTCCTGTTTTCTTTTTTTTCAACTTTCTTAATTTTTTCTTTCAAAAGATCCTTCTCCTAAGAAGACAATAACAAACACAACAAAAACAGAATTATCGAAATCGGTCCAGCCGTTACGGCGTGATGCCGTGACAGAGGGAAATAGGGATTCATTTTTATATATAAGATTATACAAGGTGTTTCAAAAAATCCCAAAAAAAGAAATTCCAAAATTTTATTTTAAAAGTGAAATAGTCGCAACTCTAGTAATCATTTGCACGGTTAGACATTTACAAAATACAAAGCTTCATATAATTCATATGAGATACTTGTCAATTTGTAATAGAGCTGTGTAATAAGCTTAATTTTAATTAATTTTGATTTATTTATTTTTTTGGGTTTTTTTGAAACACCTTGTATATAATATTTATATATAAGATTAAATTGTATGAAAAAATCTTGTGCGTTATTTGTCCGATTTTATTTTATAGGCAATCCAACACAACACAAATTAAGCATTAATTTAGATCGGCATACTCTGATATAATCCCTGGAGGCTTATTTCCAATGCTTTCCAAAATGAGTGCGGCCCGCCGCCGAATTAACTGATCACAGACAAATCAACTGCACTCCACTCAATGCTTTTATAAATAACCGTACTATAATACATATGGGGTGACATTAAAACCGTTAAGGGATTTTACCCGTTAAGGGTTTTTAACCGTGTGGTGATCGGTTGAGAATAACACCACGCCATCTCTTTCCGTAGGTGTCGTACGATGCGACTAAGGAAACACAAATGAGACCTGCCTCCTAGTAATCCATCTCAGGGAACGACACTTAATTTTTCTCTGAATTTGAGGTGTCGTCCTATGGTCTCATGCGGTGTGGTAGGTTCTGTAAAGGGCCGTCTGGTTCGCGACCACCCTCCTGCCGAAGTCTGACGCCAAACAGCCTGCTGTGTTCCGTCGGTGCATGGGAGTACCAGTGCCTTTATAGGCATTTTCTGGGTTAACTCGCTCCATCGTCGACCTCATCTTTGACCTTATGGTCAAGATTGAGGTCAAGAGTTAACCCATCTTATAAGAAAAAAATTTAAAAAATTAGCTAGCGAAACTTTTGAGGATGATTCTCCTCATAAAACTGAACAACTTACCCCAGAGTTTCTTGCCTGTTCTTCTCTGGGGATGACTGCACCTTTGCGAACAGGCTTAGAGTCAGTAGGGTCAAAAGAAAGAATGCGTATGTATATATTCAAATCCTTTAATGTGTATGTATTTCATGTAATCTTGACTTGTTTTAAGTGGCATCCTGAATGTCCTATAAAATAAAATAAAAATTATATTCTATTCTATTCCAAAGAACCCATAAGATATTCTAATAAAATATTTTCTACTTCCCATACTAAGGCGAAAAGTTTTATTGAACCTATATTTCTTTGGGAAAATTGTTCAGTTTAGTTAGTGGGCTGATTTTCCACTAACTAATTAAAAATCACTCAATGTAACAAAATTTATTTCAAGCGATAAAACGATGGCAGCGAAAAAATAACTTTTGGCTCTTAAAAATCCTGTCAAATTGTAACCCGTTCAATAGTAATCAGTGTTATCATCGCGAAGGCTTCCGATAGCCATCTGTGAAGCTCTTCACCAGTTCTTCTTCAGCAAAATGATACTTTCTAAATGAAAATGCTTGACTTATTGCTTCACGTGCCTACGTACTTGTAGAGTCCTAGAAGTATTTGTTTTATTTATAAATAGCGTACTTGAACGTTGAAGGTTATCCTTGAGTGCGACACAGAGTGTCCTACTTTTTAGAGACATGGGCTATTCCACTAATCAATACTCTTATAATAATGGCGGTGGAATGATTATGGTGAGCATTTGACAAATTTGTCCTTCATATATCTGGGATTTTTATATTCCGGGATTTTGCTTATTTAGGAAAATCTATCTTTCATATATCTGGGATTATTCTATTCCGGGATTTTGCTTATCTGTCCTTCTGCTGCAGAGCTGTCCTTCCGCTAATCAAATTAATTTGATTATTAGTTAAAGGTCGATTTCGGAAAGCTAAACTAAGCAGGGCTCCGATTCTGTAACTTCAGTTGTGTGTCGATGGAATGGTCGCTATTTTATCCACTCAGGTGGCGAAATTGAGAATTATCGAAACCTCATACACGTGATGACAGCCGCCCCGACCAGCTGCAGCACCACCGCCAGCCGAACGTTAAGTTACAAACTACCTAACAGTTATATATTCAGTTGCCGTTGGCGCCGGCAGTCAAGATACCTGTCATGAAGTGTATGAGGTGTTCCAAATTTTGCCATCTGAATGGATAATATGGTCACCATTGTCATTCTACCGACTTGAGACGCCATTCATTAGTGGAATAGCCGCTCAGTTCGCAACTAGCAACAACTTTACTTCTGAAGTCTTATAAATAAGTGTTTTATTAGCAGTATTTAGTCTCAGTCGGCGGGAGATATGGGCTTATTATTAAACATTTACCAAATTCTCATTAAAAACTGATTTACTTTTCTATTTACGTATCTTTGTTAACTAAAAAAACTACAAGTAGGTACTGTTTTTTTTCTTCATAGCGATATTGCTTTCTTCTGAATTTCGGGGTACGCTTAACCATAATCCAGGATTTGAGAGATCAAAGTTTTGCACTTTTATAAAGAAAAACCGTTAAATCTATGATCTTGGGCTTTATAGGAAACTGGGTATTACGAGTCGTGTTGCTGAGCCGCCCGCCCTAGCAATTACGTCACTGAATTCACTAATACCTACCTAAAACCCTTCACATTATCTATCTGATTCTGTCTTGCTCGCACAACTTTACTTTTTAAAATGGCCATTACGGCATTACGATTAACACTCGAGAGATGGCGCTGTTTTTTTTAACTCTTCTTGTTGATGTTGAGTCAAAGGCAAACTGTGCGCTGTGCAGTTAGTCGTATAGTACAAAGTTTGGCTTGAAATTGGATTTGGTCTGTAACATTACATTCACTGATGTCGTCAATACACACGCAAAGAACATATATGTGACAGTTCCTATGTAAGGAGTTCCATGTTCCTTGTTGTTCCATGTTATAAGTACACTAGCTGATGCCCGCAACTTCGTTTGCGTGTTAATATATTTTTTTGTACAGAGTACACAGATTAAAAACATCTATCTTACGTGATTTAGATTTTTACATACAAAGTTTTTTCGCGCTAACTCCCGTTCCCGTGGGAATTTTGCAATATCCTGTTGCAAATAAGCTTTAAGTTTACTAAGGTACCTGCATGCCAAATTTCAAGCGTCTAATTTAAGCGGTTTAGATTTTTCATACAAAAGGATTTTCCCGCTAATTCCCGTTCCCGTGGTTTCGGAAATTCCTTTCTTAGTGCACCTCTACGGTACCTAAGCTACGTCCCTTCCAAATTTCAACACCTACTTTTAGCCGTTTAGGCTGTGCGTTGATATGTCAGTCAGTCAGTTTCTCCTTTTATATATTTAGAAGATAGATGACATAATTTCCCGCATATAAGCATAAGATCAAGTCTATCTTTCTCTGGCTATACCTACTGTAGCATTTTGAATCGTATGTATGTAAAGAAAGATGTCATAGATAGTAACATTAATAACGTGCTTGTCGATACTTTTTAATAGTAAAAAGGGTAAAGTATAAATAAATCTTTCCATTAGCAGATATGTACAGATTATGTCTGTTTTTAACTCCAACTCTATCCGATTCTGTGTTGTCTATTTCTAGAAATAGAACTGCCGGTGCCATCAGTGTTTAAAGCCTTCGTTTTAAGTACTTACCTACTGAATATACTGTATGGCTTTCCACTCGTGACTTCTTTCGAGTGGTAAAATAGCCTTCTCACTCTCGTATATTTAGAAGAAAAAGTCGGAATTCAAGCGATGAGACCTTAGTAGTAGCAAAGTGCCTTATCTGTACTAACTTTAAAAATGTTAATACATAGGAAGAAACAAAGAAAATAGCATGATATCGAGATCAGCCGGAATCATTAACGCTGATTTTCAATGAAGGACAGAGAGGAAGAGGGAGAAGAACGCCACATCAAAATAAATTATTGTACGATTAGATATAGTTTTTGCGTATAGGTACGTAAATTATTAAAAGTTACTAACTTACTTCGCTGGCTAAACGACCCGAAGTGGATCTTGGCCCCCGACATGCGCCGTTCCTTTCTGTCTTGCACCAATTTTGACCAGTCAATTAAAAGTTAATATTACTACATTTTCCCATGCATTTGGAGCCTCGATTGTAGCCAGTGATCAAGCCGAGTATGTACCGACAGTACTATAGTTTCCCGAAATATGGTGTACGGACAGTAAAATAGTTTTCCGGAACACGGTGACGTAGTTGCTAGGGCAACGGGCGGCTCAGCAACAGGGCACGCAGTTCCTACGCAGATGCTCGAAGGTTCATTTTGTACAGACAACAAAACATAAGGCTTTAGTAACTACACAATTTTTATTACGAAAACCGTAATACAAAGGCAATAAGGACGTTATGAGAGGTTGTTCCACAACCTAGCTCAGTATATAACATCAAGGTAGCGTATACACAAGACGGAATTTTCGGTTTTTAGATATGCCCTAAATAGGTAGTGGTGCGAATCTGTAGCACGTATTCTGTGGTAAAGTTATTTACTAAAAACTAAATACTTACCTATAGCAAAGCAAACATTTCTAATATCTGCAAGTAAATCCAGGCTTTCTTTATGAGACATCAGTCAATAGACCTTCACCCCCTCCTACCAACAGGGGCTGGCACCGGAACTGCCGGCGCTGGCCGCTTCCGGACCAATCCGCCACCACAAGTAATCATCCGGCAAAATTAATTCACTCCAGACTTACTGGCAATGAAGATGACTACTATTGGAATACAAAAATTAATTTACACCAGACTTACTGGCAATGAAGATGATTACTATTAGAACACAAAATTTGGCAAAAGTAGACAATTGTTAAGTTTAGACGTTCACAAAGAGACACATTATTAAAATACTTCTTAACAAATGGCTCTGGATTAAATCAGGGTACCAACCGTCATGCAAACATTTTTTTTATTACAGATATTTTGTTTTAGAGATGCTAGTATAGTAAGAAGTCTTTTAAGAAGGAATTGTATGCGTCAGGGAAGCATTTTTTAGAGTATGAGAGCTATGGATTTCCCTTTAAAGATATGTAGCTCTAGAAATAAACGTAGACATACAACTATTTCTAGCGAGATCCAACGTTCATGGGCGTAGCCAGGGGTGGGTTTTGGGGGTTCAAACCCCCGAAATTTTCAAAATCATGATCGTCTTCCTGCCACCGTAAAGTAGTATTGGCTTTATCTGTTGTGTTACCTCCAAATTTTGTGACCGGTTCTGAAATTGACAAAGCGATTTGTATGTTCTCGATCGTCAGTGCTTCCCGAAAGAAGTACATCTGTGGTTAAAGCGAACTTGAAGTGTGGAAAGTAGCAGTAAAAAAAATTTTTTGGCGACCTTACTTTCAGAAAGGACCTTTTCAAGCAAAGCAGACTGAAAAACTATTGGCGCAACACAACGAGTGGAAACAAACTGAACGGCTTTCATTAATATACATTTAGGGACCGAAATTGATGCGCGAATGAAGTACTTAGTAGATGTATTTAAGAAAAAAAAGAGAAGATTGATCTTCTAATGCATGGGTTCACATGAGTATAAATGTCACTTCGTATAAGTACATTGTTGTTGTTTAATTTTCTGAAACCCCCCCTTCTGGCTACTACGCCCGTGCCAACGTTATTGTTACAATATAGTCAGCATGGATTCGTACGCCCTAGGGCTATTCCACTAATCAATGGCATCTCAATGGCGGTGAAAAGACAATGGTCGCTATTTTATCCGTTCAGATGGCGAAATTGAGAACTATCCACCTTTCATACATTTTAAAACAGTTGCTTAGACTGGCGCTGGCGGCGCCACCGCTAACCGTACCAAATTTGTAACATAATAAAATAAATAAATAAACGCTACACACTCAAAGGCCCACAGTAAGGTTTTCCCTTGTGTCGTGGGTCCCTTGGAAAACACATAAAGACAAACACAAACACCCATGACCCGAGAACAAACATCTGCTTTTTACACAAAGGTTTGCCCCGACTGGGGATCGAACCCAGGACCGCCGATCAAGAGGCAGCGTCACTACCACTCGACCAAACCGGCCGCCATAATATTCGGTTTGTGGTGGCGCTGCTGGTCGGGATAGTCGTCAACAAATGTATGAGGTTTGATAGTTCTCAATTTCATCACCAGAATGAATATAAAACGGTCACCATTGACATTAAACTTTTTTTTTAATTATAATATGGGTTAACTCTTGACCTCAATCTTGACCATAAGGTCAAAGATGAGGTCGACGATGGAGCGAGTTAGCCCAGATAATGCCTATAAAGGCACTTGTACTCCCACGCACCGACAGAACACAGCAAGCTAGTTTGGTGTCGGACTTCGGTAGGAGGGTGGTCGCGAACCAGACGGCCCTTTACAGAGCCTACCACACCGCATGAAGCCATAGGACGACACCTGAAAAAAAAATGAAGAAAAAATGAAGTGTCGTTGCCGGGTCATTACTTAACCTATCTTTCGTTTTCGACCGATCAGCAGAAAAAAATAGAGCTTAGTATAATACCAATGTGCAGCCCTAGTACACTCAAGAGCACGTCAAGCTTGACACTTTGGATTATGGACCAGCCCTGCATAGTATGGCGCGCAGTATAAATCAGAGCTCAGCTT
Organism: Aproaerema taeniolella; assembly: GCA_949987775.1. Classification (NCBI taxonomy): domain Eukaryota; kingdom Metazoa; phylum Arthropoda; class Insecta; order Lepidoptera; family Gelechiidae; genus Aproaerema; species Aproaerema taeniolella. The sequence continues at coordinate 8,447,503 of OX465262.1, forward strand.
AAACTGGTAGTGTAAAGCGTGACCTGCTCTTGACTGTACGAACAACACCACATGAAACACCTCCCTCCACTTTCTGAAACTGTGCAGTTTATAAACAGCTAAAAAGAAGATTGCTCGTAGCGCTCGCTAACCAGGTTATTCTTCAATTTGTTTGTTTCTCTTGTACACACATTTCGTCTGACCGGGGGCGGCAGGAAAGTTTCCAGGCAGGAAAGGACGCAAGCCAACGTGGCGTGGGCGGAACCCGCGGGAGCAGGGAAATTAGAGTACGTTTTGAAAGCCTGAATATACTTTTAATTTATTGGTACTTAGAAAGAGGAGAGTATCATTTGAAAGGTTTGAATTAAGTAGTTATGATTATTTAGCCCGACGAAAAGGGGTGTTATAAGTTTGACGTGTGTATCTGTGTGTTTGTAGATCAGAAACGAATAGACCGAGTTCGATGTGGTTCTTGTTAGAAAGCTAACCCGTGATCGAAATGGTTCTTAGCTATATTTAGTGAAAACTGGTTCAACCGTTTAGGAGTGTTAAGCGATTAATAATAATAATAAGCATTTATTTGTCCATTAAAAACATTTAACAATTATGACAACATAACAATATTTATAATGTTCTAAGGACAAATTGGTCTGTGGCGTCAGACTGACTAAAACCTATGGAGGGATAATGTCGGGGTTATTATTATTTTTTCATTTTAGAGTTATTTATTTTGGGTAGGTATACTACCTACCTACACCAACCTGTAAATCAGTTAAATTCCATTTATTTACGAGCTCTTTACAGATAGATATTAATTCACCTAATGAAACATTCCTGGGAAATTTGGAAATTTGATACATCGCCATCTATATCAGTTTCATACATATATTGCTTCTGCACAAATGGCTTTTAACTGAAAGTGTAGAACAGAGGCAGGAATGTACGATGTTGTTGAGTTGAAATCGTTCATCGATTATCATCGGTAGTAGCCGCTCAGCTCCTATAACAAGTGAAACTTTAGGTGACTTTAAGTCGGGAGGATGATTCTCTACATCAAAGGTTCCCAAACTTTTTTTTCTGATAGACCACTTTTAAAATTTTGCTGGTTCCGGTGGACCATGCAGCTACATTTCTACCAAATTCCCAAAACTCGACAAAAATATGAAGATTATATCTAACTATGGAAATTTGCGTTGCAGCTGAGTTCCAACCACGAATTAATTGTTTTCGAAAAAAAAAGTGAGAATATATTGGTCAATTTATTCGTTAACAGTGCTGTGAGTGGATGTCCAATCAAAAAAGTGATTCCATCCAACTTTACTTATTTGACATCTACTGACAGCACAAGAAACCAATCAATTCTCACTTATTTTACTTCATAGGTGAAGTCAAGCCAACATTTTAGTTCTTCACTATCGAAACCAGATAAATTTTCGTGGACCCCCGCTTACGAATTGTAAACCCCATTTTTTTGTCACGCCAACGTAGACCCCCTTCTAGTCTCCCGTGGACCCCTGGGGGTCCACCTGGACCACTTTGGGAATCTATGCTCTACATGAATTTGAACAACTTCAGCCGAGGAACTGACTTTAGGGAGCCTGTAACCAGGATACGAGGGTTTTGCTGTATATTAGGCGAAAGGCTACCTATCACCATTGTAGTCATGTTCCATCTAATAACCTTCAAAATGATTGTCAAATGTGGCATCAAGTGGTTCTCGAAATACATGACGTTCTGCCTACCCCGAAAGGGATTATTATATGTAGGCGCGATTGTATGGATGGATTGAAGGATAACTACATACTTACAAATAATATTCGAAAAGAAGTTGGTTTACTTATAGTTTAATGTCCGAGTTGCCAAATATCCAGTAGAAAAGATTTACTCCTAAATGAAGAAATAAAGCAACCAACAAGTTAAGTATTCTTCAGAGCTTCAAGAGTGATAGTGACCAATCTAGGTAATTTTTGGCAAATCATTTTGCTTTCCCGCCAAGAAATAGTCTGCCATATTTTACGGTAGCCAGGAGCGTTCCGAATCCAATAAGTTTGTCTATGGCAATATTCTCTGAGACCAAAATAGATAGGCCAGTCTTTGTAGCGCGCCCCTAAATAGAGTGCGTTATAGAGGGGAGAGGGCGACCCTCGCGCGCATGCGCTTCCCGCGCGCCTAATATCGGTTTTATTAGAACGCTTTTGTTGTTCTCATGTTAATTTCGAATTAGTGTTCGAATTTCAGAAAAGACATTTTCTGAAATTCGAAAACTAGTATTCTTTGAACTAGATTTATGTCGTCGCTTTTAGGTGCGACGCTACGGAATTCATTTCGTTTCGCTACAATCTGAATTTTAATAAACATAATTATGAAGTTACTCTACAAAAGTGCTCTGCGTCGTTATGATAAGAGCGGTATTGCTACGAATAGAGTAAAGAGTAGTAATAGTAGTATTTTGATATTTTGTACACATTATTTCTTTTTAGACCGTAATTCTGAATAAATAAATAAACGCTACACACTCAAAGGCCCTCACTAAGGTTTTTCCTCGTGTCGTGGGTCCCTTGGAACACACACAAACACAGAAACGAACACCCATGACCCGAGATTAAACATCTTGTTTTTTTTTCACAAATATTTACCCTGGCCGGGAATCAAACCCAGAACCCGGCGATCAAGAGAAAGCGTTACTACCATTCGACCAAATCGGCCGTCAATCAACATCTAAATATATAAAAGGAGAACTGACTGACTGACTGACATATTAACGTACAGCCTAAACGGCTAAACGTAGGCACTTGAAAGAAAGGGACGTAGCTTAGGTACCGTAGAGGTGCACTAAGAAAGGAATTCCCGAAAGTCCCACGGGAACGGGAATTAGCGGGAAAATCCTGTGGTATGAAAAATCTAAACCGCTTAAGTTAGACGCTTGAAATTTGGCATGCAGGTACCTTAGTAAACTTAAAGCTTAGTTGCAACAGGATATTGCAAAATTCCCACGGGAACGGGAGTTAGCGGGAAAAAACTTCACGCGATTCCCGAAGTTCACGCGGGCGAAGCCGCGGGCGGAAAGCTAGTCTTATACATAATTACCATCAGTATCTAAAACTATACTGACTCAATAAATACTTAACTGTTGCATTACTTGTATTAACCCGTCGCGCGCTTGTTTACGACGCGTGCGATACAAATCCTGCACACACGGGTGTGCAGAAATGACGCAAGGGTTTGAACTACTTGAAGCTCTGCCTATAAAGGAAAATGCATGAATTTTGAAACAAGCACACCACTCTCCCAAATAAGAAAGACCCAAATGATTCATTTTGGTAGCAATTTCAAAGGGTGACTGGTCAGGTAGTCGGGTAGGTAGAGCTACAAGCGAGCGCCGGCCGGGGTTGCTACCCTCGCGCCTGTCGGTCGCTACCCTGGGGTTACTGCGACCGAAGGGTTTCGACGAGCTACCTGCCAACGAATACCGCCGGGCTTTGCGCGCCAAGCATTATTCGCTTCAGGATTTCTCTCTCAAATATTGAAAACTTTGTCATTTTACCCTACCTAAGTACTTCTGTTTTTCTTTTATCAGTGATTTGGCTTTATTAAGTATAAAACATTAGTACCAAAGCATTCGCTGCGTAATTCATGCGTGTTTTCTTGCCGTTTTTTTATTTTTGTATGCATATACACAGTAAAGAATTGTTTGTATGCATGAACTGATGCCCTGCCTACCCTGACAGGGATATAAGGAGTGAGTGTGTGTATGTATGTATCATGCGTCATAGTGAGGTTAGTTTTCCATGATTTTTTGTGACTTGAGTAAATATTTTGCGATTTTCTCATACATATAATACGTTAGATATATAATCCCTTAAAAAGGAAAAAAAATTAAAGTCTTTTTAGTGCAGATAGCAGCTATAATAGTTCTCTATCTTGTCTTTATTATTGCAGAGTAGACGAGCTGTGTTTAATCCGCTTTTCTTCGAAGTATAGAAACCCGAGTTTGTTAGTTTAAACAAGTTTCATATCCAAAGTTCCGTCGAGTTAGATCCGGAACCTCTTTTTTGCGAGAAATTTTCTCTGAGAGTTTTCTTTTCTTTTTTATTAAATTTAGAAAAGCTTTATGTGCTTTTTGTTTACGAACGTATCCTAGTGATGGTTGGGTGCGTATTTCCGAGCACATCAGTGGATGAGAAATGTCGGAGGGTGCATGGCAGATGTTCAACGCACGTGGCGCGAAGTCGAGCGCGCGCTGCGCACAATGGAACGCAATCCAACATGGCGGCGAGGGAAACTTTCCCGCTCTTTTCACTTTATTGTTTAGTTAGGCGCTCTTTATCAGAGGACTGAATTTGTTTGTCTTTCGCTGGATATTACGAAGAGAAGTATAATTAAATAACAGATATTTGAATTGAATATAAAGCTGCTTAAAGTGCAATATGAGTAGGTATCTCGAAAAATTACCAATCACAGCACGTCAAACTTCACATTGATGTCGCTCTACAGTCAATAATCACACAAAAAAGCAACTAGTTGCGAGTAAAGAAAACTCTTTCGTCTTTAGCAACTGGTTCAGTAGCGAGACCATGTTTTCCTTTTTGGCAACTGGTTGCGAATCTCAGTTGCTAATATAGCTGGTTGGCATATTTGTGTGTACTCCATCGATCCATACACTCACGGCACGGCTATAATGTCATTCGGGGTAGGCAGAATGTCATGTAGTTCTAGAACCACTTGATGCCACTTAGGAGAACGATACGAAAAGATCTCCTAGGATACATTAAAATACACTTGGAACAAATTATAAATTACACAAATATTTGTTCCGAGCGGAAATCGAATCTGTGATTTTCTATTTCAATGACGCACCACAGCGACTTAGTTGCTTTCAACTCTAACCTACAAACATTCTGGTGTTCTAGAGGGACACTCGTCACAGAATAAATTGATTTATTCTGGCTTTAGGAAAATCTCTTTCAACCTCTCGGGTGGTTAATCAGTCCATGAATCTGAACAACTTTCCCAAGGAACAAAGGTAAAAAAAATTTTTAACTTCCCATATAAAATGCGCTATCAGCTAATGCAGTTTTTATGGTAGGTATAACAAAAATTTTTTTTTCCTATTTTGACCTATGTTCCTTGGGAAAGTTGTTCAGTTTCATAGACTGATTAACCAACCGAGAGGTTGAAAGAGATTTACCTAGAGCCGTGTATAAATTGAAACGTCTATGGAGTTTAATTTGGAAGTTAGCTGCATCCCGGCAATGGTTAAATCTAATTTCTATAGAACTGCCAAGTTTAAGATGAAAAGGTAAACCAAAAAGTACAGTCAGAGCCAAGCAGCTAGGTTTCGCTTTTATTGTAACCGAACCAGGTTTTGCGTATGCGTAGTTTGATGTGTTTTTGATGTCCTTTGATATCTTACATACAGTGGGTCGCACATCGAGTTACCCATCACTCTGTGCTGTTCTGTTAAAAACGGTTTTTCAATGAATTGGGGTAACCTGATGTGCTGGGCTCTGTACCAAACATTCTAAGCTAAGCGCGTTTAGTACGACGCTTCCCTCAAACTTCCATACTTCAACATACTCTGCATCAGACAGGACGGCGGAAAGTAACCTACATAATACGCATTAAAAAAAGTGTGTACTTACTACGCTTGTATAGTAAGTATTCCAGTATAGTAAGACGCCAATTACAAAGCAAGTAAAAGACGTTAGGTATCAAAGTTAAAAGTAATGCTTTCTGTTGAAGCAGGTTTCTGATGATGAGGTCGTTCAGTGCTTCTCATCGGTGGATGCTGAGCAGGGTTTTGAACAGTCTGAAGTTCAATTTCTTCGCAGGTGGCTCTCCTTTTCTGCTTTTTGTTACATCAGTATGTTCTGCGCTTCTTCAAAGACCACATCACGAGTGTAATAATAATTGCTTTCCCATAAACGGAGTGGGTTTAGGGATTTTTCGAAAGGTGGGTTATTTTATAAATTTTGGCAACTTTTGAATAGCCGTAACTCATAAACTATTTGGCCTACTAAAACTAATTATTCTCATTTTATTTCAAAGTTAGTCTACTGAAAAGTGTGCATAGTATTTTTTGCCGTAACACAGGTCCTTGGTGGTAAAAATTTACTAAAACCAAAAAAAGTCCAAAATTTTAATGAATTTTTAAGTATTTTACTGTGATCCGGAAGGTTTTCGAGGTCGAAAACTTGGATTTGTCATTACCCATTTCATCACTAAAAACTCATAAAAAAATCAGAACTACCTCATTTGATGTAAGGCAAAAAGTACGGTGATAGTCCAGTTGGTAATGAGCCAGACTTGTAATCCAAAGGTCGTGGGTTCAAATCCTGATGCAGGCCTGTACCACGAAATTCGTCTTTTCGGATTTATGTACGGATTTCTAATTATCACTTGCTTAACGGTGAAGGAAAACATCGTGATGAAACCCGCCTGTCCAAGAAATTCATTTTCGAAAGACGAGCGGTCCACCAACCCGTATTAGGCCAGCGTGGTGGACTATGGCCTAAATCCCCTTCGTGTTTCGAAGGGAGGCCCTTGCCCCTCGGTGGGGACGTATATGGGCTGATAAGAGGAAAAAGTACCAATTCCAAGGACCACAACGCTAACTGAATTTGAAGTTGCTAGGTAGTTTGCAAAATGGTCGGTGGCGGCGACTGTCATCAAGTGGCAAAAATTTCGATAATTCTCAATTCACCATAGCCACTCTAGTAACATCAATTGGTAAAACACTCATTTTTGCAGTCCGTTTGTATTTTTTTTGTACACAAAAATAAGTTTCTTAGCTGCAGAATAGCTTTACAAACAAATCAATTGGTTGTAGCCGGTTTGCACTATTAACTGACCTATTCGGAAAAGCAATTAAAAAATTAATGATTATAAGTTTTAAGAAATACTAAATCCTGTGTTCTTGTGGGCCCGCCATACATTACTTATGTCATTTGAAATCATTCGGGAGTCGGATCTGCGTATGATAGGCGAATGACGTACGTAAAGGAATTGACGTCATTTTGGAAGGTACGAATTACCCAAAATATAAAAACATGAATTAATTAATTTTATTCAAAATGAAAACATTATAAAAAAGCCCATTCGGTTATGATGATAGGATGACTTTAGGGGATACAATAATTGATGCCTTTATATATGGATGGCCCCTTTTCAGGACTATATTACAATACAATTTTAATACAATACTACTCCTACACATTTTAATATTTAATTCAGTCTACACAACCCGTAAAAAAACGACTGTGTAGCAACAATCGAGCCTCTGAGAGTACTATAAATAAACTGTATACTATAATGTTATAGTACAGATATCTTCTATCTAAATATAAAATAAAAAACCGGCCAAGTGCGAGTCGGACTTGCCCCCTTAAATATTTATTTTATTCTACTTTTTAATATTTTTTGTCATAGGTGCAACCTAAATACATCGTCTGTGAAAATTTCAACTGTCTTATTGTCATGGTTCATGAGATACAGCCTCGGACAGATTTATCTATAAAAACGAGCAAAAAAATCAAGTTTTTTGTATGGGAGCCCCCTTAAATATTTATTTTATTTTTTAGTATTTGTTGTCATAGGATCAATAGAAATACATCATCTGTGAAAATTTCAACTGTCTCACTATCACGGTTCATAAGATACAGTCTCGAACAGACTTATCTATCTAAGAATTTACATACATACATACATACAACTACGAAAACGAGCAAAAAATCACGTTTTTTGTATGGGAGCCCCCAATTTTTATTTTATTCAAATTTTTAGTATTTCTTGTTATATAGGGCCAATAGAAATACATCATCTGCGAAAATTTCAACTGTCTAACTTTCACAGTTCATAAGATACAGCCTGGTGACAGACGGACGGACGGACAGCGGAGCCTTAGTAATAGGGTCCCGTTTTTTCCCTTTGGGTACCTACGGAACCCTAAAAAAACTAACTAGTGACTGTGACATATCAAAGCACAGCCCAAACCGCTGGGTCTAGATATTGGCATGTAGGTATCTTATGAGGTGAGCACTAAGAAAGGATTTTTCGAAATTCAACCCCTAAGGGGTGAAATGGGGGTTCAAAGTTTGTATGGAGAAAACCGTTTTTTTGGACATTTTGACTCAAAACTTCGTCAAGATATATCTTGAAGCAAATAAACGGACACGTGTTTCGCGATTTTTCTAAAGTCAAAAATTTTGGGAATGTAATGGGTGACAAAAAAAGTTCTTTGCGCAAGCGAAGACGCGGGAAAAAGCTAGTGGTAGAAATAAAAATCGAATATGGGCCAGTGCCTTGACGGCGCAGCACTCATACAATCACTCGTCCGTCGAAGTACCGTTACTACTGTTGTGAATCCATAACGTGCCAAGGTACAGCTGCACACTAAAAGGCCCACACTGAGGTTTCCTTAGTTTCGCTTGGGTCTCGATCAAAGATATAAATTATTTTTTTAAACAATTCTTACATCGCCATTTAACCCCAAACTAAGCAATGCTTGATGGGTCCTAGATTTAACTGAAATACTTATATTAGGTGACTTTAAATTCTTCTTACCAGCCTATATACGTCCCCACCGAGGGGCACGGGCCCCCCTTCGAAACACGAAGGGGATTTAGGCCATAGTCCACCACGCTGGCCCAATGCGGGTTGGTGGACCGCTCGTCTTTCGAAAATGAATTTTCTTGGACGAGCGGGTTTCATCACGATGTTTTCCTTCACCGTTGAGCAAGTGATAATTAGAAATCCGTACATAATTCTGAAAACGATGAATTTAGTGGTACAGGCCCGCACCAGGATTTGAACCCGCGACCTTCGGATTACAAGTGACTTTAAATTAGTAAGTGAAAATTAAGGATGTGATTCAATCAACTAAACTGAACAACTAGTATGAGCAGTCTAAAAACTTTTTTGAGAATCTCATATGGGTTCCTTGGAGAACGTTGTCCAGTTTCACGAGGAGATTTACCCTTAGGATTCATGGAGATTCATGCTAACTGATTTAAAATTTTTTTTGGTACTAAATACATAAAATACGAAGTAAATATCATATGGACCCAAAAATAAACACCCAAAGTCCTTCAAAATACTAGAAAAACGATTTTCAAATATGTGTTGGTCGGGAATCGGCTCGCCACCTTCAGATCAGCAGGCAAGGTCTTACTAACTGACCTATCGGCCATTCCACCTGAGAACATAGCTTTTTTTTAAAATCGGAAAAAGGATATTTGAAAAGATTTCTACATTATGACAACGCAGCTGATTGCATAACCAAATGCTTATGAATAGCAAATTGTTTTGCAGCTACGAAACTCATCTTGCATACGAAAAAAAGCAAAGGGGGCGCAAAGAAATGATGTGAAAAATACCTTTACAAGAATTCAAAATTGATAGGAAAAATCTAATTAAAACTTAACAGGTACAAATAGCAGCACGTCAGGTTACCCATTTAAGGGCGACGTCAAGGTCAACACGTGTAGCACGATATGTTGCCGTGTGTACACTTCTTCTTCTTCTTATCGTGTAGGTATAGTCAAGTGAGTGGTGAACTTGGCTAACCCTGGTGTCAGGGTTTTCAAACCGCACAATGGCCTCTGACGTGGTTTTAACGACTGTAGTCAATCGACAACAGCCGAGACCGACATAAACGTGCCCTCCAAAGCACCGAAACGTACACTGACATCGCATCAAATTTATAATTATTTATTTAACAATTTATTGTAGAAGAAGAGAGACGACACAATAGGTGTAGCTTTAGAAAACCGTTCTCTATCGTACAGTACAGAGACAGAGGCAGGTGGTTACTAGAAGTGTACATGAAATAAAAGTTTTCTAAGAATGCAAAGTAGTGATTGGACATTACCTACGGCTCGAGCAACCACAGCCAGGGCCGTCGCGTCATTACGTCGCGCGGCGGCCGACCGGTTTCTGATCGCATCACAAAAACACCCACCTCTCTACCACGGTACTGCTTTACGTCGATTTTGAGAACGGAAAATATACCTACTTAATGGCAACTGAATCTTCCTCTAATTGTGTAGGTGTATATTCAAGTGTGTGGCGAACTTGGCTAACCCTGGTGACAGAGTTTTTAAACCGCGCAATGGCCTCCTGTTGTCAATCGACAACAGCCGGAACCGGCAGCTTAACGTGCCCTCCGAAGCATGGAAACGCTCGTGATATGCTGTATGAAAGAAAGTCTCGTCCTTAGCCTAACTTAACTACACGTACTCGTACACATATAATACTTTGGACCAGCTCTTCTGCATACCATCTAATAGGACTTTTAAAACGAAATTTGGATTAGCAAGCCACACTAGAGCGTACCATCGCGACGACACGACATCAACCAGAACTGAACATGCTGGAGTCTCCATAGCCGGACACGGCATGGAGAACATAAAAGTCTGTTATTTATAGCTCTGTTCAAACTATTAAGCCAGGGCACGTTGTTTGTAAGACTCATGGTCGCGAGAGGCAGAAAATTCCTCGAGTGGCGACCACGTACAGAAAGGCGCAGCATAGGAAGGCCTCGTCTTGCACAAAGTGGACCGTAAAGACTGCGGGAAGCCGCAGGATGCGGGTGGCGTAGGACCGATCGATGTGGAGGATCCTTGGCGGAGGCCTATGTTCAGCAGTGGACGTCTTGACGGCTGATATGAAGATGATGAGTCGTCCACAGCTGGACACAAGCCTCGCTCGGTAGAATGCCATACCTACCTGATATCCACGCTTGAAAGTCGGTTTGGTTAAGGTGATGGACTTCCACGCCTTAATTAGCAGCGCCATCACTCACTAAACTTGGTAGGCAGTTAGCAGGTTGTCCCAACCTAACCGTGTTTTTAATCCATGTTTGAAGTTATTGATCAGGACTATTATTTAGCAAATAATAGTATAATAGAATATGTTTCAAATAAAAACTGAAACATATTCTATTATACTTAAAACGCTTACCTACCCACGTGAGGGATATTCACAAGTAATTTTAGGCGAAGAAAAAACTTAGCAAAAAGCCTCTTTAATCCTGGGGAGGTGGAGTAAAGTACCATTCGCGCCGAACAATTTTTCTATTTCTAAAATTATCTGTAAAACATTTTTATCAAAAGAGCAAGTGGCGCCACCGCTGCTCGAGACAAGAACCCGCTCGTAGCGAACGATAAATGAAGGAAATACAGCGTACCGTGGTAGAAGCATGGCCGATACGTCCGCTGGAGAGCGCTACGAATTTCGGTTTCAAAATTTTATATAACACAGCGAATTTGCCTTGTTGACGTCGTCTGCATTAAGCGCTTTGTGGCTAATCAGAGTTTTAAACAGCTTTATAATCTTTATTGTTTCATCACAGAAAAAAACAATTCGGCTGGATTGGTCGAGTGGGGTAGACTGGTAGTGACGAGGCCTCTTGATCGATAGGTCCTGGGTTCGATTTCTGGTCAGGGCAAATACCTATTTGTGTAAAAAGCAGATATATCTGTTTATTCTCGGGTTATGGGTGTTCGTGTCTGTCTTTGTGTATGTTTTAATGGACCCACGACATAGGGGAAAACCTTAATGGGAAGTTTGATTGTGTGGCATTTGTTGTTATTATTAATTATTATTATTCCTTTTTTTATAATCTAGTCCAAAAACTTCTTTGCAAAGTTTAGGGTAATTTTTTAAAGGAATTCCGGAATTCTTTTAGGTGAGCATGAGTCGAAACTTTTTCTCGCTAAAGCATTTTTCTTCAAATACCTATCTACGCAAGTTAACCTAGCGTCCTTTACTCTAAGACCCAATTTCACCATACTCTGTTAGTTATTTAACAGACGATTAGCAGCTAACCCGAGATTTGACAACGTCATTTTCATACTTTTTGTTTGACGTTTTGTCTGATTAACTTCTTAATCGTGGATTAACTAACTAACAGAGTATGGTGAAATTGGATCTAAATCCTATACCGTTATATCCATTTAACTAAACTGGGAAACTTAATAAATCCTTTCCGTAATTGTGTAAAAGCATTAGCCAAAAAACCAGGCGTCAACTGCACACAAGAAGGTTAGAGGTAAAGAATCGGGTCGACCGCCGAAAATTAGAAAGCTTGGGAATTGGTGGGACCGAACCACGCCGGAGAAAGGCGAAACGATGACTACGACCGCACCGAGCCGACAGTTGGGTACACCTGACATAATAAATGCTAAAATTTGGCTGCGTCACTACGTCAAAAAACGCATTGTGGTCCTTTTACTGTTGGGAAAACTGATACGCATAGCGACGAAGACGTCGCAGGTCGCAAAAATCATGGGAAGATTCACTACTAAAAGTTACAAAAATTCAAAGCAGCAGAGTTTAACCGTGTGGTGATCGGTTAAGAATAACACCACCCCATCTCTTTCCGTGGGTGCCGTAAGAGGCGACTAAGGAAACACAAATGAGACCTGCCTCCTTGTAATCCATCCCAGGCAACGACACTTCATTTTTTTCTGAATCTGAGGTGTCGTCCTATGGTCTCAAGCGGTGTGGTAGGCTCTGTTAAGGGCCGTCTGGTTCGCGACCACCTTCCTACCGAAGTCCGACACCAAACAGCTTGCTGTGTTCCGTGCGTGGGAGTACCAGTGAATTTATAGGCATTTTCTGGGCTAACTCACTCCATCGTCGACCTCATCTTTGACCTTATGGTCAAGATTGAGGTCAAGAGTTAACCCATCTTATAATAATAATAAAAAGTTCATATTTTGAAAGAATCCACAATGTTCTCTATTCAGGTAATTTACCTAGTTTTTTACCAGTAACAACGAAAATACAGGAAAATATGCCTATAAAAGTTTTGGGCCATGTTTCCCGGCAACGTGCCTAGAAAACACGTTGCCTTAAGGTAGAATAAAATTATTAAATACAGTAAAATTAAAGATTTTACCCCTTCACTGTTTCGAAGGGAGGCTCGTGGCCCTCGGTAGGAAAGTGAATGGGCTAATTACTATATTAATTAGGTAAAAATAAAAGATAAACTGTATTGAGGCTAATCTAAGTCCAACACTACTTATCTTTTTCATGTCTAAAACAGTTTCAGAATTACAATACCTAGGTATTTGTATAGTCCAAAATCAGGGTTGCCTACGCCAAAAGTAAAGAAATCTTTTAAAACCCAGAACTACGACAAGAATCAAGATTATTGAACTGTATTCTACTAGTAGTTCCGCTCGCAACTCCATTTGCGTGGAAAGTAGGCTATAAGTAGTGTCACTCTCCACACCAGCACCCCCTAACTATCCCTATTTTAAAAATCACTTCGATCGGTCGCTTGGTTTCGACCTGAAGGAAGAACAAACAGACACACTTTCATATATTTTATAATATTGATTGATGTAGATAATGATTCTCAGCGTTGAATCGTGATGAAACTCGTCTGAGAAAATTCATTTTCGACCAACCCGCATTGGGCCACCGTGGTGGACTATGGCCTAAATCCCCTTCGCGTTTCGATCCCTTCGCGTTGCCCCCTCGGTGGGGGCGTATATGGGCAGATAAAAAAAGATATAAAAATAAAAGATAAAGATAAGACGTAATCCCAGGATCCCTGCCAGATTCATGCAAGAATGTGAAAAGTCTTGCGTACTTTGGGAGGACTTTAGCTGACTGGAATATCTATCCCAAAACATATCAAATGTGATAGGTTAAAGGAGGAAAACATCCGAAAAACATAACATTGATTCATAATTTAACAGTCCTATTAATTATAAACATCAATGCTGTTGAAAAACTTATATTACGTTCAAAACTATACTTGAAAACGGCAGTAAGACAACGCCAGATTGGGTTTCGTGGCTATTGGCGCTGCCGCTGAATGGCGGTCCCTGAGTTTAATTCTAGGTCGGGGCAAATATTGTTTGTTCTCGGGTCTTGGCGTTTATCTCTGTCTTTATGTGTTTTCCAGGGACGACACAAAGAAAAACGTTAGAGTGGGCCTTTGAATGAGTAGCATATAAAAAAAGACTTCACCAACTTCTTCTTACGGTCCCTTCTTCTTACCAGCCCATATACATCCCCACAGAGGGGCACGGGCCTCCCTTTGAAACACGAAGGGGATTTAGGTCATAGCCTATCACGCTGCCCCAATGTGGGTTGGTGGACCGCTCGTCTTTTGAAAACTAATTTTCTTAGACGTGCAGGTTTCATCACGATGTTTTCCTTCACCGCTGAGCAAGTGAAAATTAATTAGAAATCGAATTTACTGGTACAGTCCCGCACCAGGATTTGAACCCGCAACCTCCCGGTTACAAGTCTGGCTTATTACCAACTGGGCTCCGCTTCACGGTCTGTTAGCAATCAAGTTTTGTACTGTATTCATAAGATTTTTGTTTATATATTAGAGCTGTTGACTCGGATGCAATTCCGTTTATGTTTATTTATCGGACTTTAATTCGTAAGGACATAAGGCAACCCTACGCAGAGGGTGTGCAAGGACGGTTCGCAGGACGCAAGGGCGACGGGGCACAGGGTCGCCGAGGGCGTCCGCAAGGGTACCACGGACACAGTATCGGGCCACCAAATGCATTATCAAAGACCTCTTCGTTCTCTTGTCACTTTTGCGAATATCTTCCAAAAATGCGCTTTTAGAACATGGTAAATGTTACAAAACAGACAATGGAAAAGAGCGATGATTGGTTTGGTCGAGTAGTAGTGCCGCTCCTCTTGGTCGACAGGTCCTGAGGTCGGTTCCTGGTTTGAGGCAAATATTTGTGTAAAAAGCAGATGTTTTTTTTTCAAATCATGGGTGTTTGTGCCTGTCCTTTTGGTTGTTCTAAGGGACCCACGACACAAGGGAAAACCGTAGTGTTAGCCTTTGAGTGTGATGCGTTTATTTATTTGTGTAGATCGATATCAACACAAATAAATAAACGCATCACACTCAAAGGCTAAATAAACACATCAGATCCGATGGTCTGATGGATATAGCGCCATTTTAAGCCTTGTGATATTGCTGGATCTCTCTGCACTCTTAAGGACCATACTATATAGGGACGAATTTCAGTGCTACACGAGGCGGATGTCCTCCCACTTTCACTACCTATTCGATTTACAATTTACTTCCATCAAAAAGAAGACAGCATAACGCAAATAACAGCAACATTGTCGAAACCGATCATCAAAACGGACAATTAACACTGTAGCTTACATGGCATTGCGTGGAAAAAAAACAATCTTCCCCATATGACGGCCGGTTTGGTCGAGTGGTAGTGACGCTGCCTCTTGATCGGCGGGTCCTGGGTTCGATCCCCAGTCGGGGCAAACATTTGTGTGAAAAGCAGATGTTTGTTCTCGGGTCATGGGTGTTTGTGTTTGTCTTTATGTGTGTTCCTAGGGACCCACGACACAAGGGAAAACCTTAGTGTGGGCCTTTGAGTGTGTAGCGTTTATTTATATTTATTATTATGAAACAGGGGTAAAGGACACTCAAAAGCTTCAGAAGGCAATTCTTCCTAAGAGACTGAACAAATTTCCACAAGGAACTCATAGGAAATTCTCAAAAATATACCAAGTTCTCATACCGAATCAATCAGCTGATTATAATGGCTATGGTGGCCCGTGTTACAGAAGGAAACTCAAGTCTTGATCTATACATAAGTAGTGATGATCTCTTTTTCACACTATCAAAATGACAAAGACGACTGCTACTTAAGGATAGATCAGAGTCTGAGTCACATTCTGTAATACAGACCTTAGTGATAAGTGTAAACCTATAAACCATAACGTATGTAACGTTTATAAGTGAGAGATGGTTCTATTCTAGACTAAATACTTCGTGTTCTACTTACATCTTGTTGCTGTTTGTGATTTTTTCTTAAAAGTCTGTATTCTCTCAATATTCTGTATAGTTTAAATATTCTGTGACGTTTCTCTGTGGAAAACTACTTTTGTTAAGTTACCGCAGAAGCGTCTTGTTAAAAGACTTAAAATCAAATTGCATCATGATCTTAACAGGATGTAAGTGATCCAAAACTCTGGACACGTTAAGAGCAAGAAATTCCCGTGTAAAACCAAGGCACGAAACATTAGATAAGTATACCAGAAAATGCTGTAGAACGTACTTAAGTCCAAGGCACGTCTAATTTGGTAAAAGTAACCTTGTTTTACGACGATAAGGGCTTAAATCAACCTTGATATGCCGTAATTCTATTTTAACAATAAACTGCGGCGGCGGTTTGTAAACGGCGTTTTATCTATCGCTGGGTTATTAGCATTACGGATTTACAAAGTGGCGGCGCCGTTTGTAAACAGTATTGCACAGCTAATTTTTCCAGAGAAATGCGTGTTTATCTATCAGTACCTACATGTTATGTTGTCTCTATAAGCAGCAAGTGACGTGAGTTCGTATCACAGTAGAGCAGCGGCTTCATAAACATGTTTACACTGAGTCGCGTCCTCTGCCCGAGCCAGACGACCAACTTGATTTGTTTTTCTCGTATGAGTATTCATACTGTCAGAGAAAACACCAGAATACCTACAGACACGAGCATTAACATATATGTATGCCACCGTAACATTAACAAACCCGTTTTATTGTAATTTGACTAGTACGATTATAAACTCTCGGTAATTTGTGAACTACGCATTTTTTACATTGATGGACTTTTTTATAATTTAATGCAACCTAACATAAGCTTAATAAATTAACTTTTCCTAAATTCAATCGCGTGAGATTATAATTTCGCTAGTGAAATTGTAATATTACGGTTTTTATAATTTTCCAGTAACACATTGTAACATTTCCTAAAATATCTTAACCCTTACCATTAAAAAAATATGTTAAATACAACTTAACATAGTTACTTATTTATTATATGCGATCTAATGTTTCTATGTTAAGTATATCAAAGTTGATTTAAAGCCCTAACGTCGTAGGTTACTTTTACCAAATTAGACGTGCTTTTGACTAAGTACGTTCTACAGCATTTTCTGGTATACTTCTCTAATGTTTCGTGCCTTGGTTTTACACGGGAATTTTTAGCTCTTAACGTGTCCAAAGTTTTGGATCATTTACATCCTGTTAAGATCATGATGCAATTTGATGTTAAGTCTTTTAACAAGACGCTTTTGCGGTAACTTAACAAAAGTAGTTTTCCACAGAGAAACGTCACAGAATACTTAAACTATACAGAATATTGAGAGAATACAGACTTTTAAGAAAAAATCACAAACAGCAACAAGATGTAAGTAGAACACGAAGTATAAATTTAGTCTAGAATAGAACCATCTCTCTCTTATAGGTAAATAGTTTGGCAAACTAAGATCAATCATTACAAGAACTAGTTTTTAGACTAAAAACTACTTAGGCCCCGTAAGTTCTTCAAGGAAATAATATTCGAATATGAATATTCGTTGGTCTTGAAAATGTTAATGCTAGCGCCATCTAGTGAGTTGAGGGAACCCTAACTAGTGAATATGAGAAAACTCAGTTTCAATAAAAACACGGCTGCTAATAAAACTAGGCAGATGTTTTTAAAATAATCTTGTATTTATTTATGAAATAGAGTAATTTATGTTAAGCGCCATGTGATGCTCTGCCTAACCCGTGAATGTATAGAACAAAACATAAAACGGAGAGGTACGACAAAACTGTTCTCACAACAGCGTAGCATAAAATGAGTATTGTGGGATCATAACACGTTTGTGGTCCAAAGTCGTCATCTTCACCTGCTAGCGAGCGGTGCAGCCTGCTGATCAACAGAAAGGCTCTGTTTCCTTACTTGATCTATTTTAATTAGTATAAAAATCTCCATACTCTGACATTAGAAAAATCACGATTGTTTAAATTATACAGGGCTTTAGCTAAATCACTTTCAACCTCTCGGGTGGTAAATCAGTCCATGAAACTAAACAACTTTCCCAAGGAACAAAGGTCAAAGTATGAAAAATTAATTTTGACTTCCCATACAAAATGTGCTATCAGCTGACGCAGTTTGTATGGGAACTAAAAAAATTTTTTTGTTTTCCGACCTTTGTTCCTTGGGAAAGTTGTTCAGACCGATTTACCACCCGATAGGTTGAAAGTGATTTACCTAAACTGAGAAGATCAATAGCATCAAATCTTTCAATGTTTCCTTAACTACCGCGCATCTCTGTAGCTGTAGTATTTTCGCAAATAAAAGTCCACAAACCAGCCTCGGAGCGCAGTTTTCCTCAAATTCATTTGCTACACAATAGCGTGGTTTCAATCGCGGCGAGCAAGCGTGGCGCAACGAGACCCGAGCGGCCGAGCAACAAGTTACATAAAAATACAAGTCGACGGCGGAGCCCGAGCTACCGGTTGCTACACAACGCCACAGGCCCTCATTGTCCACTCTTTATCTGAAGCCGCACGGGAATTCTTTGAAACTTTGAGTTTATGGAAAAGTACTGACTCGGTGCTAAGTAGGTAGAGCTATATGGCGGAGGCAATGCACTTTTTCTATTATTACGTTACAATAAATAGATAGATAAGAAATTTATTTCCATCACAGTCTTATGGCAGTACTTACAAAGAGACGAAAGAGATAATCACAATAGCAACGAAGAAAGAAGAGATATTGTGAAGTATAGATAGGAAATAAAATATATATTTTTTTTAATTATAAGATGGATTAATTCTTGACCTCAACTTGACCATTTTCACCTTTGTCGATAAGGTGGGAATAGGCCTCAAAATATTTTTTCCGTATTACAGAACGCCATTAGACTCTGATCTATAGGTACTTAAGTAACGGTCGTCTTTGTCGTTTTGATAATGAAAGAAAAAGAGAATCAATACTCAAGTCTTCTTCTGTAATACAAGCCTTAGACTACTTACGAGCTGCCAACTAAATAGAATAAATTGATTTTCAAATCGTTTAAAGTATAAAAAATCTGATTTGGTAGAATCCTGGCAAAATGCTACTAAAAATATCATTATTCCAGCTAGGTAACTATAACCAGGTCTAAGTGAACGTGAACATTACTTCTCCGCCTACCCACATCGAGATAAAGTTCGTAGCATCGTAGAAGCAAAACACCGTATTCTGCGAACAACTCATTATCTGCGGACCGAATTCACAGTAGATTGTAAACAGCCACGGTGACACATCGGGTGAATCACTTACAGCGCGCGGCGCGCAAGAATCTCTGACGTCATCGCCGCGTCCGGTGCCGATATCTCCGCGCGCGACTTATCCTCGTACGGCATGAACGAAAAATAATTTGAGTACTAAATAATCCTCGACCACATCTTCGCCCCTGGGCCAGATCGTGGTCAAGAGCAAACCCATTCGTTACAAAAAATTTCTTTTAAAAAAAACCAGTTAGAAAACTTGTAACAAACTTGGCGCCACACACATTTAGGCCCTAACGCAGACGTTTGCTTCGACCGGAATTCGAACTGAGAACTATCAATTAAGATGCAGCTTCGGTGAAGCTGCTTCACTACCACTACCAAATCACCGTCGGGTCGTCTTGATAGACACCTAATGGGCACCTAAATCTTCCCCCTAACGCAAATAAAAAATAGTCTAATCATAAAATCAGTCTTCTTTCAGCAAATCAATCACTTGAAATCCAGGGGGGCTAACCTAAGCGAAGCTGATGCTGCGTGAACGAATGGAATGTTCTCGATTGCTTCTTTATAATGAGACCTTGATTAACGACATGAACCAAACACAGCAATGTACATCATTTCATTCGTTCAATCAGCATCAGCTTCGCTTAGGTGGTAGCCCCCCAGACTTGAGAAAACATTTTCCAAGGTTTGAAAATAAAATAAAGATTTGTGCGTTCCTTGTTTCAGTTTCTTATTTGGGATACCCTTGACAATGATCCAGGATTCTAAAAAGTATTGATAAATACACCCAAAATAACTGTAATAATCTAATATACACTTCATGAATTCCAAAATATGTTAAAAAACGTAAACTACAACCAGCGCGTTGACATGACGTGGCGATTCGGTCCGTTTCTCGACCGCAATACACCGTGCGCGCACGCAGCCTTTTTGTCCGTAACCTCTACATCACCTCAGCCAATACTTTGTGCCCAATTCACTGCCGTGTGACGACCTCACTTTTCTGCAGGATCTCTACAAAAACGTTAATGAAGGACGCTAAAAAAAAAAAGTTGTGTGTTAAAAAAATGCAGCAGCTACATAAGCTCATTCCACCTGGCCTTTCTGCCGGACGACCACACTGTAAGGTGCCCTTGACCAGCAGCCTCTCTTCATCTTTTGGCTAATGGAAATCTTCGCCTGCTCTTCAAGAATTCCAAATATCCTTAAGAATTAGAGTGAATGTGCTACATCCACGACCGCTCTGCCCCATTTTGTCCCTGAGCTCAGGGCTAGAATCTAGCAGAACAAACCCATAACCCATTGAAACGTCAGACCGTAAGGTGATTTAGGAGGTACTAAATACTAGTTTATATGGCTGTCAATCGAATCAGACGAACGGTCCTGCTGGGTTATACTAGCATGACGACTAGGGCTTTGCTTTAGTGTGCTAAGGACCGACGACCTATTTTCATGTTTTAATTATGATTCTTGACCAGCTTATACAATAGGGCAGGGGTCACCAATTAGTTTCGCTCGGGGTCCGTTTTAAGAAATAATGACATTTTTTGTTGCGGAATCGGACTATATCTCGCTTGTTAGCTCGTTACTTCGCCTGGCCGTTTTCGAATTGACGTCAACAAAGATAATGCGGGGTAATACATTTTTATTAAATTATGTACTCTGTAGTGCAAGTTGCTGCGTTCTCGCGGTCCACACAAAATAGGTCGGCGGTCCGCCATTTGGTGACCCCTGCAATAGGGAATAGACGTGAATGTATAAAATCAAATGAAAATTCTACATCCAATAGGTATATTTAACGTCATAAGTAGTGACAAAAATTAATACATTTCATTTGCGGTCATTTGTTCAGTTTCTACAAAGAAAATACACGGACTAAACTAAATCACCCTTAAAAATATTAGGTTTGTCCCAACACAACCGTTATGTCGAATCGTGGAATGAAATAAATACATCACAAATACTTGTCCAAGACTTGGCACAACTAGGCGTTTTAGTCGCTTCAGGACTGCAGCAATATCACGAATAAAAAAGCTTCAGTTAGATTTCTTATTTCCTTAGGCGCTGTTCATACACAAGCGACGACGTAGCACGGCGACGCGGCGATCAAAGCAACGTAAAATGAATCTTAATAGCTACGGAGCAAAGGTTTTTTTGCCGAAAATAGACATCCATCGCCATAAGTCGAAGCAACGGACGAAAAAAAACCTTTGCTTCGTAGATATTAAGATTCATTTTACGTTGCTTGGATTGACGTGTCGCCACGTCGCTTGTGTATAAAAAGCGCCATACATAAAATACAAAGGTTTCCAGTTTTTAACTACAGTCCCGAAGTTTCAGATCTTAGCAAACCTCAAATACTGTTGAAATAAATTTTCTCCACAACGCGATATTTATGGAATTGTGACAACACATTGTGAGGCCTTATAGCCAAGAATTGAAGTACTAATCAAATAAATAATAGTTGCAGAAAAATTCACAAATAATTAATACATTGAATAAAATAAAAAATCATTTAAATTAAATTGCCGTCGAATTTCGCACATCGACTCGAAATAATGGTAGACTGGAAAACATTGTCAAATTGGTAAAAATCAGTCAAGATACAAATATTTTTTCATTCAAAGTTGGCACGTGAAATTGCGTTCATTCTTTACTCTTTCTGCGTAACCTTACATCTAAGTTTATTATAGTAGAAAAATAGAATAACTTATACATTAAAAAATAGTACCAAGTAAAAATTTAAATCAAATCAGTCGATAAATATGGTAATACTGCATAAATACAGTCAGCAGAGAGATTTCGAAAACTTTGACTAGTTGACTTTTGTTTAAATGCAACGGTGTGATATAAATAAATATATTCCATTCCGAACCGCCTGTCGCATGAATACTATACGCTACTTGCAAGTATTCTGCGAGTATGCTAATTAAATGTTTCAGTGGCATTGTTACTTGTAACAGTTGGTTTACATTGGAATTTATTTGCAGTGTTTCGGAAAGACAAAATGTCTTACAAAAATAAAGCAAAAGTTTGAGACCGTTTCGATAGGAACCTTAAATATCAAAATAAGAAGATTCGATTAGTGCCATATATACGCACTTTAACCTATATTAATTGATACAATTCTACATAGATATTCGAGCACAACTTTTAAAGTGTAATTTGTGCAAATACTCTTATCAATTTGACAGTCGCTATTTACAGTACCCTCTCATTCAGTGCGTCCACCGCCACACAGCCAAAATCAATCACTAAGGTAACGGCACAGAGGTTTGCTAGCTTCGACACAATGACACGCAAGTACACAATGATTCAGGATAAGAAAGCAAATTCGTTTCAGTCATTTTTTTTTAAATATCTTCACTTCATTTAATCTATTCGTGATTAAACCCCATTGCAAATTTGTCGAAATTCGAGTCACTACATGCGTTTATCCTATAGCCCCTGAATCTGTCAAAACAGGCCTCCCTCGGTGACGCTAATTTAATTCACAAGCAGTCTTCCTCTCTTACAATATCACAATAAATCCATTTCACGGCCAACTCGGAATGAAAGTACAAGTTTGGCAGTGGATGAATTTCAAGATAACCGAGTTATACATACGATAATTAAAACTCACAGTACAATTATTACTTATTAATAAAACTTACCTTAATAGAAAAGCGATAGCGAGTTGTGTTCGTTATCCAAGAGTAAAAAACTGATTTGATGATATTTTTAGTAATGTGATAAATATCAGAATGTGATATAAATTCCGCATAAAGCAAAATTTACATTTAACTTATGAATATAAGTTGAAGAATGTTTTTAAGCCCTATCCGATGGGCCCGCTTTTAACTTGCAATACCGATAAACTGCTATTTTACAAAGTTGTTGCAATCCAGTCATACACACATGGACGTACGCACTTTGTGTGTGTGTGCGTGCCTGTTGCGTGCGCGTCCACGCACACATTAATAAAGCTTTAAGAGCCACGCGCGCTTGTGGATTGCAAGAACATCGCACACAATCAGTTCCGAAATGAATGAATAAATAATGGCTACCTAGTCTGCAAGAGTAGGATAAAATTATTTAAAAAATCGTACCAATAAGAAAATAATTCAAATAAGAATCTATGAAACTATTTCCAGTATAATATAAAAAGAAAATGACAGTTTTGATACTGAATTTGGCACACTGCGTTTTGGCTCTGGCAGTTTAGTGATGTGATGAAATATGTTCTCAGCGCAGCTATTTAATCATTAAATTCGGATTACATGTATAAACCTTGCCTATATTCTAAGCGGTGCCTAAATCGAATATTATTCAGTGAACACATTAAGGATGAGGTATAGGTTTCATTTGCGCTGTAGTATGGCACAAACAACATAATTTTATGCTATCTGCCTAAAAAACTGTCAAATTCATCGCTCAGTCTGATCGGACTTTTTAGTACTCAAGACATTTAGGAGTCTTGTCAGCCCGAAGGAAATTTGCACTGATTTGGATCAGTGGAAGCACGCATAAATCTTTAGGGAAAATTCTATAAGGAACCAGCGTCTTACTCTGTGCAAGATAATGTTAGGATTATTTTTTTCGTAAATTCCGCAGCAAATTGACTAACACTGGTCCCATTTTTCTTTAAATATGTAGTTAGTAAAAATTCTTGGATAACGCACACACTCGCTAGCGCAAAATACAGATTAGGGTTCAATATTTCAATACACGTAATAGCTAGGAAGTGATGTCAATGCGTGGAAGCCACCTCAGTCTTGTCAATTCTCTGATGTTAACCAACGCGACGCTTGCTGTTTTTGATACGGCCCTGAAATTAGAAAAAAATATTAAATAACAATCAAATTGCTTGTTAAATAGCAATAATAAAATTAATAATAATAAAAAAATGATAAGTGCGATGGAATAGTGACATTATTTGCGGGAATTGCTTAATATTAAAAAATAAATTATTATATAAAAAAATTATTAATAAATTATTGCAGGTAGGCTGGACGTGGACAGTACTATTATGCAGCACTGGACACGTTTCCAGCTTACAAAAGATCTAATATTTCGTACTATGAATGAATGAATGTATGCTAATATAGGTAGATAAAGTCTGCCTATGTTAGGATATGAAGTCTTCTAGATTAATTAATTTTAACTTAGATAGTAAATACTAACATAGATGTAAGTTTTTATTGTTACTAACCATTTATGGGCTATGCCTGAAATAAAACTATTTTTTTTTATTAACCGTGCGATGGTAACGCAATCACGGTCTTTAAATAGGAAAATTATATAAAAATCTATCGAGCAATATTAAAGTTTGAATACATTTGCTCAACCAAAATTATAAGGCGAAATTGAAGAAACTGCATAAATCTATACAAAATTACCGCTTTATACCACGTTATTTTTTAATCAGTACGCAATTTTTTTGTACGTAAACTTTACGAAAATTTAACAGACCGTATTTTTTGTTTTATATCGTTTCATATAAAAATTTTAAGTAGATCGTCTGAAGCATGAAAATAAGTCAAAATTTTTGTATGGTAAAATAACATCGTCAAATTGACTTGAAACTTGGTAATAGTACTCTTCAACACAATTTATGACATCCATATTTCTGCGTTTTACAAAATTCATCCTCTAAGACGTTAAAAAGGGGTATCAAAATCTGAAAATTTTGGAAAAAAAATATTATTTTCCACCTTATTTACGTTCTATCAACGTTACTGTCACCGTAATAAAAAATTGCGTACTGATTAAAAAGTCACTCTGTATATGAGTTTATTTCGATTTACTTATAAAAGGTCACAAAACCCGCTAAGAAGTATACGAACACGTGATCAAAAAAGCTTAAAACACGAAGTAAAACAAATATTGAAAAAAGTAAAACAATTGGCCCACATAACTCTAAGAATAAAAATGGTGTATCAACCCCGCATTAATTAGTAGCCTAAAAAACCACCGCATCAAAATCGGTCCATTTGTTGAGGAGTTATGATGTCAGACAGATACACACGTCAAACTTATAACACCCATCTTCTTTCGTCGGGGGTTACTAACTCTAAAATGAAAAACATTTTGAACACGTCAGTTTTCAAAAAAAAAACCGGGCAAGTGCGAGTCGTACTCGCGCAAGAAGGGTTCCGTACCATCGTTTGTTGTATGGGAGCCTTAAATATTTATTTTATTATGTTTTTTAGTAATTGTTATTATAATAGCAGCAACAGAAATATATCTGTGAAATTTTTTCGTAGACACAGATACACACGTCAAACTCCATTTTTGTCGGAGGTTACGCTTGACCAAAAAGAGTAGAAATTAATAACTAGCAACATCATCGTGTCGTTCCTTTCAAATCAATACGGTTTAAAGGGGACGACATGATGTTGTTGCTAATTATTAATTTCTACTCTTTTTGGTCAAGCTGTAAAACTGTCAAGGGATACCTAGAATGCTGAATAATGGTGTTGTCATGGTTTGTTTATAAAATCCTGTTATCATGTCATTTCGCTGTTTCCCTATCAACCTTTTGTAGCCAAAACTGGTTGCCTGAGCTATTTATAAGCTATCTAGCAGCTACAATATTGATTCAACCTCGAGAATAGTATAAAACTTACCAATTACTTTATGCTTCTGTGGGTTGCTCTATTGGATCAGTAGGGGTTTCCTCTGCAACGGCTACTGTCTTCACTTTAATATCTGTGACCGCTACTTCTCCCTTACAGTCGCCCTGGCCTTGTTCAGTTTCCAATGAGTCACCGTTTGAGCCATTTACTTTGTTATTTCCAGTAAGTCGTGCATTCAATTCTTCGTCTTTGCTAGCGTCACCATTTACAGTCTTTGTGCCATTTTCAACCTTCTCTGTATCGCCGTTTGTTGCAGAGCCGTTCAATTTCGTATCTCCGTGCTGTTCTGTTTCCATTTTGTCGCTTTCCGGAGTGGGTTCAGTAGACTTAACTTCCTTAATAACTGGTTGCTCCGTTTCTACTACAGGTTTAGTCTGCTCTTCAGATTTTACATCTTCTTTGACCTCGGCAACCGTGGGTTCTTCTTTTGCTGGTTTATTTTCTTCCGATGCGGATTTCTCTATTTCTGACCCCGACTTAGCTTCTTCATTCACAACCTCTTCAGCTTTGTCTTCGGTAACTTTTTTGTCTTTTTTTTCCTCTACAATAGTTTCGGTAGTCTCAGAACTAGGTTGCACAGGCGATTCTTTAATTTCGGTTTCATTTACTTTGACTTCAACTTTTTCTGCTTCCATCGGACTACTTTCTTCTTTCTTTTCCTCTTTAGCATTATTGGCCTCTACCTTATTGATAACTTCAGGAGTTTCAGTAACTTCTGAGGGACTAGTTTCTGACACTTTTTCTTCCACAACATCAGTCTTTGCTTCTTCAGTCATTTCTGATACCGTATTCAAATCAATATCCGTGCACTGTTTCATTTCGAGATCTAATTCCGTATCGAGTATCCTATCAACAATATCGTTAGAGTCAGTATTGTCGGTTTCCATAGTTTCTTCGTCGATTGTATTTAACAGTGGTTTAACTGGAATGTTATCGAGATTAGTGACATTGTTGACCTTTGATAGGATTTCATCACATTCTTTTTCGAGGACGTCGCCGACATTTTGAAGGTCTTCCATTTCTTGAGCCTGGTCTGGCTCTTCAACCACAGGGACTACATCATCCATTACTTCAGCGACATCCGCAAGTTGCTTCTCAGATACCTCCTCGATTTCTGTAACAATCGGCGTTTCCTTCTCTACCGGCGGATCGGCCTCTTTTTTCGACTCTTCTGTGGGTTTTTCAGTCTCCTTCGATTCAGTCTTACTTTCTGTCTCCTCGGACATTTCTGCTTCAACGACCACGGGTTCGATATCACAAACTGACACCACCGAGCCGGCTTCATTAGAGTCCGTTATTTCCTCAACAATAACTCGCTCTTTGATAGGAACTTGCTTTTCAATTATAGGGACGTCATTCTCTACTTCCATCTTCTCTGGTTCTTTTTCTTTGGGTGCTGTTTCTGTGGACGCGGGCTGAGTAGGTTCTACTTCCGCAGCAGGGGTTTTTTCTGGCACACTTTCTGACATTTCAACTTCAGTCTCTGGTGCTGCTTTCACTTCTTCAGAATCTGTCTTTTGAATTTTAGCTGGAACCTCCTCCTGAAATTAGTTAAGCCAAGTTATAATTTAAATTCTCGTTAGCAGGAAGTTAATCTGGGGGTAAATGACTTGATATTTGTTGAATCTTTAAAGGAAGTTTGTATGTTAAAAGAACAGGACTAAATGAATCGACTATACTCGTTTTCGCAAGGAGTGGAATTAAGATATAGTATATTTGGTAGATAAAAGTAAAGTTTTTTTTCAATGTATTGTTTTTAAAAAAAGTAACAATATGTCTTGAACTTGGTTACTTTCCCATGTCTTGATTAAAATGATTATCTCTGAAAATAATGTAAGTGGGTTTTTAATTGTGTACCACACGTTTAAAAGAATTAGATTTATACTTTAATAAGAATTATATATACTTGAACACTATTAAAAAGACAGGAATGTGCATGCAATATAAACAAAGACCAATAGTTTATAAATAGTTTATTCGAGAAATAAAACATAACAAATACAAAATAACATTATTAATATTACTAAAACAAAGTAAACACAAAACTGTTAATTATCCCATAGATACAAAGTTACAGATAATCTTCGACAGATAATAATAAATTAACAGTAGAATAAATAAACCAGATATATTTTGAACAAAAAGACAAAACCAACACCAAGGGATAAATACAGTGAACGAAAATAAAACAAGGAAGCTCTTGTCATACTAGCTACAAGTGCATGCCACAATACACTTTTTGCATAACTCATCTATCGTAAATATAGTTTTCATTTGCAATATAATCTTTCTATAATGTGAGATTTGTGTCCATATTTTTAAAGGATTTGGCAAATATGTAAATAATTTTATCAACACAAAAACTAACACATATTTTAATGATTGGACGTTTTTTACGACGCTTTTAGTGTATTGGCAATTTTTCCTAATTGGTTATTAGTCGTACAATAGTATATTACACGTTGCAAAGTAATTAATAATACACTATAACTCTCAAATGTTATTCTGAATACCAGATGAAACATACACAAATAAGAAGTTATTAGGCAATTTGTCTTTTTATGAAATTGTTATGAGTTTAAAAATACAACAACATAATTTTAAAAAAACTCTATAACTGATAAAAAATATATGGGGTGATTTAAATTAGATAGAGAAACCTTAGTATGCGAATCTCCCTATGAAACTGAACAACTTTCCCCAAGGATACAAAATTCTCACAAAAAAGGTGATCGCAGAAGTTATATGGAGACTTCAATTTTTTTCATATTCCGACCCATGATCCTAAGAGAAAGTTTTTCAGTTTCAACTGATTCACAATTTTCGTTAACTTTAACGTTAAAGTTAACGTTCGTTAAAGTTAACGAAAATTGTGAATTTTTCAAAAAGTATGAAAAACGTATGTGATCCTTTTTTTTTTAGTTTTTCGTTTCAAGTTAAATTGAACCCTATATCTGCTTATTCGATTATACAGTGCGAGTCACCGTAAATTACACAAATGGAAATGAGTGAAACTTCACATGACTTTAAATAAGAGGCCGTGACGATGAAATACAGTTTCCGATGCATATCAAAATTCTTTCATTATTGTTCCCTTCTATAGAAATCAGTCTAGTTTCACTCATTTCCATATTATGTGCATTTTATAAAGCTTTACGATCCGTATTAAGGAAAGCGACTCAGACTGATCTATACTTAAGTAGCATTCCTCTTTGTCATTTTGATAGTGAGAGAAAGAGACAAAAAATAATACTAAGTATAGATCAAGACTTGAGTCTCCTTCTGTAATACAGGCCTTGTACTGTATTTGCTGCGATTAGTTTCAAGTAGCTATCCTACTAATCTTACTAATATTATAAATGCGAAAGTTGTGAGGACGTATGGATGTTTGTTACTCTTTCACGCTCAAACAGCTGGACCAATTTTGCCAAAATTTTGTATGGAGGTAGCTGACACCCTCTATTAACACAAAGGCTACATCATTTTCCCGAAATCCCAAGGGAAAGAAAGTCCCGGGCAGAAAGCTAGGAAGCGTTCAACTATTACGTAACGAATTTGTAGGGGGGAGGGTCTTGTAAAATGTGTAAAATGTTACGACGCGTTACATTGGGGGGTCAAAAACGTCCAAAAATTGCGTTACGTAACACTTGAACGCTCCCCTAGTAGTTGATAGTGCATGCGTAGGGTACGAGTAGAAGCGTGTGTTATCAGGGCACCTGTGCTTGTTGTTTCCGCTTGTTGGAGACCGTGAGGTCTGCGAGCGAGTGGAGTACGGGGAAGGAGGCCACAGCGTCGGCGGGCAGCGGCGCGTTACCAGAGCGGCTCACGAGCGCAGAGTGGACGCCCGCCGAACGCGCCGCTTCGGCCTCTATTCGATGATAACACCAATTTTCAATAGGGTCGGTTACATCTCATAAAGCCGGTCCCAGTCGGTTAAGCCATCGGTCAAGGCTACTGTCGACTACAGTCGTTAAAACCAAATCAGAGGCCATTTTGGCGGTTTGAAAACTCTAACACCAGGGTCAGCCAAGTTTGCCACACACTTGACTATATCTACACGATAAGAAGACCACATAAAAAAATTCAATGCTGTGACTTGTGAAGATCATTGATAGTGTGGCTGTAACTCGATGTAATATTAGTTATTTAGGCTTGCGTAATTTAGGAATAACTGCCGTACTCAGAGACGTCAATTAAAGTTAAGAAGTACTTAAATGTCATGCTATCCTTGTTTATATCAACAAGAGTGAAAGAGGCAACATCAGAGTTTAATAGTACTTAACTTTAGTTGACGTCTCTGAGTACGGCAGTAAATGACGCTGCGTGATTGTCCAACATAAAAATTGTTCACATGGCGAAAGAGTCATTCTAGGACTTCTAACCGGAGTAGACCAAAAACAACAATACCAACTTACCTTTAACAATGTCAGTCAAGAACAAGACCTCATCAGCCTTGCAGCCAATCTCTTCAACAATCTTCTTATAGCTGTCAGCTTCCTGTTTCGCCCCGACGGCCGTGTCAAAATGTCCATCGATCAAGGGAAGGAGGTCCCCAGCTAGGGACTGCCCGAAGAGAAGCTTCTGGGCTTGGACCGAACCAGATGAATAGATGTACACTTTGTTTCCTTCAGTGGAGTGCCACGCCTCAAGTGCCGCCGATACGTCGTCGAATACGCTGAAACATAATAAACGCCTGCTATAAAACCGCGAAATTAAATGTAAAATTTCAATACCCGACTCGACCATTCTTTTATTTTTATTTTTTATTTTAAGATGGGTACCATAAAGGTCAAAGATGAGGTCGACGATGGAGCGAGTTAACCTAAAAAAGGCCTATAAAGGCACTGGTACTCCCACGCACCGGCGGAACATAACAAGCTGTTTGGCGTCGGACTTCGGTAGGAGAGTGGTCGCGAACCAGACGGCCCTTTACCACACCGCATGAGACAGACCATACGACGACACCTCAGATTCAGGAAAAAATCAAGTGTCGTTGCCTGGGATGGATTACTAGGAGGCAGGTCTCATTTCTGTTTCCTTCATCGCCTCTTACGACACCCACGGAAAGAGATGGGGTGGTGTTATTCTCAACCAATCACCACACGGAAACATTCATGCCAAACCATGTCAAAAGCTTGGCGATATAAAACTCTGACGCCTGGTTTATTCAAGTTCGCCACATATTTGATTATACATACAGGGTGTAAAGGACAGCTTGGCAAAAACTGAAACCCTGAATTCAGACGATCGTTCTAAATGGTTTTTCAGTGGACTTTTATTCCTGAAAATTTTCGTTTTTCTTTTTGTTTTTTTTCTGCTTTAAAAGTAAATTATTTATTCGAATACAATCCATTTTGCATTAAAAAACAATAATAACAGCGTAAAACACGAAAACCAGCAATGTAAATCGTATTCCGATAGCGGCGCACGCGGGGGGAGCGCACACGGGGCGCGGTTACGCGGTACGTTGCGTAGCGCCAAAGTAAGTAAATAAAGAAAACTCCTGAACTTGACATTTCCGGGAAAAAATAATTACTTGTAGCTGATCGGAGTTATGGGTAGATTCCACCATTTAAGTATTTGCTAAGCTGTTCTTTACACCCTGTATAAAGGAGGAAGGAAAGAGTTTTTTCTGTAGTAAAAAAACAAACGGCGTGGAACATCGCACATCACCGTTGCAGATAGATAATTAGAATTTTCTCCTGTTACTTTTAGTTTTTTTTTCAACAGCCCCGCTTTTAAGTCCGCACACATCTGCCACTTCACGTTGTAAATCAAACCGTCGATCAAGTTTACAGCAAGGCATAACTCACTGTCCCTTGATAGCCCTGCTTCCAGATTAGCCCCTAGGGCAGCTTCAGCGGTCTCGCCTTTCGCTCCGCAGATAACTTCATGTTGTTCATAGAACAGGGTAACAAGCTATAACTCACTGTCCCTTGATGTCCCCTGCGTCGTAGCCCTGCTTCCAGATCAGGCCCTGGAGCTGCTTCAGCGGCCCCGCCTTCCGGTCTGCGGACATCTGCCACTTCACATTGTTCACCAAGCCCTCGATCTGCTCTTCCTTTGACGCGTCCTGAAGGAAATATTAAATGTATAATGATAGAGAACTAAAAGAGAAGTCCCTTCAAGTCCCATTCGCGCCGAATATTTTTCTTTCCCTAAAAATTATTTGTAACTAAAGAGACTTTTCGAAAGACGAGCAGTCCACCAACCCGCATTAGGCCAGCGTGATGGAATATGGCCTAAATCCCCTTCGTGTTTCGAAGGGAGGCCCATGCCCGTCGGTGGGGACGTATATGGGCTGGTAAAAAAGAGAGACTTCGTAGCAGGAGCTCTACTCTGCACTACCTACGGTCGATGGACGGCCGATGATAGTCACCACCATTCAATGTCATCTGTATAGCGCAAGAAGATGTACTGGCATTCTACGGTTCGAAATATCTATCGTAGAGAGTACAGAGTAGATCCTCAGGTTTGAGATGACCTATAAAATCTATAGATTAATCCAGAGTTCATTTAAAAACCCAGCAGATTTTTTTTATTCATGATTTTGTCGTAGGTATTGCGAATTGAAGGGACATAGCACATCAGGTTACTACATGCGTGCGCTCTGTGCTGTTACGATAAGATAGGTTTTGCAACGAAAATGGGGTAATAAGATGCGCTGGCTCTGTATAATGTAAAAGACATACGACGTGATCATGTCAAGACCCACTTTGGATCACTGGGCCTGCAAGAATAAATGAATGTAAGGTATACCTCACACCACAACTTGCTTTGAGTCTACACTCAACATAGTTGGGTAATAAAAAATGATTCTCACCAACCAATCATGTTCTACTAATGTGTAATCTAAGGACCACAATATGATAAAACTGGAGTAAGAAAGGATATTTATATAAAATTGAAGGTCCTGACTCACTGACTCATCAACGCGCAGCCAACCCTTCGACCTAGAACATAGACATTTGGCACAACAAAGGTCCCTTTTTAACGTAGGCAAGGAATATGGAAGGATTTTACGAAATTCCCACGGGAGTGAAGTCCCGGGCATCCTCTAGTCAACCTATCAAACTAAACAACTTTTTCCAAGGTCGAAAAATAATAACTACTTTTATTTAAATAATTATGCCAGGGAAATAGCTTGCAGTCGAGCCAACGATGCGAGAAGAGACACAACAAGGCGGCAGGCATAAGGCGTTGACCCAAACCCACGAGGCGTAAACAAAGGCAGAAAAATCGACACAGATTGATCAACAGTGTCGTCAAAGAAAACTTTTTTAGTAGAGAATAATCTTTCCTTTTTCTTCACACGAGTAAGCCAAAGGTTAGCCATGTTTAGTGATTTAGTAAATATAAGAATGCCTTTTTTTATTTTATATCCCCCGACAAAAAAGAGGGGTGTTATAAGTTTGACGTGTGTATCTAATGTCTGCCTTTGACATCATATCTCCTAAAGTAATGGACTGATTTCGATGTGTTTTGGTTTGAAAGCTGACGTAATCGAGATGGTTCTTAGATATTTTTGATTAAAATTGGTTCAGCCATTTAAAAGTTATAAGCAATCGAATCTCAGAGATGACACAACCTTCTTAATTTTAAAGTTATGCTTTTATTTTATTCATTGCCACCTCTAAACTATTTTATATATATCTATGATTTAATTGTTCCGTAGGCAAAGGTCTAACATTCTAATACCCCTTTAAATCCTAGCGTGATCCAAATAAGAGAGAATGGAAGTAAATCCAGATTAATTAAAATAATATAGATCTGAATTTTTTAGAAGTTAGAACTCAACTAGATATATCATTAAATATACACAGTAACTATTTACTAATTATCAGTAATGGCACTGACTTGAATTTTAACTGGCTGATAACAATGTTTAACTTAAGTAGCGGTATTACGTAAGTATAGGAGAGGAGACACTAAATAATCAAACCAATTAAGAAAATAGTGTGACTCTACGTAATCGGAAATTATCGGAAGAAATAAAAATAGAACGTTAATTTCGATATCATTAAGTAGTACTTCGTAAATCAATAGCTCTGCGCAGGTTTACAGAACGCGACACAAACTCTGATATATATTTAAGTAGCAGTCGTCTTTGTCATTTTGATAGTGAGAGAAAGGGACAATCAATACTTAAGTATAGATCAAAACTTGAGTCTCCTTCAGTTACATGGGCCTAAGGTTTAACTTTTATCGGTGTCCCTTGGGACACACAAAAACCGACACCGAATGTTCACGAAGAGTGGTGGAGTGGAGGGATTCGAAAATCAATATTATTAATTCAAAAATGTATGCTACATGAGCTCAATCTGCTTGCTCTTTTCTTCTATAGGCGTCTTGATGTACTACAAGGTGCGATCCTTGTTGAGATCCCGCGGATTTGAGCGTTTCTCTTCACTTTTTATATTGCTCACTGCTTAGGAATGAAATTCTCTAATTGCGTCTGTTTACCGAGTTCTTATAACCAGAATCTCTTTAAAGATCGAGTAATTAGGCTTCTACAAGCTGACATCAGTTTGTTGTCTGTCATAGACAGCAAGTATGCTGAGTTCTGTGTCCTATTTGCTTCTACATCACATATTTCGCGAACCTTTTTTTAATTATATAAGAACATTATACAATGTTACAAATTGTAAAGAAGCAATAAAGTTTATCTATCTATCTATCTTTTACTTTATTACATCCCTCTTACACGTCTTTCCCTCTGCGCTAGATTGTGGTCGAGAGCGAGCCCATTCTTGATAAAAAATACAATACAATACTTGTGCTTGTATTTTCTTAATGCCACTTGGCAAACAGTGTGTGACCCGTTTTGTCTTTTAAAAATCTATACGAAATTTACCGAGCCACAATACGAAAATAGAAGAACTGGACACATAAGGTTGTACCTAGAAAGATAACTAACAATCCACAGTGCAGAAGAATAAGCAATCTGCCTTAAAGCAATTTCAGGGTCGGAAAAAAAAAATACCTCGCCAGGGATGCTAACGACTCCTTCGACGCTGCCATTCTGGTCTTCGATGGCCAGCTTCCGCAGCGATGCTACGGCCTCCTTCACGCTATCAGTCTCCCATTGGCTGTCGAGGAACTGCTTCACATTTTCTTCGGCGTAGGGGAAGAGCTTGTCCTGTTAAGTAAAAGCGTGTTGTTACTAGATACAGCCACATAAAAAATACCACAGCGTATCTGTTATTCTGATGTTTTCATTGTATCGTAGATTTAACTTTGGCAAAAAACATGATTTCATTTCTAATATGATAAACGCGGAAGAATATGAGAATGTTTGCTAAATTCTTTCACGCAAAAACTTCTGGACGGTGTTTGAGATTTTTTTTTTTTTCAAAATGAAATTGCAAATAGAAAGTTTTCAATACGTACGAATGGGCAGATTTTAGTGAGTTTATTTTTAAAGCTGATGTGATCGAGATGGTAAGCTATATTATATAAAACTATGAACGTCGGGGGTAGTACAACATTTTATTTTAGAGTTATAATGTTAAATATGTGTCAAAATCGTAAGCTATGAATTTGGGGGTAATACAAATTTTTAACTACGAGTTATTGCTAAGTAGACTAGTTTCAATGTAACATTTAATTATACACACATCAAAAAAAGTTTACGATCAGTAGCAAAATCAGGTGTATTCTTTAAAATATAAATTATTTAAAGAAACTGTTTACGTTTTATGATTTTATAATGAAAATGCACTAAGTAAATAAAAGAATCATTATTAATTATTTACTTTTTATTAACAAAAGCTAGGAAATGCAATTTTGGCTTAAATGTAATGTAATGAAAAATTTGAATTAATGAAAAAACAAACAAAATTTATTACGAAAAAATTAATAGTTAGTATAAAATGACTCCTCCCCTGGCTCGCACACATGCGGAAACCCTTCTGGGCATGCTAAGAATTAAGTTATCTAGCATTTCTTGTGGTAACCTGTCCCACTCTCCAATAGCAGCTGCCCTGATTTCTGACACTGTTCGCGGAGGTGGCTGACGGTTCCAAACAGCTCGCTTAAGAGCATCCCACGCATGCTCGATCGGGTTTAAGTCAGGCGAGCCGGCAGGCCAGTCTAACCTGGTGATGTCGTATTGCTAGAGAGCAGCATCAACACGTCCGTTTCGATGTGCGGGCGCATTATCATCTACCATTATGAATTGGCGCCCGTGGTTGATGCGGAATGGTCTGACGTATCCATCGATTGCAATCGTTTTGTACATGGCTCCGGTCATGGTGCCTTGATACGGGATTATGGGCGTCCTAGCCCCAATCATTATCCCGGCCCAAAAGGACACTGATTTCCCGCCCTGCTGAACGGTTCCAGTGGCAGTTCTCTGCCTTTCAGAGTCGCCAGGTCTTCTCCAGACACGGACACGTCGGTTATCTGGATGTGTACTGATCCGCGTTTCGTCAACGAAGAAGCAGTTCTGCCAGATGCTTTCGTCCTCAATTTCTTCATTTTGACGGAGCCTAGCCCATTGCAATCTGCGCCGCTTCCGTTGCTGTGAGTTCAGAGGTGCTCGCCAGGATCTCCTTGCTCGTAATCCAGCTTGGTGTAAGCAATTTCTAATCGTTTGGGTGCTAACTTCGCGGCCGGTGGCAGCTCGCAGCTCTGCTTTCATTTTAGTAGCGTTCATTGTTGGGTCACGGGCAGCCAGTAATCTGATATATCGCTTCTGAATTGCAGTAAGAACAGTTGGGCGACCACTGCGAGGTCGATCAGCTAAATCTTCCATGCCCTGATACCTCTCCAACGTGGTCACCACGCAGGATTGGGATACATGAACTCTGCGTGATATTTCCCTCGTGGAATAGTCTTCTCCACTTAAAGTTAGAATTCTGGCTCGTAAAACTGCAGTTAATCCTCTCGGCATCGTTACCAACTTAATTTTTTTTGAATAAATTGAAAATATTGATAAGTTGCGACTATGTCAGATTTCTGAATGAAAGCAAGCAAGGGTTGATTGTCTTTTTAAATGAAAAAACATTTGAATTACGAAATTATTTTATATTTAAATTTCATATTTTTAAATAAGGAATCAAAAGATAAAAAGTGATTAAGTTTTATTCTTCTACAATAAAAAATATTAGCACTTTTCCAAGTGATCGCAAACTTTTTTTGATGTGTGTACGTCATATTAGTAGAATAGCATCTACTAAATTTCCGGGTCAAAACGGGCCCTCACTTGACAACGCAAGAACTGGTTAGTTAGATTTACAGGAGATAGCGGGACAAAGCAAATAATTTCTCAATTATAAAAAAGTTTGTAACTTGATATTTATAGACTTTATTACTTTTCGTGTCGGGAAATCTTTGGTTTTTTTAAATTTTTTATAGATAACGGGTTTGCTCTTGACCACAATCTAGCCCAGAGGCGGAGATGTGGTAGAGGATGTAGCAAGCTCACCCAGAAGATGCCTATTCACTCGAACTTCAAAGAGATTCGGGTTATAATATGTGCCCGGAAATACAGACGCAGGCAGAGAATTCCATTCCTTAGCGGTGCGCAGTATAAAAGATGAAGAGAAGCGTTCAGTACGGATCCGAGGCACAAGGTAAGGGTGGTACCCGGTGGTGCGTCTGAACGTCCGGTAGAAGAAAGGGGCAGGCGGAATGAGCTCGTGCAGCTCATGAACACACTCCCTGAAGTACATCTTGTAAAAAACACACAGGCAAGCTGCTTGAAGAAAAGTCGGGAGGTATTCCGTATGCAGGAAGCTTACCTAAAAGACTTGCGTGCCAAACCCTGGTTGTCTGTCGCATTTTGCAACGACGTACCTATAGAAATGTTTTGCTTAGTGTCCAACCATCTATAAAAACATCGCTTGTTATTAAATCGTATTCAATCACATCAATTAAGGTAATATAATGAATGCTGATCAACTTTTTGTTTCATGATTGTCGTCTATAGCTCTGTTCTGTGACCCTTGTATCTTCGGCTATCGTACTTTCGAAATAAAGACGTCATTTTTTTGAACCCATGTGTGTGCAATGGACTTCTTTCTTTTTGAATTCGGGAAAATTATGTACCCTACGTCACCCGCTAATTAGAGCGCTTTCTATTAGTGAAAGAATTTTTGAAATCGATCTGGACTTTTTGAGTTTATTCGTTATAAACATGCAAAAATTAAAATCTTTCCCCTTATAATATTAGTATAGATTAGGTAACATAAGTATAACATTAAATTTTTGGATCGTTCAGAGTCGTTTTATAGAAAAAAGACGCTGTTCAACCGCCCAAGATCTGTAATAAATCTATATGTATTAATTGATTGTACAGAGGCCAGCGCATCAGGTTAGTCCATTTTCATTGCAGAACCGCTCTTATCACAACAGCACAGAGTGCACGCGTGTGGTAGCCTGAGTTGCGGCCGTCCGTAAGATCAAAGAAAATTAAAGAATTCACTGCGTCCAAAACAATTGAGATTTTACAAATGTATCTTCAAGATAATCTTGCACATAAAATTATGTACCGAGCTACGATCCCACTTTAAACAAAAAAACATAATGAACTTTCTATGTATTTTTCACTAATTAAGCAAAAATGTCAGTAGTATATTATGTGAAAGAAATCGTGTTACCAATAAAAACCGTTACGAAGTTATTCCTGGAAATGCCTGAATCTTGCATACCTTGCCAGACACATAGATATTTAGCATAGCGATAGGTATTCTGGAGAAACTGCGTAGACTACGGCCGACAGTGGGTGAATGAACTGAACGGCGGCTGCCCAAACCGGATAGCCGCCTTGCTATCGCATCGGCTAGCCTTAAGCCCAAGGGTTCGAGGACACATATAGACCGCGAGACGTAGCAAAAAAACCGCTCCATTTTTTGCGCGTTTCACTTTTGATACGAGTATTGTTAACCTTGGGTATATTTTCCCGTTGCTTTGACGGGTGTAGTCTAGGTATAAAGGTAATTAACGATCTACTGTGTTTCTAATAGGAATATATTTTATTTCTCATTATTCTTGATCTAATCAAGAAGCTTTTTTTGTATGCATAATGGGTTGACCACAATCTAGCTCGGGCGAAGATGCAGTCGAGGTTGTAGCAAGCTCAGCCTGAGGATATCTATTCACTCTGCAGTATTATCAGAGATACCTATCTGAGATACACTTTAGAACATGGATTGCGACCAAAAGGAAAAACTGTCCGATGTTGTATTATTATTATATTCCTGGCCGATTTCGGCTACAGCTACTGGTCTACCTAATGAAATAACAGGGCGCGATCGATTGCCGTTTTGTGTGGCCCTAAGATGACTACAGTAGCC
Source organism: Aproaerema taeniolella (assembly GCA_949987775.1). Lineage (NCBI taxonomy): Eukaryota > Metazoa > Arthropoda > Insecta > Lepidoptera > Gelechiidae > Aproaerema > Aproaerema taeniolella. Next base: position 8,486,451 of record OX465262.1, read on the forward strand.
TATCTTCTTCGTGGATACGTAATAGTTATAAGAGCTGGCTGCTGGCGGTCCAGCTTTAAGAGCATCTCGCTTTTCGCAGAGGTCTATCTATTGTTGTTGTTCAAATTATGACACTTTCCGGTGAACCAAACGTCTCAGGGCGACAGCTTGCCTTATCTATTAATTTTATAGTTTCCGTCCATGCTGGAAGTAAAAGAAAAACATAGAATGTGCCAGCTGCCTACTCTTCCCAGGCACAAAGTCAGTAAGTGGGGACGCGAGGGTTTTGCTGTATTGCGTGCGAAAGACTGACAACCTCTCACCACTTACATCATATTTCATCTTATAACCTGATGCTCTGCCTACCCCGATAGGGATTTTAGGCGTGAGCGTATGTTTGTATGTTTGGAGTGTCTTTTCTGAACATCCATGTTCATGTACATTTTATAAAAGTCCTTGTATCGTAAAAACTGGCCGCCTTGTTTCCGCCACTTTTTTGTAGGTAGATTCAAATACTCGCGACTATACCTACCCGAAAAAGAAATATGACAAAATAGTAAGTACGGACGGCGGCAACTCAGGTTACCACACGCGTGCACTCTGTGCTGTTGTGATAAGAGCGGTTTTGCAATTAAAATGGAGTAACTTGTCGCGCTGGCCTCTGTACATTGTATTGTGTTGTACCATAGCGCATCAAACTTGACACTTTGGGGACTTCCTTCTTTTAATCGTTATTCCGTATCTTAACGCATAATACAGAAAATCGAGCTGCCAATGTTAAATATAAGCTGCTCACACGATTTTTTTCGTCTTTCATACTAATCAGCAGATCGCACAAATTGTTAGGACACTTAAACAATCTTTTTTTTTTTAAAACGTCAGCCGTTACTCAGGGAGATGTTCAAGTGAGTGAGCCGATTATATTCCCTACCAGGCTAGGTTAAGTTTTTGATACGTTTCAGCCTGGTGATACGTTTCAGCCAAGTTTTACCATAACATTGATAAATGACGCCCAGAATTTTAAGGACGTGAAGCGGCGCGTTTTTCCCTTTCACTACATATGTGCTGTGTACTTTTAATTTATGCATCTTAATTTCCTTATTGCATGCTCAAAATAATGAACCATGCAGGAATCTTACAATGATGGGTTTAAAGCTTTATAAACAGCGTAGGATGAGAGCCAGTAAATAAAGACTATTCACAAAAGAGTTTTTAGTTTAAAATTACTTTATACTTATGTGAACAAGGAATGAAATTACTGATACTCTAAATAATTAAATTAAATAATGTATTAGTCACTAAGTCATCATTTTTAGCAGCCAAGTCAATCATTATCTTAATCATTATATTAGCAGTTTGTTCATAATTTTTAAGAGCCCAGTCAATATTTATAGCTGCCCATTCATTATTTCGATCGTCTCGTTTATTATATTAGCTAGCCTTTGCTACCATTTAGTAGCAGCCACTTCTCAATTTTAATGAAGCCGCATCAAAGTAACAATCCCAAGAGTTTTGTTTTACTGCTGCCAGATTATTTTTTCAGCAGATTAATGCAGCAGAATTATTGTGTCCTCTAAAAAATATATCTTGTGTCCAGAATTATTTTTGTTTCCTCCAAAACTATATGCTAAAAATATACTATCGTCGAACAATGCCAGTAAAATTTTATAACTTCACAAAATTTTGTCAAAATACCATGAATATCAGGTTGTGTTGGTGCTCTCGTGACCATTTAGTACCATACGGATAATAGGGATCTTGCACAACTTTTAATTCAACAGACAGGTCTTTTTGAGAAGCTATTAAAACTTGCTCGAGACATACGGAGGGATAAAATGTACATACAGCAGCACGGCTACCGGTTTGCACTACGAAAGCCAGCGCTATTTTACGAGCGAGATAAAGGCCATGTCAAGGTCAACATAGCCTGATATGCTGCCGTATATACAATTTGAGCAAGTGCTTCATCTTAAAAATAATTTTGAAATCTACACAAGTCACTTCAGAGTTTTTTTTTGTTTTGAAATCTTAGTATCTTTGGTCAATTGAAAATATTATTTAAGAGATCATATCTATATTCAATATTAGTTAGATTTTGTAGCAATGGTGATGGATCAAGCAAGTGCTTAAATAGTCTGTTAAAGACTTCCAAGGCCTAAGATGATGATGTGATGGACAGAATTTACCTAAATGTCACCGTAACATTGTCAAACCTATAATATTGTAGGTAATTTTACTTACTAGGATTATAATCGCTCAGTACTTTGTGAACTGCTTCAATTTTTTAATATGGACAGACTTTTTTATACCATTAATGCAACCTAATCGAACCTAAAAAATGCCTAACCTAAGTAATACTAATTTCATGCAGGTGGCCCTTAATGTTTTGTGGAATTGTAATTTTAATGTAGCGGATGATTATAATTTCACTAGTGAATTTTCAAAACTACCACATACCTTTTTTTAAATGTAATAGGTGTAATAGGCTAAACAAAGTTCATTGCTCCCACTTCATCAGCTGATAATCCAAACAATAATGTACAAATACCTACATAAAAAGTAAACGTCAAAACTACTGCAAATGCCTAAGTTAGTATGTAATTCAACAAGAGAGATAAAAAATCCAGACATGCACATCTAATCAATGGTACAGTGCTACCAACACAAAGTCAGAAAATTATAGTATACGCCTGCTATTTGTTGTCTCTGTCAATTTAAAGCATATATATCACAAGAGCGATAAGGATAGCACACGATCTTGACGCCTATTGAGTCGAGACAGTTAACTGTTCCACATTTTTTTGCCAGCCAGCTGCTTCGAACAGCTGTTCTTACCGGCATGTGGAACATGTTCCCATCACGAATTCAGCTTTCATTATACTTATCAAGAACTGCTATCAACAATTTTTTTTACAAAAATTGTCAACTAATAATTTTGTTTTCTAGCAAATACGAAGGATCCCCCGGTTTCTGAATTTCTTCTTACATTTTTTGCCTAGAAAACCCAGAAGCAGCTCATAGTTGTCGAGGCCACGTGGACAAAATAACACGGTTGTATTTCTGCATAGAGAATGCAACTAGAACATGAAAAGGGTACCATTTTGAATCCGTCCTCCATATTGCGAATCCTAAATTGCGACCATTTTAACTTGCCCAGCATCCTACATTTCTCATCTCACGACGTAGTCAAGTACTTTCGAGATTCACAAAAATATTTTTATATTAAAATAATCTATACTTTACAATAAATTACCGGTGCCGGTTAATCAATCTAGACCTACCTTAACAAAGCTAATCGACGTCGTGGTCCCTTCGATATCCAACAGCAAAATTTTGCATTTCTTGACGATGTCACCGATTTCCTTGTTTTCATTGGCCATTTCGCCGATTTCGTACAACCTATAACAGGTGTACTTTACGGAAATTCTTTGTTTTACTTGACTAGAAACTATAATGCTTTTACGCTACGATATCACCCCGCACCAGAAAATCGAGCATTGATTGAGAAAAATTACAAGAGAACACCGCAAGCAACCAGCCGGCGAACTGACGGACGCGAGTTCGCGATTGGTGGATGAGTGAGCAGGATAAAAGAACTGAACAAAAGAATGAAAGAGTGAGAAAACGGAAATATCAATGCTACCATTACGAAATTTTGATAAAAGTATACCCTTCTTCAAAACGTACACTCCCACGTTAGAAAAAATATTTTGTTTAATTTTTAGTTAAGCTACCTTTTTTGATACCAGTTTACTGGTTTTTGTAACAGAATAATTTATTTTGTTGATTCTACTCCAATGCCAAAGAAAATGTACTCAGCGACAAATACTTTGCAAGTTTATTAGAATATTGTCAACAGTCAGGTAATAAAACTGAAAATGGCAAGTTTATCCAAAACCGGAAGCATGATTTCAAAAACTTTTCGTTGTTTTTTTGTGTGAAAAGTAAAAGTACATACATAATCCAACAGCATGTAGAAATATTTGAGAAATATCGACGTTACATTCATCAAGTCGAAAGGATTATATTCTTTCTTCTTTTGTGGTAAGTGATATTGTAAAAAATTAAGATGTTATTAGTGTAGCGCATGTAGAAGAGTAACGCAGATACTCGTAACGTTATTCGCAACCTATTCAAATCAGCCTTACGAGACGGTTATTCATCTGTGGTTGGATCCCATCGTCAGAATTGCTGCCAAAGAACACAGTTACTCCTAGCGGAATTGCTGCGCCCGCCGGCCAACACGCAGATATACAATCAAATATTTGAGCGATACGAGAGAATCTTATGTTTTTAGTAGCGGGCTTAAATAGGCTGATTAGATATAGAAAGATACAATGAATAATTGAATATGTTTCGTGGCGATATCCTAATAGCCTGTTTCGTGCTGATATCCTCCTATACATATTACTAGTATACAGGGTGTAAAGGACAGCTTAGCAAATACTTAAATGGTACGATCTAGCCATAAATATCATCAGCTATAAGTAATTATTTTTTCCCGGAAACATCACGTTAAGGAGTTTTCATTATTACCTACTTTGGCGCTACGCAACGTATCGTGAAACCTCGCCCCGCGCGAGATCTCCCCGCACCGCCGCCGCCGCGCTGCTATCGGAGTGCGATGTACATTGCTGGTTTTCGTGTTTTACGTTATGATTGTTTTTATTAAAAATTTGACTGTATTCGATTAAATAATAAAACAAATTTAGCCGAAAATATTAAGAAACATTAAAAATTTTCTGGAGAAAAATTCCACTGAGAAATCATTCAGAATGATTGTCTGAGTCCAGGGTTTCAGTTTTTGCTAAGCTGTCCTTTAGGTACACCCTTTATGTATATGAGAGGATTACCGATGATATAAAATGACCATGGCTTTGTCTCGTAATCGCTTACAAAGTCCTTAATAGCGTTACTTCTTGAAATTAATTATTAAGTATAACAGTGCAGCTTATTCCTTATGTAGACAGGCAGAAGTTTAAGTTGTCACACCCAATATCTACCAACACCTCTACTTGACCACAATATCTGACAAAAGCAACAGCTGATGTCTTTATCATATCAGTTTTACATTACGTAAAGTCATAATCATAGTAATACGTTCATTCATGAGTTAAGTACTTATAAATCCATGGTTTCACATACATATATTTTTAATCTACATACATACCTACGCTCACACCCATAATACCTAACGGAGTAGGCAGAGCATCAGTGATTCTAGAATTAATTTTATTTTTTATTTATTTTTATTATGAGATTGGTTAACTCTTGACCTCAATCTTGACCATTAAGGTCAAAGATGAGGTCGACGATAGAGCGATGGAGAACCACTAGATGCCACGTTTGACACAAATTTTGAGGGTTATCAGATGGAACAAGTTGCATAATGGTGAGAGGTGGTCAGCCTTTCGCCCAATATAAAGCAAAACCCTCGCATCCCACTTGCAGACTTTTACGTGTACCTGGGAAGAGTAGGTAGCTGGCAAATTCTCAGTTTTTCTTTCACTCCCAGTCCAGCATGGAAGTTATTTAATGTGACTTAATTTATTGAGGGTTATTTTAATTTTTATAACAGCGACCAGCCCACGTCTTAGTCGCGGACTTTTCACTAATTTATTCATAACATTAATGAATTAAACACATAAACCTTGAATCACTCCATCCATTAGTGGAAAAAAAGTCACAGCTTATAAGTATTCTCAAAAATATGGAAAAAAATAAAATTAATATCGTAAATGTCTATTCTTTATTGGGTAAAAATATGATATCTTTTATGTTGTAGTTTCTTATTCTATATTCTATACGTATCACTAACTTAATAAGTAGTCATTTATATTTAAAAAGTCTTCTTTTTTCTTCCATCTAAATCCCAGACTATAATCCCTTTCAGGGTAGGCAGAACGATTCTATTCCATTTCTTTTTTTCTTCTTTCTTTAAAAATCCTGAGTCATAAAGTCATAAAATAAAATCTATGATTTCAAGAGGTCTAATAAGCTTGACTTGTATAATTTCTGTTTTTCTTCAGTCCTCATTTTCTTCACCAATCTAGGAGTCCCTGTGTTGCTGTCAGCTTTTCTTTTTGTTACCTGTAAATAAATAAATTAATTAAAACTTCATCTTATACTAGCTTTTGCCCACGACTTCGTCCGCGTGAAATAGTTACTTTGGGCAGCATTTTTATGATACTTTTACATCCCCACACAAGTCGAAATTTCGAAAATGCTTAAACAAATATTTATTTATTTATTATCAAGTGTCTAGTTTCATGGTTTGATCTTCGTCAATGACCAACTTCCAAGAATTAAATAAAATTTATCTTATCTTATCTTCTAATAACAAATAAAAGTTTTTTAATAATAAAACCGTAATTTTATAACAAAACAAGAAGGCAAAAACTTAAATGAAACTCATTAAATAAGTTAAGTTGACTATTAAACTGAGATATTATTATCAATTTAAGAAAACTATACCTACTCAGAGATCTATTAGAAATCAGAGATTAATTTAAAAAATATACCAATCAAATGAAAGGCTTGTTCAATTCACATCACACGCCATTATTACGGATTATTTTGAAAGTAGCTCCATAAGAAGCACAAAATGTCCAAAAAATCGTCTGCTAAACGGCTTCTTATTTTGCTGGCCAGATAACCAACCGCTGTGAGGGCCCGTTCGGATTCGAATAAGCTTCTTTATAATCGAAAAAGACGTTTTTATGCTCGAATGCAATCTCGTTAAACTCGCGAGATCTCGCCTATTTTTCGGCCGAGATCTTGCAAAAACGAGATCTCGCGAGAACGAGATTGCATTCCCTATCATGATATTCTCAAAGAAAAAGTTAGACTTCTTATACTAAGGAAATCAGCTGATCGCATAAATTGCACAGAGACGAACTTTTTTTTTTAAGGATATAAATCAGCTTACGAAACTAAACAACTTTAGTTTCGTGGGCTGATTTACATCCTAAATTATGACCAAATCTCTTAATCTATACTAATATTATAAAGAGAAAAGATTTGATTACTTGTTTGTTTGTTTGTTTGCATTGAATAGGCTCCGAAACTACTGGATCGGTTTGAAAAATTCATTCACCATTAGAATCCTACATTATCCCCGATGAACACAGGCTACATAATTTTCCCGAATTTCCACGGGAACGAAGTCCCGAGCGGAACGCTAGTGTTACCTTAGGCTCTTGGTCCACCTCCCTCTCCAAAGCGGCGAATACGAAGTTCCGTTTGCTGGAGGGTGCGAGGGAGGCCTTGGGCACGTCGTCGTCATTGGCTAGAGGCGTGGCCAGCGCGGCCAGGCGGGCCAGGGCGCCTCGGCCGCGGGTCAGTAAGGAGCCGTGGTAATTTTGCTAGAAATAAATTATACCAGAGCTTTAGGTATCTCTCTTTCAACCACTCGGGTCGTTAATCAGTCCATGAAACTGAACAACTTCCCCAAGGAACATAGGTCAAAATACGAAAAAATAATATTGATCTCCCATACAAAAAGCGCTATATGCTGATGAAGTTTGTATGGGAACTCATTTTTTTTTTCGTATTTCGACCTATATTCCTTGGGGAAGTTGTTCAGTTTCATGGACTGATTAACCACCCGAGAGGTTGAAAGAGAGATACCTAAAGCCCTGTAGATTCAAATAATTTATTAAAAAAAACATTAGAACATATAAATCTTTTCGTAACACAATATACTTGAAATTAGGCAGAAATAATAACAAAAATGCTTGAACTAGGATGTTCCTGTGTTTCAGGCGAAGAAGGGCTTAACTAATAACCTTATCACAAGCACAAGCTTAAGATTGATATTGAACACTTGCTTTCTGCCCGGGACTTCGTTTTCGTGAGAATTTGGAAGAAAATTATAGCCTATGTATTAATCCAGGGTGTCAGCTATCTCCATACCAAATTTTATCAAAATTGGTCAAGCCGTTTGAGCGTGAAAGAGTAATAAGAAACATCCATACATCCTCACAAACTTTCACATTTATAATATAACTAGGATACTTACTAGCTTTCCGCCCGCGTGGTTATATCGTGCCAAATTTCATCAAGATCGGTTAAGCGGTTTAGGCGTGAAAGCGTAACAGACAGACAGAGTTATTTTCGCATTTATAATATTAAGTAGGGATTTAACATAATTTCACTTCACAGGCTTATCCCCTACGTATTTCGAAGAGAGGCCCGTGCCTCTGGGTGGGGACGTATTAAGGCTGATAAAAAAATACCTTCACTCACGACAGGGGCGTAGCTACTAGCTTTTAAATGGGAGGGGGTTGCAACTAATGCTGGCAAAGTGTGTGAGTAAGACCGTAATAAAAAGGCCCAGGAAAGCGCTGCAACCGCACTTATAATTACAGAAGGCCAATTCTATTACAAAACTGCAACTGCGCGCTTGTGGCGGTCATTTTTGATGTGATACCAATATTTTTTAAAGTCTCGGAATAACGTGATTTAGCCCAGGTTATTCCGAGCCATAAAAAATCTATATCAACGAGTTCCTCAATTTGATATACGTCGCGCTGCAGTGCAGGACAAGTTTTTTAAACAGAATTACCATGCAGATCATAGTCATGCAGCTCAGTTTGAGTTACATACAATATGTTAACGTGTTTTTAAATTTTCTTATCATACGCACGACTATCTGCTCATTTATGTTTCACATTTCCTATCCTTGAGTTTGCTAGAAGAAATTTCTAAATATAAATAAGCTACACCTATCGTGTCGTCTCCCTTCTTATACTTGTCTGTTTAATTTTCATTGTGTGCAATAAATTGTTAAATCCCTACTAATATTATAAATGCGAAAGTAACTCTGTCTGTCTGTTACGCTTTCACGCCTAAACGAATGAACCGATTCAGATTAGACCTTGGGAAAGGAAAGGACATAGGTTACATTTTATCCCACAGCTGGGTACGATATAATGTAGTCCACACGGGTTGAGCGGCGGAAAGCTAGTAAATAAACAATACCTGGAATATCGTAAACGGTTTCTTCGGGCTAGGTATATCTTTGGCGGTCTTTTTCTCGACTACAACGGCTTCCGTCGTCTCTACGCTGGTGTTAATTTCCTCAAACAAGTTTGTAGTGTTCTTTGAGAGATTCGCTTTGATAATGGACGTCCGATTTACGCTCACGTTTAAAGCTTCTTCTGGTTGCTCTTGTTCTTTCTGAAATTTCAGTATTACAGGTGTGAAAGACAGCTCAGCAAACTTAAATGGTAAAAGGGTTTAGAATATTTTTGTTCGAAGGCTGGCATACCTACGTGAAGTGTGTTTTAAATTATTAAAATTGCGGCCACTTGTTAAAACTGCATCCATGGATCGCTGAAACGTAATTTGTTCAGACGCAACCCTCCTAAAGTGTCACATTTCTGAGAAATGTGTCGTCAGAAGTTCGAAAATTTGAAAGTTTGACTGCCTTTATCTCGGAAACGTGATAGATCTGTAGCCCGGGGACATTTATATTACTAAAAAGGTTACCGTTTCTCTTTGTGAAATTATTACAGATTTTGCCATTTTATATATTAAAAGTAAGGTCTTAACCATAAAATCTCTTAAGTCAAAAAGTTATTCAAATTTTTGAGTTACCGTTTCAATAATATACATCTATTAATAGGCCCTCTTGACAAACCATATACCTATTTTAAGACGATTTCTGTGGCCGGTTTAGATTTTAAGACTCATTTCTTCTTCACGGAGCAAATGAGTCTTAAAATCTAAACCGGCCACAGAAATCATCTTAAAATAGGTATATTATATGGTTTGTTCAGAGGGCCAAAGACAAACGGTAACCTTTTTATTAATATAAATGTTCCCTGGGCTACAAATCTATGATACTTTAGGAGAATTTTTCGCTATTTAATATATAATTTGTATTGCTACGAATTATCGATTTATGAAGGTTCCATAAAAAAAAGTCAAAGTCGTTAGGTATGCCAAAATATTCAAATCCCTTTCTTTACCTATAAGTAAAACCAGTTATGGTTGACTCATCGTTATTTAGTGCTTTACGATGTAATAAGAGCGCCACGTCGTCGCTATAAAAATCACGTAGTTTTTGTTTTTAGCGGTTATTGTTTTCTCACAAACATAAAATAATGATGCAGCAGAAAATAACAAAAAACCTGAGAAAATTCTACCGGAAAATCAATTTATGCTAAGCTCAATTTATACACTCTGTTTAAAGCTCAATCACACGGGGTGACTTTAAATTAGTTAGCGAAACTTTAGGAAGTAATTCTCCCCATGAAATTGAACAACTTTCCCCAAGAAACTTGAAATTCTCAAAAAAAGAAGAAACTTTCCATACACAGGCAAAACAGCTGACGCACATTTTGTAAGGAGATACAAAATATATTTTTTAATACAGTGGCTCAAAAAGTGGCGTATTGCAGGGACGTATAGCGTTCGGGATGTGGGCTATTACATACTCGAGCTTTTTTTTTACCTTTCCCGAACTCGTGCGTTTTCTTTCCCAACTGTCAAAATAATGTCTATTAAAAAGAAAATTAAACAACCACGAAGTTTTTACTAAAAAATATTCATAGAAGTTTTTATGATTCATGCAAATATTTCTACAAAAAGCTACTAATTTGTTTCAATATCACGATTTAAAGGTAATTTTATTTAAAAAAAATACTTTAAAATCTGCTATAAAATTAATATTAGTAACGGTCAAATTAAAATAAATATAAAAAGTTGGCTGTATGACGTGCACTGCCATAGTCTCTGCTTATATTATTTTACGGTTGGCGTCATTTTCCAAAAAAATTATTTGCGAGTTTAGTTGTTTATTTAGTTGTTTTTTTTATTAAATTGCTTAATTTTTTCGCAACTGTATTAAAAATAGTTGTTCAATACAACGTGTGGGGCTGTTATTTCAACTCGTAATAACAGAAATCCCACACTTGTATTGAAAACTACTATTTTTAAATTGGGACCTACTGTGAAAAGCAAGATAGTATCTATAATTAACTGCGAAAAATTAGGTTAGGATGATACAATTTATTTTTATTTTAGAGTTATCTTACCAACTGCTTGAGGAAGATTTCCCTCTCATGTCTTTGCTTTCGCCACTGCTCTTCGGACTCAAATTCCTCCTCCTGTGTATCAACTAGCTCATCGTACGGCATTCCTGGCTCTTCCTCTCCTATTGGGGATAAAAAAACCATTGATGGTATATTTATAGTTTTCCTCTTACATCCAAAAAATCACGTTCTAAAATTAGGTATTTTTTGTTACTCGATTTCCATTGAATGAGGGTGGGTAGATGACTGATATTTAAATACACACGTCAAAAAAGTCTAAGCAACACGCACGATTTTTCATACAACAGAGGCCTCTTTGAGAAGCTGTGAAAAGTATTTAAGACACGTATTTTTAATAAAATCTTTAGTGTGACCAAGTTCTATACCTGAATTTTCAATCCCTATAAATGAACTTTATTTAGCTTGAAATTTGTGGAAAAGAGGGAAAAATGAAAATGAAAACGCAGTTTTTCTTTGCTTTTAGTATGGAAATGGTGAAATTAAATTTTAATTTTCGTCTCTTTTTCACAAACTTCAAGCTAGATAAAGTTCATTTATAGGGATTGAAAATTCAGGTATAGAACTTGATAGATACGTGTCTTAAATACTTTTCACAGCTTCTCAAAGAGGCCTCTGTTGTATGAAAAATCGTGCGTGTTGCTAAGACTTTTTTGATGTGTGTATTATACCGTGTTAGGGACCATCCATAATTTACGTCACACGTTAAGGGGTGGGGAGGGGGTCGACAAAGTGTGACATTGTGTGACAAAGGGGTGGGAGGGGTCACAAGTTTCGTGAAAAAAATACAAAAAAAATTGAAAATATACAAAATATGTGATGTCACACTAGGGAGGGGGGAGTCTTATAAATGTGACCAACTGTGACAAGGTGGGGAGGGGGTCAAAACATCATGAAATTCGTGTGACGTTATTTATGGATGGCCCCTTATGTGTACAATAAATTGTGAATAATTATATTCTATTAATATACATAATATGACAATAGAATTCGAAATGAAATTTGAAATTGGTAGAAAAATCAAAAAACTATACGCCTATCAAACATTTTGTCTACCTCTTTCTTACAAAACGAAATTTTGTATTGATTTTATATGGCGGTACTGAACTGTGACGAAATATCAAACGTAGGGCATAGTATGCAAGTATATTTATTTATTTATTTAAAAAAAGGTATACTAACAGCAAGACATATTAATGTTTGACAATTAAAACTTATGAATAGGTAAATATTTAAATATGTTTGCCAATTAAAAGTACACACAACATTTTCTTTACAAGTAAGGCAACAACGTACTGAAAGTTAAACAAAAAAAAAAAACTTAAGAAACTAAGAAATATCTAAAATCTAATTACTTAAGCATACAAATGAGATCAAAAGTCAAAATCTTAAAGTAAGCAGGTGCAGAGTGCCGCACATCAGGCTACCACAAGTTGGGATAAGAATAGTTTTGCAATAAAAATTGGGCAACCCGACGTGCTGGCCCCTGGAGCCCCCTAATATTAATACACCATAAAAATATTAAAATAATTAAAATAATACCTAATAATAAAAATGATAAATTTACCAACTATTTAGATTCAAAGTACTCTAGAAGTTTATTTTTAAATGAGGTTTGAGAATCAGCAAAAATGTCAATACTGGGTAATATAACGGTGTTAATTTCATTGTATGTCGAACATATTCTGGGAAGCGGATGATGTAAGCCCAAATTGGTTCGGAAGGAGTGTAAGCTGAAAGTTTTAGTTACAGGATGCCTAGGGTATTTACGTGGAACAGTTAAATTAATTTTACTCAAAAGCTCAGGAAACTTTATTTTATTATTTACAAGTTTGTGAAGAAACATGAGATCGATTATCTGACGTCGATTTCTTAATGACATCATTTTGAAACATGATAGTCTTTGGTCGTACGGCAATCTAAATGGAACACCTGGTGTCACAAATGCCAGATATCTGGTGAAGGCACGCTGTACACTTTCTACTCTCTGAGACAAGGCACTGTAGACGGGATTCCAGGCTATAGACGCGTACTCCAGTCTGCTGCGGACTAAACTATTGTAAAGAATTTTTCTTGTCTGTTGCGTTTTAAAACCACGTAAATTTCTTTTTAAGAAACCGAGCATTTGTATGGATTTTTTTACTGTACTATCAACATGAGAGGAAAATTTAAGCTTGCTGTCAAGAATAATTCCCAAATCACGTATTTCGTGAGTTTTACGAAGTTGAGTGTCACCAAGAAAATATATTGATTCTATCGAGTTAACTTTTTTTGTGAAACTTATGTGAAAACATTTACTTGCATTTAAAGTCATGCCGTTGGAAGTACACCATAGCCTGATTTTATCAAGATCGGACTGTAGTAGAAGTAAATCATCGAAGTCTTTAATTGTCTTATAGATTTTTAGGTCGTCCGCAAAGAGAGATATTTTACTATGTTTGATGAGCTCAGTTATATCGTTTATATATATCAAAAAAAGTATTGGGCCGAGATGCGAACCCTGCGGTACTCCTGATAGGGAATAATAGATTTTAGATTCGAATCCGGAAATTCCTACAATCTGTGGTCTATTTAATAAGTAAGACTCGAACCATTTTAAAAGTGAATCACTTATTCCATATCGTGACAATTTGCAAATTAATACTTTATGGTTAACTTTGTCAAAAGCACTACTAAAGTCAGTGTATATAGCGTCGACTTGTTGCCCTTTATCAACTTCATGAGCAACAGAGGACATCAGAGAAGCAAGATTCGTGTCAGCGGACCTACCCCTTCTGAAACCATGCTGAAACTCACTCAAATGGTTATCGATGTGATTATAAATAAATGGATATAGGAGTAATTCAAACAATTTTGAGAAGCAAGATAGTATAGAAATAGGTCGATAATTTTGAACCTCAGCTTTGTCCCCCTTTTTAAATACTGGGACTATTCTTGCTTTCTTCCATTCTTCTGGGAAAACACCTTTTCTAAGGGATGTATTAAATATTATAGTCAGTGGCAGAGCAATTGCTAATCCACACCGTCTCACAAATAAAGGGGGTATATTGTCTGGACCCGCACCTTTATGTATATTCAATTGTTTAATAGCTTTAGTTACATCTATTTCTGCTAGGCTTATTTGTGATATAAATTTATCATTATTGTTATAATTAGGAGCATGAAATGGAGCATTGACATTACTGTAAACTGAAGAAAATCGTTCGGCAAAAAGATTCGCAATATCCTCACCATTACAAGCACTGGATTCATTATCCTTCATTACAGCTGGAAGAGATGAGAGTCCCTTACGCTTATCTTTAATATAGCGCCAGAACAATTTCGGGTTCTTACATATGTTTTGTTCCATTTTTGTTTTGTAATCATTGTTACAGCTATCTATAAGTTTGTGACATCGGTCGCGAAGTAAGCCATATTCAATTTTATCTCGGGGGTTGCCAAAGCGTTTGAGTCTTTTTCTGACTCTTTCTTTTTCATTTAAAAGCTTTATAAGATTTCTGGAAAACCAATACGGATATTTCGCAGGCTTAAAGTGGCGTTTTGGAATATAGTTTTCGATTGCAATTCCTAAGATATCGTAAAAACCGGAAACCATCCGGTTCACATCAGCATACTTAGCAAAGTCTTTCTGCCAATCAATATTCTTTATGTAACATACAATTGAGCTGTAGTCAGCTTTGTAGAAATTATAGCCTGAACGTGTTTTTGGTGTAAGATTTTGCGGAACATTGTCATCAAAAGAAGGTACAGTAAATAGTAAGTTAGGGTGATGACTGTCTAATTTTGTCAAAAGGTCAGGCGGTTTAGAAACATTAGCATTTTCTATGTTGCTTAATATCAAGTCTAATATTCTACCCGACTCACTGCAAATACCATTCCATTGGTATAAGTTATTTAAAGTAATGAAATCTACTAGAGAGTAACCCAAACTATTGTTGTAATTGGTTGGTGTTAGGTATGGGCAGATGCTTTGGTATTTCCAATCAATGAAGGTGAGATTAAAATCTCCCAGCACTATCACAGCGTCTGTATGATTCATTACTGCATCCAAATCATCCAGAAAAGATTGTTGCAATTCCAATTTAGCAGGTGATGGCAAGTAAACGGCACATATATAAACGTTTCTTTGTTTACCATTTACATTAATTTTAATATTAACCCAGACGTCTTCGCAATTACTCTCCCAATTCTGAGCTCGCGTTGAAATTAAGTCTCGAGAAACGGCTATCATCACTCCACCGCCGTCCATCTTAGAGTTCGACGTACAGACTCGGTCCCTACGGTATACAACATAACGTGAGTCAATGAATTCACTATCAGCTATATTATTATTTAACCAAGTTTCCGTAAAAACAATTATTTTATAGTTAGTAAGAAGAATATTTCTATAGACATCATGCGTCTTAGTCCTTAAACCTCGGACGTTTTGGTAATAAATATCGAATTTTGAAACAATACTCCATTTCTCTGAATAAAAATGACCAATGGTAATAATTAAGTAATTAACTTCAAACTGTCATTATTGCGGATAAAGAGAAATTCACTGGACTCGTCCTTACGAACAAAGATTCTTCCGTTACGCACCCACGTAAACTTATAACCTAAACCTTTCGCCTTCAAACGAGCTGCAGCATGGAGGGCCTTGTTCGCAGGAGATAGATGCTCACTCACGTAGACGGGACTTTTTGCACCACCCAAACCTAAATGGTGAGAGCTGAGTTTGTCGTTAGGGTGACTCTTGTTGAAATTGACGACCGACGCAAGTACTTCATCACGATGTCTTGGAGTACGAAGCTTAATGACGACTGCACGGGGCCTATTGTTGTCCCTGTTCAATTTAGCGACTCGAGTAGCATGTAAGATATCGTCTGAGACAATCGGGGCATTAACAGTTTTCGTTAGCTGTTCCATGGTTTTAATCAGATTTTCTGTTTTGTGCTCTGGTATTCCATTCAGTTCAATGTTATTTTCTCTTGCACTCTGTTCTATTAGATTGAGTCTGTTTGACAGATCAGTAACGGCAGCCTTCAAATGACCATTATCATTCTGGAGATCTTTTATTATTGCCGTTTTCATATCAAGCTCAGCCTTCATATCCTCGTATTTTTGGTTGAAAAACGCCATAGAGTCTCGTAAGTCATTAACTTGGCCATTTAGAGATTTCAGTTGACCTAGAACCATTTTTTCTATAGTGTCAGATAGTATAGCACGCAGTTTCTCTTCGGTTAGATAAATTGGAGAGTCGTTTGAAGTTGGAGAAGATTCTGAAACTTTTCGCTCACGCCTTGATCTGATCGTTACATTTGCGTCACTGGGCGTAGAAATCGCGTTTTCTGCTGTTTGGACGGGAGAGTTTATGATATTAATTTTGGATACTTTGGTGTTGCATTCGAGACATTTCCAGCTTTTTTTCCGATCCTGGTTCAAAGCATAAAAGCTGTGAAAACGTTTCGAACCTATTTTAGCACAGTCGATATCGTATTTTTTCAAGCAGCTCATGCACTCCAAGAATTCTTTGCTTTGTATTGCTTTTGAGCAACCGGCACACTTTCCAAAATTTGAAGCCATTCTTTTTAATTGCTCAGAGCGTATCAAATAAAATACTCGCCGTCTATTAAAAAATCAATTCATTAAAGCGCTGTAAGCGCTGAGCGATTCGGTGCGGGCGGGCAGCAACAGTAGGTGTATCAATGTGTGAGTAAGCGCGCGAGGAACGCACGACGACGGGAACGCCTTTATGTTAGTTTTTAGAAATATTTTTGCTTAGTACTCACAAACAATGATGTGTTTTGTAAATCTGATTTCACCACTGCAATCCTTAGGACTTAAGCTTCAAAGTAATATGCGGTTCTTATTGAAATAAACACTTTGAACCCATAATTTAAAAATAAGAACACGGAGCGAAAAAAAGTACGTGTTGCTTTTACACTTCCAAGGACGCAAGTATAGATATTGAAACGCTGGTGCAGTGTAAGTAAATCAAACAGCGTCCACTAACTGAGGGTTATTTTTTTGAGGTTTTGAAATATCTGCATTTCTATGCATTCCGAATTTGTTTTATTTTCTTTTCTTTTTTTTTGGTGTAGGTACGTTACTTACGTGTATTTCTGTCGATGTGTACCAAAAATGACAGTAACGTTGAGTGTTAACAGATGAATTTGAGTGTTGATAAATACCTGCGTCTCTCCACCGGAATTTCCGTTGGCGATGGCCATCGCCCAAGTCTCCATCTTCAAACAGCAGTTCTTGAATCAGTCTCACCTCTCGTTTGTCTTGGTCTAAAACATCGCGCCTGAAAATTATTATTAGATACTATAATATTCTGGGAAATTCAGAAGTCCAATCTCAGGCTTGCCCACGAGCTGATCGCCTAACGATATTAAATCAAATATTAGCAATATGCACAATAAACTAATCGTTTTTTAAGATATTTCAAGCAGTTTGATTCATACTATTAGGGTACATGGATAAATGGGTACATAGTTACTCGTAGGGTGGATGGATAAATTTATGTTGTACATTATTGTAGAAAAATAAAGGTACATGTGGATCTGCCCCAATTCCCGCTGCAGTTTGTTCTGGTTGAAGGTCTCATCGTCCCCAGCCTCACGCTCCATACGATCCAACCCTGCCTCGTCTTCGTCGCCAGATCCTATCCATTCGTCTTCGGACGTCAATTCCGCCTCGTTCTCGAAGAACTCAGCCATTTTGCGCTTCTTCTTCGGATTGACGGGCTGGACTATAACCTAGAATGACATACCGAAGGAACATTAGGAGGCGTTATACCCGCCTGCAAGCTGCCTGCTAATGGACAGATGAAGCTCAGCCAACCGAAACGATGGCACTAACCATAGATACAGGAATATTTTTTTCTGATTCAAGCGTAAATGTACGGGGTGACTTTTAATAATAATAGTTGAACTACATAGTTATGCTGTTTGAAACGTAAAATGGGGTGACTAATAGCTAGCGAAACTTTAGGGGCCGATTCTTCCTATGAAACTGAACAACCTTGCGCAAGAAACCAATATCAAAATCTCAAAAAATGTTTCAACTTCTCAGACTAAGGTTGAACGCTCGAGTTGTATGGAAAGGCAAAACACTTTTTTTTAAAATTTCGACATATCTTGAGGAAAATTGTTCAGTTTAGTGGGCCGATTGACATCCCTTATTTAAAGTCACTTGATAGAACCATCTAAAAACCAAATTCTGTGGCTGCGAGACTCGGTTCTGGCCTCATCAAAGTCACCAACCTGCTGGCTCAGAACGCCGATTTTTTTCTTCAAATGGGATAGTTACGCGTTCTGTCTATGTAAATGAATTTTACCATTAATATATTGCCTCAAAAGAGTAGATTATTTAATTAGGGTTGTCAAAGATTTACATACTAGTACTTTTTACATGTTACAGGTAAAAAAAGGAAAAAATCACCTCATTTTCTTCCGAATCATACTCAAATACTTTATCTTCATTTTCTTCTTCAATTTCGGACTCAAATTCTTCTGCTTCTTCCGCAGACTGCTCTTCTTCGTCGTCTGAAAATTTCGTTATTTTATCAGTAATGGGCCATATGTCTAAATTTTATGGACGAAAACCTATTCTGAGATTAAAATATTACCTGATATTTGGAGTGCTCGTTTTTCCGGTTTCTTCTTTTTCAATTTCTTTTTTTTCTTTTCAGCGACTTCCTCATTTGCATCATCATCCGAATCTATTACAAACCTTTTCTTAGAGTGGGCGTCGCCGTTATCTATCTTATTTACCTTATTACTCTCGTCTCCGACAAAATATTTGTTTTGTTTCGGTGTATCAAATTCAGGGTCATTCAGTTCATCAAGAATAGATTTTAAGTTAGAATCTTCAGTTTTCTTTTGAATAAATTCATCTTTGTCATTAAATCTAATTTCTGATTCAGTTTGATTTGTTTCTTTGATATTATCGTTATTTGATCGTCCAGTGTCCTTATCACAAGTATTGCTTACATTTTCATCGATATCTCTTAATATTTGAACATCTGGTCTATTCGTATCGTTTTGGGACGCTTTATTCTCATTATCGACTTGTGAAACAAATTGGTTATCATAAAATTTGCCCGTGCATAGCTCTAGCACATCGTCACCGATAACTTGCGAAGCTGGCACATCGGAATCATGTATTGGAATCACTAAGTTTTGACTTTGTGAAAAACTACCAGAGCACATTCCTACCACTTTGTCTAGATTCTGAAAAAGATGAAAAAAAATGTATTTGCGTCATCTCTTTTTGTCATTTTTGTGGAAATCATTAAAGATAAGAAAACTCACGTCGTCATATGATTGAGTATCACATATTTTATCAGGTACGGTTAGATTAAACTTTTCTTTAAAGCTGCAAGCTTCTATAATAGAAAACGTTTGCGTTTTGAAATCTTGTTCTTGACTGTCTTCCAGCACTTTGTCAGTCTGCTTGGCATCGTTACTGGGAACGACTGTACTTGCCTGACTTGTAAATAAGTCTTCAGACAAAGATTTCTGCATTTGAGCTAGCTGAATTTCATCATCTGCAAAGTAATTATGTTTCAAAATAATTTCACAAAATATAACAAAAGCATTTTGTGATATAGGTTAAGATAAATATCCTGGCCATACCCTGTGTTCCGCTATTTTTGTCGGACATTTTTGTTATATTATGAAGTTCTATATTTTCGCATAGTTTTGTCTCATCTGTGGCCACTTTAGTAATATCTTCATCATCAGAATCCTCAAAAGCCTTTAATATTCGGCTTTTTTTAGGTTTCTGTTCTTCATTTTCTGATTCTGATTCGTCACTAGACTCTTCACTGTCGTCGTCCTCCTCGTCATCTGCATCTTCCCTTTCATCTGCGTCATTGTTAATTTCTGCATCGTTTTCATTCTTCTGTTGTTCGCCATCAACTTCTTGGTCTTCAACTTCATCGCAGTCAGACTCCTCTGCCTCATCATCAACCATTGGGTTCTTTTTTCTCGGTTTATCTACTAACTCTTGTTCCTCTTCTTCTTCTTCCTCCTCTTCGCATTCTGAAGTCTCCATATCATCATTTTCTTTATTCTCTTCTAATTTTGCTTCAATTTCATCTATATCTCCTTCAACGTCGGAAGCATCACCCCTAAGAGCGTCTAATTCCTTTTTGTTTTGTTTTTCTTCTTCTAAGCGTTTTGCCCATTCTAACGATCGCTGCTCAGCAATTTGCTCTTCTAGCTCTTGTTTCAGTTTCAAATGCTGAGTACCTGGCTTTATTCTGCAAAATAAATTTGATTGATTAACACTTTATTAAATTGACACAAAATAGCACAACACAGTTATAGACAAATAGAACAAATAAATAAAAAAGTCAAAGTCATTTCTAAGCTGACTTTGAAGCTTGAATACCTTTTCTCTTTGTCTCTTTCAAGTTCCTCTGGAGTTTTTAATTTCGCAAAGTAAAAATAGCGTTCTTTTAACAGTTCGACCCCATTGAGTTTCTTTGGTACCAAAGGATCAGTACCATCTAAATCTATAATCATTCCAGGTGCGCCTGTCAATTTAGGATTTGATTTCAAAGTTAAGTCTTTAATGAGCATAGGAGAACTCACGTTTACGGAACAATTTTGACCTGTAAGAAAAAATCATTTTTAAGTATTTACCAATATTGTATCTGTAAAATCATATTTAAGAAAACATAGATTCTTACTAGCAATAATTTCAGCGTTTTCAATTAATGCATCAATATCTTCCATATTAATATCGTCGTCAGAAAACTCATTTTCATCGTTTTTATTTAATGCTTTATCCTTTTTAGCTGATTCAATTTCCTGTATTTTTTCTGTCTCTAAATTTTCAATATTTTCTTCAATTTCCATGTTTACAACTCTTTCGGAATTATTTGTGGTTATATTTCCTGATAAGTCAATATTATTCTTTTGTTTCGGTTCTTGGTTTTCAATGACATCTTCCTTATCCATGTTAACAACTTTTTCTGAGTCATCATAATGTAAAGATATACACTGACTTTCTTCTGTGTCATTTGTTTTTGATGTTAGTTCAGAATTTACAGTTGAATCTTTTCCTTCTTCAATAGAGTCATTGTATACTAAACTTATATCTGCTGAAGTATTTTCAGTCTCTTGATCTTTGTTCTTAGCATCAGTTGCATGAAGATCAACTCTGCATTGACTCTGCTCTGCTATGATCATCTCTGTATTGTCATTTTTACAATTATCTTTTTTATCAGACTCATAATTTACTGTAACAATCCGATCTTCTTCAATATTGTGTGACATATTTTCTAAACTGATGTTCGTTTCATTAGTGTTTGTTTCAGTCATAGTAACATCACCATGTTTTTCTTCAGTTTCTGTTTTCTTTTGTTCACTATTCACTTGCTCAGTTGTCTTTACAGATAAATCATCAAACAAACTATCATTTTGCCCTGAAACATCTGCTGTATTATTTGTATCACTTGATTCTATTATTTCATTTTCATCATTCTGTTTCGATTTGAGTTCATCTTTAGCATCACCTTGTATTTTATTTGTATCAATACTATCCCTTCTTATCTCACTCTTATTAGTATCAGTTATTTCTTCCTCTTCAGATTCACTTTTACAGAGCTCTATCATTTCTTTTTGCCTTTCCTCCAATAATTGGCTACGAATAAAAGGAAAAGAAAAATTAATTACCTATCCTTACCTGACTTCCATATTTGAGCATTGGAGCATGCTATACTTTCCACCTCAAACAGTCCGGTGAAAACCCACTATTTCTATAAAGTGACTTTTTTTGTACCTACTATATCCATGTATAGCATACTAAGGAGCAACTAAAGCATACTTCGGGGCAGTAGAAGCATGATTCCTCCTCTTACTCTTAAAGAATAACAACTCTACAAAGTCTAATGTGCCAGGCTTTATGTTCTCATACATATATTCAAAATAATATTGTGTATGGATATGGAAGAGTGTGGCCTTCTGGTACAGGTGTTCTTACACTTAAAAGAAGGTCACTCATAAAATATAAACTGAATTGTTGAAGCAATATTAATTCATGGTACTTACGCATAGTGCTTTAACTGGTCTTCATTCATTTTAATAGGCAAAGCCTTCCCATCGGCTGTAACAGCTGGTTTTCTTCTACTCAAAATATCTTTTAAAGATAGTGCTTTTGGCCTGTGATAGGGTAGAGAAACATCACTTTCTCTTAGCATCCTATTTGATTCACTTTTAATTTTCTGCATGTTTTCCATTGCTTGCTTTGCTGACATCTAAAAAAGAATAGGATTATCAATGAAAACTAAACTATAATTAGATAATAATAATACTTATAGAAAATTAAAATGTGTTCCATTAAATTTAAGAAATAAAAATACATAACAAACCCTTAAAGGCTTCGGTGAAGTTGGCTTAGTAGACTTTCTGGCTTTCTTGTGCTTTGGTAGCTGTTTTATTTGACTTTCTTCATCAGAAGTATCTGGGTCGTACAATGTGGTCTTCAACTGCATAGTCTTCTCCTTTATCTTCTAAATAAATTAAAGTTTTATTATTGCTGTTTTCAATTCTGAGAAAAGGGCATAGACATCAAAAGAATCTTAGAGTTAGACAGATATTTTTTGGTCAAAGGGTCTTGTTAGGGTTTTAAAACACCAATATTAATATTTCATTTCGTTTACAGGACTCTTTTAATGCAATAATAGAATTTACCTAAGATCAAATAAAATTAATATGTAATTTTTTTATTAATGTCTGAAAGAAATCAGTCCATGAAACTGAACAACTTTCCCAAGGAACATAGGTCAAAATACGAAAAAAAAAATTGTTCTCCCATACAAAATGCGCTATATGCTGATGAAGTTTGTAAGGGACCTTCAAATTTTTTTTTCGTATTTTGACCTATATTCCTTGGGGAAGTTCAGTTTCATGGACTGATTAACGACCCGAGAGGTTGAAAGAGATTTACCTTAAAGCCCTGTATATCACAAGATTTAAAAAAAAAATTAAAAATTATAAGCACCTGTTTCATTTTTTCTATAGAAAGGCCATCATTTTCATCTGAGCTTTTAGCACTGTCACTGCCTTCATCATCAGTTTTAGTTTCAGACCTTACACTATTCTCTTCTCTAATGCTTTTGTTATTTTTTTTTAAATCATTCTCTTTTGATCGAGATGTTAATAAATATTGAAACTTTTCTCTCAGTTTTTTCTTTTTGTTCTTTGTACGAGATTCCTGCACATTGTCTTGGGATTTGTCAGAATCTGAATCACTAGCAACTTTACATAGGCGAGACTTTTGTGGAATATTTATAAGTTTAGAAGTGCCATCTTCAGGGTCACTTTCTGATGACTTATTTTGCATTCTCTTGTTATCTTTCGAATCACTATCGCTATCAGAGAATGACTGTATTACTTTCCTATTTAAAGTACTTGTAGGTTGAAGTTGCTGCGATTTATTTTGTGCTTCCTCAGAGGCAGTATCACTATCATCTTTTTCATTATCAGAATTCTTTGGTTCTTCATTTTTATTGTCGACTCTTTGAGCAGTATCGATAGATTCACTTTCACTATCAGAGAATTGTCGGATTCGTTTTCTAGACTGCACTACAGGACCCTCATCATCGCTTCCCTCCGAGCTACTAAAATCTCGATCATCAAGGTTGCGATCCCTTTTTACAAGGCCACCAGGCTGTTTCTGCATGTTTATGTCATCTTCATCATTATTTTCAACATTTTCTGCACTCAAAGTACAGTCGTCCTGATTTTCATCCATGATATTTTATTTTTTGTTGATTCTAACCTTACTTTCCACTTTCAGTTTTTTTTACCCCTAACGTAAATACTATGACAAATTTACAACACTACCTCGTTTAGTGAGTTTAGAACTTCACGTCATACTTCTACACTCTTCACGAAAATCTAAAATTTATTTAAAAAACGCATAAAAACGCAAGTTAAATTTTGTTTACAAAATGCATTACGCTACGCGCCATCGCGCCAAGTCAATCAAACTACTGTCACTGTCAAGTCAATTTTTTTTTGTTAAATTTATCCCTTTCGGGAAAGGCAAAGGAAACTATGTCCATACAGCCATGTCTTCAATGAAAAATCTTCTTTCTTCAACTTAACCTAAGCTTAAGCTCCTCATGTTCTGCGTAAAACCGTATAGCGTCTGTTTTACGAAAACTGCCGGCGAGAAGCACAACCGCGAGGATCTTTGTCGGTACCAAACGGAGCAGAAACACTGTTATCACTTGAATTTTTCATCACTACACGAATTTTAGTCAATTTACTGCATAATACACTATCACTATTACAACTTTTTCATGCAAAAAACGAAAATTCAATTGACAAAGCAACCACTCACGCCGAGTTCCCGCCAAAGACTCTGTCAAGTCAAAGTAATTTCATTTTATCCTTTCGGAAAGGCAATGGGTCCAAGCCAAACAGCCTAGTCTTCTCTATTTTTTTTCCTTGATCAATATATTCTCAAAGGTTCTTCAAATCTTTTTCTTGATGGATATTTTCGTATTTTATTTGTTACTTTTTTTCCAGCTTTTAGATCCATGGATTTTATCCCTTTCAGGAAAGGCAGAGGAATATATGTTCACACAGCCATGTCTTCAACGTATTTATTCTGATGAAATTCCTCCCATCAGCAAGCAGACAGTTTTTATTTACGGAAACAAGGAGTATACATAATTACTGCGTTTTACGGAAAACTAGCTACTACAAGAAACATTTTACTGTGGGGTGTACTGTGGGAACATTTACTGTGTGTGTGCACAACGATTGTTTTTTCTTTCAGTCATCGATCGTTCCTAACCCCACAAGGGATATAACGTGAAGATTGAGTAATCGCTATAACTAGTCTGAGGTTCATTTACAAGCGCATTAAGTAACAACTTTTTGAGCATTTATCTTTTTTTGATGTTTCGTAAAGCTGAATATCTTCCGAAGTTTTTAATTAAAAGCTGTTTGAAACCTGCAAGTCCATCTCAATTATTTATTTACCAACTTGAAGTTTTGAAAAGATTTCGCTGCAGTGTCAATTTTAACTTTTAAGTTTGTAAACTATGTTCCATACTGACGAGGGACATCCAATTTTGTTTAAAGGTAGCTGATATTTCCCTCATTATCAACCATAAGGATTTTTTTTAAATAATCACAAACATAAAGAAAAAAAAACGAGGCTGGGTGAAAAATTTTAAAAAAATAATTACTACAAAATATCGCGGAACATACACGGGGGTGATATGAATGCCCCCTAGCACGGCGCATCCAAATCCTTTTGGACGTCGGCGTGTCGTCGCCCGCTAATTGGTTCACTATTGCACTCCTTGCGCGCCGCTCAGTTTCCTTTTAGTATCTTATAAATGGCGGACTACAAAAAAATATTTTGCTGACAAACTTTGATTTTTTTGTTGGAAAATGTCGACAAACTAAGGACTAATGCTACCTATTAATCAGATTTAAATTTCAGAAACAGAGGTGGCCCAGTCGAAATAAGATTATTTTGGCGCCGACCCTTTTACTGGCCTATACCTTTTATAATATAATTTTCCACGTTAAAAACGTATTAATGAGTAACCGACTTCAATCCCAACAATAATTTGCATTACCTAAGTAATTTTATTTCTCCAGTTTTTCTATTTTTCGCGGACTATAATGCCTTTTTTTGTTGTTTATTAGCAGATAACCAACGAAAACGTCATTCAGTTATTTCATAGACATAGAAAAAAAAACCGGCCAAGTGCGAGTCGGACTCGCGCACGAAGGACTCCGTACCTATAAAAACGGCAAAAAAATCACGTTTATTGTATGGTATCAAGTACCTATTTATGTTATTCTATTTTTTTGGTATTTGTAGTTATAGCGGCACGGCAGGTAGAAATACATTATCTGTGAAAATTTCAACTGTCTATATATCACGGTTCATGAGATAGGTACAGCCTCGGACAGACTTATCTATAAAACGGCAAAAAAATCTAGTTTTTTGTAAGGGAGCCCCCATAAATATTTATTTTATTCTATTTTTTAGTAATTGTTATTATAGCGGCAATAAAAATACATTATCTGTGAAAATTGCAACTGTCTAACTATCACGGTTCATGAGATACAGCCTGGTGACCGACCGTCCGGACGGACAGCGGAGCCTTAGTAATAGGGTCCCGTTTTTACCCTTTGGGTACGGAACCCTAATAAGTGAGTATTATATAATTTATATGGGACCACCTTAGGAGCATACTCTATCAATCATAAAAATAATTTTGAAAATTGACTGACCGTAGGTGGAGTTCGCGTAACAAACATTAAAAAAAACATTCGAATTGAGAACCTCCTCCTTTTTGAAGTCGGTTGAAAAGAACTGTTCTTAATATTCAAAGAAGTTGCGATTTTCGAATGTCGCTGAGCCAAAAGGAACAACAGGGAGCGTCTGACTAATTGATAATCTAATACCTAGCTATATAAAATTCCCGAAACGGCTCGACCGATTTTTATAAAATTTCATCTATTTTTCGTACACAGAGGCAGGGAACCTGATGGGTGACCAAAGTCGCAATTTATCACGAGCGTTTCCGTGCTTGGGAGGGCACGTTAAGCTGTCGGTCCAGGCGAGGCCATTGTGTGTGCGGTTTAAACACTCTAACGGTAGGCTTAGCCAAGTTCGCCACATACTTGACTATACACGATAAGAAGAAGATTCCGAGGTCAACTGAGCCCACAACCACTTAGCCCGCAGGCTCAGTTGACTACTTTTGCTTTTTTTTACGGACGACTCGACCCACTAACAACTTAGCTCGCGGGCTCAATCGACCATTATCTTTTCTTGGGGTCTACTCAGTCCGCGGGCTCAAACGACCACTATCTTTTACTTAGGGTCTACTCAGCCCGCGCGTTCAATAGACCACTTCTCCACTTTTTCAGTCAAGCTCTTTTAATATTCGAAAATACTGTATTAAAGTAGTCTCATTTGTTTGCATATTAGGCATGAAATCTTTATCAAAGCGTTTTTTCCTCATCGCGTCACAAGATGTTACTTGGAAGAACAGAGTCCCCTGTCTGATCTTGAAAATTTGAAGAGGGCACTAGTTTTTACACAGAGAAATTGTCGTCTGATCTCCGCAACCCAGGCATGCAGAACTAAACCACATAATAAATAATAGTACTAAACTAAACCCAATCGTAGACCTTTTTTACCATTACCTACTACCAAGCTGGGATAGCTCTGTGACCTACAGTTTATGTCTGCAAGATATAGGTACAAAATAAATAACACCACACACTCAAAGGCCCACACTGAGGTTTTCCTTTATATAATATATGTTTGTAATTTTAAATAAATACATTTTTCGCTTTTGATTTTACAATTTTTAAATCAATATACCTACAGGATGCTCCTGGTCTGTGGACGAAGTTAAAACTGGGGACTATCTTAAGGAAAACGAAATAAAACTTAGGTTAATTTTACCGCAACCTAGTTGGACTGCGGCCCTAATAAAGGCCCACAGTCCAAGTAGTTTGGACAGAGCACTTGGACAGTCACTAATTAGGAAACTGGCTTCATAAGTCGGATAATACTTATCACTTCAAAACATTCAACTCCTTCCGATTTAAGCCGTAAGGATGATATCGTCGTATAGATTGTGGTCGAATTAGCTCACATGCTGTGTAGGCCCCTTTAGCAGTATATAGTGGTCAATTAAGACCGCGGGGTGAGTAGACCCTTAGCGGTAAATTAGTGGTTGACTGAGCCCGCGGGCTGAGTTGCCTGATGAGTGGGTCGAATCGTTCACAGAAATATTGTAATGGTCAATTGAGCCCTTGGGCTCAGCGGACTGTGGGTTCAGTTGACCCTGGAATGAAGAAGAAGATCTATTTTACATATTTAAAAAAATTAAAATCCACCGGGACAATTCCCACGGGAATGAAGTCGGGGGCAGACAGCTAGTGTTATATATAAAAATGTAGGGGGCGGGGCGGTGGCCATCTGAACGGTCAGCAGAATACTCACTGAAACTGATATGTTTTGCGTGCCCATATAAATCAGATGACATCCATCCATACGCTCACGTCTATAATCCCTAACGGGGTAGACAGAGCATCAGTGGTTCTAGGGAACCACTTGATGCCACGTTTGATATATAGCAATATTAGACAATGTAAAGTTCGTTCGGGCAATTAGTGTGCAGTACAGGCGCACGGTATATTGGGACCATTCTTTAACTTAAATGTGACTCGTCCACAAATGCAAATTTTTTAATAAAAATTAAAATTAAATAGCCATCTTACAACTTAAACATATATGCTATTTTTGTAGCATAAGTATAAAAAATCAATCTAGCTATTCCGAATCAGAGTCATCTGTATCACTTTGTGTGTTTATTATGAAAGTGTCTCCGTTAACATCAACATGCTGGTCTACATTAAAGTACTTATTCTCTTCTTTGATTGCGTGGGCAATATATTTACCCCACAAGTCAGATGTTACGTTCAACATGACCTGCCTGATCAATTGACATACGGCACTGCTGTTTTTGGGGTCGCAATTGTTGGCTCTAAGGTCATGTTTAATTTTAGACCACACTTGTTCTATCGGATTAAAAATGCAGTGGTATGGTGGAAGACGCACCACCTCACAACCATTCATTTTTGCTATTTCATCAATGACATATCTTTTTTCTATGCCCGCCTTTTTCACAATATCCAGCAGCACTGGAATGGTTGGGGTTGGCTCTGGAATGGAAATTTTGTACTGTCTCATAAAATCAAGGATCTCCCCTTTTCTGGTTGTGGTGTTTGGAATTCTGACGGATAGTCGCGAGTGGTAAGGAGCGTTATCCATTACTATTAGGCTATTTGGTGTTATGTTTGGCAATAATTGCTCCTGAAACCACTTTTCAAAGAGCACTGAGTTCATGTCGCAGTGGTAATCAGCGCTCGCATCGCTAATCTGTTTCGCAGATAGAAGCAGTCCATTTTCGACCCAACCGTCTTTGGATCCAGCATGCAATATGATAATGCGTTTCCCACGAGTGGAAGGCAAATCTGAAATGCAGTGACAACTACAATCAGTCCAACTTTTTTTGACGGTATCATGTGTGTCATACCACGTTTCGTCCAGGTAGATTATATTTCGCCCCTCTTGACGTGCTTCTCTGAGCTTTGTTATATATTTATAACGCCAGACTTGGAATCGCGGCGTCTCAAGCAACACACTGCGTTTATTCACTTTTTTATAGTTGAATCCAAGTTTACGTAAAAGCTCATACAACGTAGTACGTTGATATGGGAAGTCCGTATTTGTCTTTAAATCTTGCAATATCATATCGAGTGTTGGAAGTTTCTTATCTGTATAGAATCTATATACTGTGCGTCGAACTAAATCGCATTCAAAATCATCTATCTTTGAGAATTTTTTCGTCTGACTTCCTCTCTTTAAGGGAGAAACTGGTCCTGATTTTATAATTTTGGCGACAGTGTTTCGATGCACATTAACCATTTTCGAAACTGTCCCAATAATTGGATAATTTTTAAATTATATGAATTACCATTCCAGTTTTCTTGCTCCCTGTACCGCCATACATTTCGAGATGACAGCTGACAGCTACCCATGCACACTAATTGAGCGAACAAACTTTAATATCAGATGACATCAATGCAATACTATACGATTTTGAAATGAATCTGCCGATGGAGCCGGAAAATGGCCATGAGAACTTTGTGAAACCGTACAGGGACCCACGATTCACCGCTTTGGAAAAATTCAGTGACATAATACTTAAATTATTATTAATTACATTCGTAACTTCTCGTTGTACGAATATACAATGATATTGAGATTAAAAATCTAATGTGTTGGAAATAAACAATATAAATTTATTTAAAACTGAAAATAGCTTAACAAAAAATAAATAAAGTACAATACAAAATCAACAATGTTGCACCTAAAGATTCTTATTTATTCAACAAGGGAAAGCTATAAAAATATTCAACGAGTAATATAAATCGAGAATACGTTTCTATTTTGGCTTTTAAAGCTTCAAAAGTGCTATAAATAGTACTCAATTAAAAGCGCTGCTGTAGCCGTTTACTCGACAAGTTAGTATTGTTTTTTTTTTTTTAAATCATAAAACAGCTTTTACTTGTCTACATGCTGGGTAGGTAATCCATTAATTTTTCGAATTTTTATGGTTGGGAAGATCAACGTTGTACAGACAGCAGCACCTACAGCGATGTACAGCCTGGTTTGCTGCCGTGTGTACCATTTTAAGCGTTACCTGGAATATCTATCTACCGCCAACTCGGATACTTTAATTCAATTATTCAAAAACCTAAAGAAACCGATTGAAGACAAAAAGTATGAAAGAAAAATGCCCGAAAACGTCTCAAAATCAAGCAACTTTATCAAGATCAAAGTTTTCGTTGCAGTTTTCAACTTTGATTTTCACTATTTCAAGGATTTAGCGACGTATAAGGATGTAATTTTTTGAC
The DNA here is from genome assembly GCA_949987775.1 of Aproaerema taeniolella. Taxonomy (NCBI): domain Eukaryota; kingdom Metazoa; phylum Arthropoda; class Insecta; order Lepidoptera; family Gelechiidae; genus Aproaerema; species Aproaerema taeniolella. The sequence continues at coordinate 8,516,965 of OX465262.1, forward strand.
ATATATTGTTCTATAATATCAAGTTCTTTAAGGTTTTAATGACGGACAATAGATATGCCATTTACGTGCCGTTTAGTACTTGGCTTCGAGATGGGGGCGTCTAAATTTACTTCTCGGTATGAAATCTTCCGGCGATTCTTCACTTAAATCACAAATAACAGCTTCAGCAGTAGTCAACAAGGATGCCACACTACTTGCATCAACTAAAGCTCTTCTAACTACTTTGGTAGGATCTATAATACCTTTCGATATCATATTAACGTACTCATTATTTAAAGCATCATAGCCACAATATTCATCTTGCATACCCTCTACTTTAGATACTACTACATGACCATCGCATCCAGCATTATTAGCTATTGTTAAACAAGGCCAGCGTAATGCTTTTTTAACCATGTCAACACCAATAGCTTGATCTGCATTGTCAGCTTTCAGTTGCTTAAGTGCTGGTATACAACGAAGCAGGGCTGCACCTCCACCAGGCACTATTCCTTCAGCAATTGCTGCCCGAGTAGCGTTAAGAGCGTCGTGAACTCTATCTTTCTTCTCGTTGACTTCAACTTCACTACATCCTCCAATCTTCAAAACTGCTACTCCATCTTGTAATCTTCCTATACGTTCGGTAAGCCTTAATTTATCAAAATCTTTTTTTTCTTGTTCCATTTCTTCTTTCAGCTGGTCAATCCTTTGGCGGACTTCGTCTTTACATCCCTTTCCCTTTAATATTATTGTGTAATCTTTAGTCACCAATATTTCACCAGCTTTTCCAAGGCTTTCGTACTGACAATCTTCGAGTCGTATTAAATTCAGCGCATCTTCAAAAACTACTCCACCAGTTGCAATAGCCATATCGATGAGCGACTCTCTTCTGTATTGCCCAAAGCCAGGGGCTTTAACAGCTACAACTGGCAAACCAATTTTCAATTTATTTACAACCAAAACCGACAAGGGTTCGCTATCAATTTCTTCAGCGATTATTAATAACGGTTGTTTTCGCTTTTGAGCGATTTCAAGTGCTGGAATCAGCTGTTGGATAGTAAATATTTTTTTCTCAGAAAACAAAACAAGAACATCAGTGTACTCTACCTTTGGTCCCTTGGTAGAGTTTATAAAATATGGTGAAATGAATCCCCGGTCAAATTTCATTCCTTCAATTATTTCAATTTCATCTTCTAAAGTTTTTCCATCTTTAATTGTAATTACTCCATCTTTGCCAACCTTCTCCATTGTCATTGATATTAGTTGCCCTATTAATCTATCTCCATTGGCAGATATTGTGGCTACTTGTTCTATTTCTTCTGAAGTTTTGACGGGTTTAGACATCTCAGCGAGTTTTGCTTGAACAGCTTCGACTGCTAACATAACACCCTTTCTGACTTCGATGGGATTCGCTCCTTTGGAAATATTTTCAAAACCTTCTCTAGCAATGGCACGAGCTAAAACGGTGGCAGTTGTAGTCCCATCTCCAGCAGCCTCGTTGGTTTTTTTAGCAACATCTTGTACCAACCTCGCTCCAATATTCTGAAATTTATCTTTTAATGAAATACCTTTAGCTACAGCAACTCCATCTTTCGTTATTTTTGGAGGTCCGAAAGATTGCTCAAGAATAACATTTCGACCTTTTGGTCCCATAGTTACTGCTACTGCATCTGCTAGGATATCAACTCCCTCCAACATACGTGCTCTGACATCTGCTCCAAATTTTATTTCCTTTGAATAGTAACGTCTGATTAAATCCTTAGCTTTACTAGGAACTCGTAGAAAATCCTGGAAGCGATACATTTTAAAATTTATCTGTTTTGTAAGGTAAAAAATTGTAAAATGCGCGAAAAAATATTATTTTGCTTGAGAATCTTGTTAAAATGAAATTTAAGTCATTGTCAATTTCAATTGTTTATTGCATTAGCAAAGCAATCGTTTATCGGTTGCCAGTATTGATTAAGAACCAGCCTTATACAGGGTTATTGATGATAATAACCCTGTATAATATGTTTCAGTAGGGTTACTGGAACATATCACGATCCCACTAAGGTAAGGAGTGCGACGTCTAGCGTTTGAGTATTGAGTAATTTAAGGTTTTTGTTAATAGAGCGCAATTAGTGTAAAAACGAAATCAGTAGGTAGTTCCCCCTTTAGTTGGAATAAAAACTTGAAAAAGGCGCAAATGGCCCCAAGGCCGATTGCCATTAAGAATAATTATTAAAAAAACAAAATACCCGACTGCACACTAAAAAATATTATTATGTCTTTATCCCGTGGGACTTTTAGGATAAAATGTATCCTATGACACTCCCGTAATCAAGACAAATCTAACGATACCTCATACATCAAAATCCATCAAGCCGTTTAGGCTACAGGAGGTCACAAAGGAAAAGACATACATACATACTTACATACACTCGAAAAACATTACCCTCCTTCTTTGGCAGTCGGGTAAAAAAGACACTTGTTTAATTTATCAGTTTCGGGAATGACAAAGGAAACTACGTCCAAAAATGTCCATGCAGCCATGTCTTCAGTAAAAAATCTTCTTTCTTCAACTTAACCTAAGCCTAAGCTCCTCATTTTCTGCGTAAAACCGGAAAGCGTCTGTTTTACGAAAACTAAACAGCGAGAAGCACAGACTTGAGGATCTTTATCGGTACCAAACGGAGCAGAAACACTGTTATCACTACAGGAATTTAGTCAATTTACTGCATAATACACTAGCTATTATACATTAAACAACTTTTTCACGCAGAAACGAAAATTAAATTGACACAGCAACTGCCGACGCCGAGTTCCCGCCAAAGAACCGCAACATAGACAGAAAAAATAATGTCAGTGCCAAAAACATATGATTTGTGTCAATTTGCGATCACGCAGTTGCCATATTACAAGATTCTATTCTAAACAAATACTACATACTCAAAGATTCTAATTACTAAAAGATACTAAAAGATTCTAATACGCCAGTATCTCTTATTAGTCTGTGTAATCCATCTGTCTGTCACCGACTCACGTCATTTTGTAAAATTGTCAATTTTCAAGCAATTTTCCAAAAAAATTAACTACAGTGATAATTTTGCAATATTTAATTAAAATTAAAGCAGTACAAAATTATTGAGTGGCAGCGAGACCTATGCACAGAAATAGGAAGGAAATCTAAAATAGCACAGGTTTAACCCTTTGTGTTGCTTAGTTGCTCGGGGCTGGTACCAGTAAAATTCTGTGAAATGTAAATAATTTTATTTCGATTACTATTTCAAAATGTTTTTTTGTAAGATTGCCAAATCTTTATGCAATAGAAGCGTAACTAGAAATTTCGTACGATTCGCCACTACTGACTACAGGTATTGCACGCAGTTTATTGTGCCACTCTCTAAGAGGAAGCTTATTAAAATATCTGGTACAGATGCATCCGAGTTTTTACAAGGACTCGTGACTAATGATATGCGACATTTCGAAGACAATGCTAAATCCATGTATGCTATGTTCCTGAATAATAGAGGTCGAGTTCTCTTTGACTCTCTGATACACAAGTGGGAAGGTAGCAACCAGTACCTAATGGAATGTGACAGAGCTGTATCTAATGCCTTCTTAAAACATCTCAACTTGTTTAAATTAAAACGAGATGTGAAACTTGAAGATATGGATGAAAAATATAAACTGTGGGCATTATTATCAGAGGTCAATGTTATACCTGATATGGAATTTGATCCTCAAGCCCAAGTAAACATTATGAAGGATCCCCGTCTTACTGAACTAGGTGGTAGAATTATAGCAACAGCAGATACTAATATAGATGAAATAGTCAAAACAATTGGGCCAAATTCAGGGATAGGTGAAGAATCTCTGTACAAATACATTAGATATAAATTAGGAGTAGGAGAAGGAATCGAAGACTTACCATCAGGGTCATGTTTTCCACTAGAATCAAACTGTGATTATCTTCATGGAGTCAGCTTCCATAAAGGTTGCTACATAGGACAAGAATTAACTGCACGTATATACCACACTGGAGTTATCAGAAAAAGACTAATGCCAATGAAGTTTCATGAACCAGTTACTGATATTCTTGACAAAGATGCAATGATAACTGCCTCATGTGATGCAAAGTACAACATAGGGAAATTAAAAGGTTTCTTGCATGATATTGGTCTGGGTTTAGTGAAAGTCAAAGATGCATTGGATTCGAAAAACCTTAGAATTAGGTCTTATAATGCTGAAATATATAAACCTAATTGGTGGCCCAAAGAAGCACCTAAGGAGAAGATAACACCTAAAGCAGAATAAGATTATGTATGTGTACTTACTGAATAGTCATTATCCTGATGGATTTATAATTAATTCTTTATCAAAAATATTTATTTTGTTTCAGAACAATGGCAACAGAAAAGGGCGAAAATAATGAACATGTATTTTATGATTTCAAATGTTCCTCATGTGATTTGAATGAAAAAGCTCAGTACAAGGGGACACATCCGCCTTTTTCACGAAATACTGTACTTAAATACTCCAGCTATGTGATGAAAGACCCCTTCAGTCCCCCAGGAAAGGGAGAGATCCTTGTGTTAGGTGCAGATTGTGCATTGTGTGAAAAACAAGTCTGTATCAGTAAATCCTGCAGTCTATTTTATTTCAAAACATACTGTTTAAATTGTGTAAATAACTCCATACAGAAATTTCCTGCAGAGATTAAATCTAAAATAATGCAATTAAAACCTAAATAAATTGTGAACAGAAGAAACTATGTTTTTATTTTTGGTAAGAGGTTATTGAGGCATTAATGATAAATGAAATACTATGTTCTTTTATAAAATACTGTTTTACTTTGGCTTTACAGTCCGATTTACAGTATTTTAATTAATTTTCACAAATAACACAGTTAAATTCGCCTGAAACTCAGGTTCCAGTAACATAGAAGGATGTAAAATACACAAACATTTATATTTTTTACAAGCCTTACAAGAAATGGGGTGCACTGAGCCAGTACCGATAAGCGCTTACAGTTACGCCACATTTCACAGGAAACATAAAATATAATCTTAAAATTAATAAAAGATAATTACAGCATAGTTATATATATTAATAAGCTCTAAAACAGGACAAAATTAAATATACATTTTGTCTCATATGCCAGTCACTCAAATCAAATTGTTAGCACCACGTTACATCATAACCCTTTTACAAAAAGACCAGTGACTGCACATCACAATAAAAGTTCAAAGAATGTAATCAAGTCTCAATTCTGTTGCACAGAAATTTAAAAAGAAATTACTATGATGGAGAACGCCTTATATATGGATGTTTCGGTTCGAGGCGACTGACCCTGTTTAATAAGACATGCGGAGGTTTGCGAATAACTACCCCTCCCACTTTTCCGGCCGCGAGTTTAGCTTGTTTGGTCAACACCGCTATAGTTTGGCCGTTATCAACTGAGTCGTGAGGCTATAAATGTCAATAGAGATATGAAATGTTACGATTTTCACTACGCGGCTCCATAAGGCCCGTAAGTGCAAGCGAGACAGACATAGGGAAATTATTTATGGCCCGACGACTCAGTTGATAACGGCCATAGTATAGCAACACTACCAAGTCATAATGAAATAATCTTCAATGTTACTGGTAGAGCATTGTCCCTTTTCCTCATATAGCTTTCTCTGTTTCTCCTAAAGTAAGGTTACCTTAATATTGTTTTAAGACATGGTGGTAAACCCTCAAACACGCGGGGGCAGGGGGAAGTGGGAGTGGCTGATTGTACCCAATCAATATCAATAACTGTGCAACAGAATATATACCAATCAATATCAAACATACAGTCAATAATAAAAAGTAACGACAATGTAAGGTAAGATGGTATTAATATTGCTTCTCATTTAAAGGGCATGGTTTCACATGCAACTACAGAGATATACGTCTACAATAACAGTAAATATGTCAGTGTGGACAAATACACAGATAAATGTATACGTTAAAAACATACAATATTTATTCTCCCTTACATAACTGCCGATTCTTAAGCCTAAAAATTGTGATGGATGATGTAGCATAGTGTAGCACTCACTATATAAAGATATAAAACGGACATATTAGATCACCTAAAAACATGAATCTTGTATGTACACACATCTACAAAAGAATACAACATTCTAATCACAAACAACTACCTGGTGAATCTAAAAATTTGGGCAGTGGCTCGTCTTCGCTTTTTACTTAGTAAAACTCATCATAACATGCTATAAGTAGGTAATAATTATAATTATTTATTAAACCACATAGACTAATACTATAACAAGTATTGAGGTACTTATTCTTATTAAGGTTGAACTTTTCTGATATCATAGATAATTTGAAATTACGAATTCATCAATGATAGCAGATTTCAAGAAACGTAATATTTAATTACTTTTAGTATTATAAACGTAAATGTTAGTTACTTTGTTCGTCTCGGCTAGTTAAAAGTGAAACTAATAAATCGTTAGAGGTAACCTGTCTGGATACTTTCAGGATACTTGTCAGGAGCGAATTCTTAGAGAAACGCATACATATGGGTGACTTTAAATAAGTTAGCGAATCTTTAGGGGGTGATTCTCCCCTTGAAACTGAACAACTTTACTATCCCTGTATACAATTCTCAAAAAACTTTTCGAAAACAAATCAGTTGATCGCACATGTTGTATGGAGAGGCCAGAGGCTGAAATAAATTTTTATATTCATGAATCAACCCACGAAAAAGTTGTTTAGTTTCATGAGTTGATTCACATCCTTAATTTTCGCTAGGTAATTCAAAGTCACCCAATATTATGTACATTGACAAAAGAAAGGTTGCAAAAAGCTACTTTCTGTGCTCGCAATAAGGTGTAGTTTCAATTGCGTGCTGTATATCTGCGTACATTTGCACGCTTAGGGTAGAGATATGGGAAAATATGAATAAATGAGGGGAGAAAGGTAAGGTAACCGTAAGTGAAGAAATGGACGGGTAGATTTCTAAAAAAAAATACATATAGTATGTTAAGTCTAGCTAGTGCCTAATGATGAGTGACTAGTCCTAGAAACTACAGAACCCATACTTATAAAATGTATTTTAGAGATTTTGATTTCCAAATTTCAAACGTGAAGACACTAGATAGTTAGGAGAAGAAAGAAATTCTTTTTAAATATTCTAAGTAAGAAATTGTCACAGCCGAAACTTAGTTTTTAAAAGCATTTACAATTCAACAAGTTTTGCGACAATCATAAGATTGGGAAATAAATTTCGTCATAGTCATAGTTTATATTAAAGGTTTATACACAGCTTTTTCAATCTAAGTTACACGAGCGCGCGCACGTTCTTTTACGAACCTACACAGCTTTATAACAAGCGAAGGTCACGCACGCTTGTCGGTTGCAAGAATAATAAATACGTGATAAAGAAGGGGAAGAAAAATAATCTTCTTCCTAGCGTTTAGTCCCGTTTCTAATTCTGAGTACGCTTGGAAGCGTACTCAGAATTAGGAAACGGGATTCTATTCGCTTTACACAAATTGTATGATCATTTTAATAAATTGAAGTTTTTTTAGTACGTGTTTATGCTTAGACGACATTTTTGCAGTCATTGAACCAATGACTTACTGGTTCACTACTGCAGGCAATTTTCACTGAAAAACTACAGCTGCACTGATTAACCTTTCACGGACTGATTAACCACCCGAGAAGTTGAAAGAGAGATACATAAAGCCCTGTATATCGCTGTTTATGTTGGTAACAAAATAATACAATTCATATCGATGACATTTTTATTGGTTTTAATTTTGTTGCAGTGCGCACCTCGGTACAGTGAAGCTTTGTTAACGTAGTAGAGCAGAAAATACGTCTAGGGCGTTGCAAACTGCAATGGCATGTCGTAAATGACAGCCGCAAGCGTGTAGCTGCAGTTTTTGTGGAATTGGCTTGCTAAACGTGTCGGTTTTAATGGAAACGCTTATGAAATGTTATTTACCTGACCACCTGATGTTTTATTTAACACGTTTATTTATTAGCGTGCAAACTTCACATTAAAACATATTTTTTGCAAAACTCGACTCGAGATAAGTATTTATAGAAAGACTTATTTTGCTCGATAAGTAACGTTTTGGGTTCGGTTAGCATTCGTGTTTCCACTGAAGCGAAGAGTGCGATCTAAAGCAAATCGATGCCCGTTCTTCCCCCTGATTCTAAATCATTCGACTTGACATCGATATTGGACAGACTATAATATATGTGATCTGTAAAGCGAGATCTGTAGCCGCCAACCAGTTGGTCCCGCCAATCAATACCAATAACCTCTCCGATTGTCTGTAATTAATCAAATTGAATGATTTATATCTTGGGAAAGTAGGCATTATACTCACCGTTTACGTTTCACTGGAAATTTACCTATTATGTACAGAGGCCAGCGCATCAGGTTGCTCCATTTTCGTTGCAAAACCGTTCTTATCGTAAGAGCCCAGAATGCACGCGTAAGTGCAGAGTGCAGCTGATGTGCGGCCCTCTGTACAAGAAAATACAGCTTATTCCGTTTTTTTTGGTTGTCCTTAATGATAAATTATAGGACAAATGAGTCGAGTAAACAAAACTCTAAGACCCAAAACGCTAGTGATCAAACATTGAATTTCAACATTTTGGAATGTTCAATTCAGTGTTGCTGCGAAGATTATCACGAAAAGGGCAGTATTACAGAAACATATTCCACAAGACTCAAAATACTCCCACGATTTCCTTCGACATTTTAGATGTTTCGGACCCCCGCTAACAATTCCTTAATAAATTATGAAGAGGACGCCTGCGAGCTCGCGTTTTAGCGGAGACCCCTACATTGAAATAACTGTTAAAATCAATCAATTAACCATTATTAACGTAATAAATATATTAGTTAAAAGCATATTCACACATAGAGTTCTGATAAAACCCACTTTCTTGCAATTAGAATTACAACATTCACAAACTCTACATTTCATACAATAAACTTACACGGTAGCCGCAAAAACAATAAAAAACATTACATATATAATTTTGCACTTTGTCAATAACGGGTTGGTTACAGACCAACCAAATGTATAGAAGATTGACCACGATGAGAGTACATAAACAATGTAGGTAATGCAAGTGGCGCTTTTATAGTTTGACGTCGCACGGCACGATTCGTCACGATTTTTCCGTCCTCACGACAAAATGGAAAAACAAAACATGGAATTCTATTGGGAAACTTTTAATTAGTTAGCGAAAATTAAGGATGTGAACAATGTTTCCCCAAGGAATCTTGTTCGAAGTATGAAAGAAAAATTTAGCCTCTTCATACAACCGGAGCGCAATTGTATGAAGAGGCGAAACTTTTCAGATTGCCTTCGTATGGAAAGTCAATATGTTTTTTTAGAATTTCATATAGCTTCCTGGGGAAAATTGATATATAATGGGGGGAATCACCTCCCTACATTTTCGCTAAAGTAACCCCCGATGCTTATACATATACATATGCTTTTTAATGATTCTACACGATAAATAAAAAGCATGTTTATATAATTCCATTATTTCGATGATGACAAAAAGTCTTCTTTATTCTCACGAACGTAAAACCGGTACTTTATCATAAGAAAATTGTACGTCTTTGCCATTTTATCTTATAGCCTAATAGTTCAGCCTTTGATGTTCGCCATCTATGATCAGACACTATCAAGTGAACGCAGGGCGCCTTGACTTTCATATTCAAATGTTCACTCCTACCTGCGGAACGCAGAGTTCTAGTGCATAAATCTCTACATCACTTCAACTGGACAACTCAATTGAAATTATTTACAATAGCCTGGTTTCGGAATGATAGCAAAAAGAGACTTCTTCATTATCCCTTCGAGACGACGATGAAGATGTAAGATTTCGACAGATGTAAGATGAAACGCTTCTACGCTTTTCTGGCAGTAAAAGAATGTACTAGCTCCAACTCTTACTGAGCGTACTGTGAGAGGATATACGAGTAAGTGGGACGCGAGGTTTAACTGTGTTGTGGGCGAAAGGCTGACAATTTTCACTATACCAATGTGTCATCTTAAAAAAACCTATGATTTTCGTGGTTTTGCCTATCCCGTTAGAGATTAGTTTAGTCGTTAGAGTTATAGTCGAGTCGTCTCATCTTGAAAAGCTTGGAGACAGCAATTTTTCTACGGCAAAAAATGTGAAAGAACAAATTATGATCTTAATTATCGAAATTCATTTCACACGAGCAAAAATATCTTTCGTCCTCGATCTTTCTAGAAATATACACCGTCGTCTCAAGGAAACACGTTAAAATTTATCATGTAATCGGGCGACTTTAAATAGGATGTGAATCAGCTCGCTAAACTGAAAAACTTTCCCCAAAAAACATAAGACGAAATATATAAAAAAAATCGCCCTTTTATACAACTCAAGCGATCTGCCTTACTATGAGAAGCCAATTTTTTTTTTGAATTTAACCCGTCCCGCGCTTGATTACGGCGCGTGCGATACAAATCTTGAACACACGGGTGTTCAAGAAGTGCGCAAAGGTTTAATTTGGTTTTTTTAGGGAAAAGTTGTTTAGTTTAAAAGGGAGAATGACCCCTAAAGTTTCACCAACTAATTTTAAAGTCCCCTTACATAACCCAATTTATTCAGTGTCACAGGCATGTTCAAGTTGAGCGAGCCAGTTAAAGAATGTACAGAGACTTATGCCCTAGGTTTCTGGTGGATCTTTGTTGACAAGCGCAGCGAGGTCTTGAGCAGCTTGCACCAGCAAGGCCCGGGTGTCTTTGGGCCTCGGCGGGGGCTGTGGGGCCTCATCTGGGGACTCGTCGGGGGACCCCGCTGGTTCGTCAGGGACCTCCTCTCCTGAGCTGCCTTCGGGCGTGTGGCACCGCGGCGCCTCCGCTGGGGGTTCGGCTGGTGTTTCTGGCTCGGACGTTTCGTCTTCTGTTCGGAAAAGAATATGTTGGAAATCGTCTTATAGTAATACTAGCGTTCCACCCGGGACTTCGTTTCCGTGGGAATTCGGGAAAATTATGTAGCCCATGTTACTCAGATATAATGTAGTATTGTAACGGTAAAAGATTTTTTCAAATTGGTCCAGTAGTTTCAGAGCCTATTCAATGCAAGCAAACAATCATTATCCATCGCTCAGGAATTGAAAACGAAATACACTGTCGCATTTCTTAATTTTTGCGTACTAATGTTTTTTATTATTTCGAAAACAATGTCCATCCGAAAGCAGAAATTGTAGAAACTTTATAGTTCAGGGTTTTACTTTTTACTAAACTGTCCCTTACACCCTGTATTTATTTATTTTATTTATTTGGCTGACCAACAGCAAGAACACTGATACATATATTAGTTATGCTAAGTTAATTTAGAACTAAGTGCCTTACCACTTACAGGACAGCACCACATGCACAGTTTATATATTAAGCGACTTAAACAAACATGAATACATAAGATCTAAAAACAATGAAGTTTGTCTCTGAAATAAATAAAGTTATATATAGTCTGTGGCTGTTTGTCTCTGAAATAAATAAATCAAAAACAAAAATTGTTTTTTTTCCAGTACAGTACCTTCGACGTGGTGTCCTCTTTGCGTGATGACGTCAGCGGCTTGCTGCAGGAGCGCCTGCGCGGGCGCCGGCAGCCGCCGCCCCGCCGCCAGCACCAGCAGCGCGCGCGCCGTCCCCACCACCCACCCCAGCGGCGCTCTCACGTCAGCAGATATTAGCTCCTCTGCTATACTCTCTAGTGTGCTTATCGCGCTGCCGTTTGAGCTGTTCACCTGATTGATGAATACTATCTTAATGTGGGGTGGACATGAAAGAAAACTTTGCCCAAGGAATTCTTTAAAAAAAATTCGACTTTCTAAGGCTGTTTTTAATATCGTGCGGATTTCATCACGCACGCGGGATTGCCCCGCATGCGTGAAACCCGCAAGTGTCTTTTAATACAAAAATATTTATTGTAAAGCATAGAAAACGCACGCGGGACGCGGGCGGGGCGGGGCAATCCCGCATGCGTGATGAAATCCGCACGATATTAAAAACAGCCTGAAGCCCGGTCTCGCGCGTGTTTATTCAAAAGATTACACACAAAACATGTTTTCAATAGTTTATTGTGTCAATCCGCCCCAATGTTTCGATGTATTTATGTAATGTTTCGAAAAAACATGAGCAGGAGACAAGTCCTAAGGCATTCTACTGATCGCACGAGTTGTATTGAGAGGCGGATTTCTATTTTTCTTTTTCATATTTCGACCTATGTTCCTTGGGCAAAGTTATTCAGATGTTAGTGGGCTGATTCACATCCTCAAATTTTGTTAATTAATTTAAAACTACCTATATCGATAGGGATATGGCCACTTAAATACCCCAAAAACTTTGAAACTTTTTCTTTGACAAGCTAAACCGTCAACATTTGCAGTTCCTAAACTTTTAAGGCAACTCTCTATAAAGGCCTTTTATTGTATGGACTATGAAACCCCAAATTAAAGAATTATGAATTATTTAAAAGGATTTTAGACTGCAATTCAATGATAAATGTAATTTTGCGGAACCCTTACGACTTTTCCACGGAACGCACTTTAGGAATTACTGGTCAAGATATTTCACGCCATCTAGTTTTAGGCGCTGTTTATACACAAGCGACGTGGTCAAAGCAACGTAACATGAATCTTAAAAGCTACAGAGCAAGGGTTCTTTTCGTCCATCGCTCTATCTTCAGGTCTCTTCCTGCTCCTATTTTCGGTAAAAAAACCTTTGCTCCGGTAAATAGTAGGATTTAAAATGCCTACCTTTGGGTAGTAATGCTGCATGAACGCGAAGATGGCGGGATCTTCAAGTGACTCTCGCTCGTCAAGTAATATGGTATCTATGTACTCGCTCAACACACTGCACTGTAACAACATTTCTTCTAGCTTTGCGTCCCCCTGCGAATAAATTTTTTGATGATTAGTAAATGACTGGTGGAGACTTCTCTCCTAAGCATTTCGGCTCAACTATATTAGGTTTGGGGTGAAAGTTCGCACTGATTTATACCTTGTTACCAGAAAAAAAGAAAGTATCAATACCAAATTGAGGCAAGCCAATTGATACGACAATGCCGCCTGGATAGTTACGAGGGAACAACATAGGTATAGATTACAGGTCAAACACACAAACCCTCCCTTTTGGTTTTGCCGCAGTCGTTTAAAAAAGCACTCGATGTTAGTCCTGATCAACGCCCAGCTCAAACCCTAAGATCTAGAAAGCTGAAATCGGGCACAAAGATTTCGTTAATACGTAGGTAAAGCATAAGAAAGGATTTTACGAAATTCCCACGGGAACGAAGTCTTCGGCACCCTCTAGTATCTAAGTAAAACGAACTTTCAGTGAGGCAACTAAAAATTCTGTGCGCGTTGCCGACCACTGGTCGTACCAAATATGATATAGTTGCCATTGACTCGAAAGAAGAAGATGAATAAAAAGTGACTATTTTTATTATTTTTTTAATTGCTTTGCAACCCGCAACACCTGTGTCTCCTCTCTCAACTACTCTAAGGTAGACTGGAAGAGATCCCTTCACCTTCAGGGATAGTCTGCCTTTGCTACTAAATTACCTTTGAAATATTATATGACTCTGTTTTTGAGCAATAAAGAATTTACATACATACATAAAAAGAGTATTACGAGTTAACTTGAGACCTGGGCCGATGACGTTATTTTCGGTGTACGGTGTGTGGAATGGAATTATAAAATATCGAAAGAGTCAAGACATGTGTCCGTAACAAAGATGCTAAGTATATATTTGTGTACCTTCTTTGATATTTTATCATTTTGCACATCGTACATTGAAGGTGACGTCGTCAGTCTCAAGTTAATTCTTACGAGATATATTGAGTAAACTAAGACTCAAAATATCTTTCCAACACATTTGCTCATAAAGTGGGTCTTATGTCATTGTTTTAAGGTTCATAATGATATGTATTACCCAGCCCGTGAGTAATAAAAATAAAGCACAAGTACGTAATGGTTTTTTTTTTCTAAATTTCAGCAAAGAGATCAGATCTTATTTTATATTTAAAATTAAGTGTAAATATTAAACTATTTGTAAATAAAAATATAATTCCACTAAATCATTTAAATATAACAAAAAATTATCAATTATTTATGCTAAAACGTGAAAATATATAGTTAAGTATTTTTTTTATTATTTGGCTGTATGGCATACTTGTCAATGTGAATCTCATTTTGCGAGCGAAAAAAGAAAAAATAATCGCGCCTCTTTTCAGATGTTTTCGCGAGGAGCTTCGGAACAAAAACCGATAAATCACATCTTGTAATTTTTTTTATGATGCCAATTTATTGTGCTCTTACATATCTTGCTCTATGTTAATGTAACCTGGTCAAAAACTGATAAATCCTCTCTAAATCCGTCCGCGAAATTACCGGAAAAACCGATTATTCCCTACTAAACAACGATGCGACCGGAATATTTTTCACATTTTCCCACAAAAAACACAAATGTGATTTATCGGTTTTTGTTCCAAAGCTCCTCACTTGGTTTTCACAAACGGCATTTGTATTCATCAGATTGTTATTATTGTCAGAAATGCAACACAAAAATGTCTTCTTCAAGTGCAGAACAGGAAATCTACGTGGATACACCGCCAGAAATACTTTCCGAGGCGCAACATGCAAGATGATGCAAGTGATAGCTTGTTGCCGTCAATATCAAAGGAAAGTTTTTATTTCTTTCTTTCCTCGCAAATGTGTTGAAAAACGTCGTATGACACGCGTGCGCATTGGATATTACATTCTCGGCTCCATTGAGCCCTCGCCTTCGGCTCGGGTTCTAAACTCGCCTCTAATGTAATATCCAACTTAGCACACTTGTAGCATAATGTACTATTATTTCGTAGACCATTCAGGATGTAACATCCTGAATGGTCTACGAAATAATGAGTTTTTTTCGGTCAAAATTACATTGAATACAAACAAACATACATTAAAGGATTTAAATACATACATACACATTCGTTCTTTTGACCCTACTGACTCTACGCCTATCTGCAAAGGTGCAGTCTTCCCCAGAGAAGAATAGGCAAGAAACTTTGAGGGTATTCTTTTTAATAGCAGATACTAACTGGTGACTCGGCCACGTCTCGCCAGAAGGCAGCGAAGTAGTTGAACCGTAGCGGCACGGCTTCCAGTGCACACAGCGCTGACAAAAGCACCAACTGTTCAGACATGCAGCGCTGACTTCGCGCTACACGGCAACACGTGTCTGGGAACAATGTGGTATCAAGAATGAGTAGGACTGCTATGGTAACTATCAATTTAGTTGCTAATACTTGTGTGAAATATTTTTATGATTAAAAGGTTATTTAAAAAATTACCGGTTTTATGTAGGTCAGGACAGCTGAGACATGTATCCCGGAGAGATCTCGCATATTCAGGTCGATAGCAAATCGTTTGTGACGACAAACAAACAAACTTTCATCGTTTGTGACGATATACTTTCGCCAAAAAATCAAAAAAACATGGTTCAGCCAGCCGGATTTTGCCATTTTCGGAGCACATCAGATCTCAGCTCCTGAAGGGTTTTCGGGATTCGTTCCTGATCAAAAGTAATGTGACGCGTATGTGACAGAAATCTAAACTAATTTCATCCATCGTGATGCAATACTTTTGGAGAAATCTTAAAAAATAAGTGTCCAGCCAGCCTGATATCCGGCTGGCTGAACCACTTGTTTTTCGTCGATTTCTCGCTGACTAACGCGTTTCACTCTGAACTTTTTTGATCAAAGGTATGTGATGGTAATGTGACAGGATACCAAGCAGGTTTGAACGCCCGTAACGCATGCATTTTTGAGATATTCCAGAAAACTAAATGGTTCAGCTGGAAAAAGTCAGGCCAGCTGAACCACCTGTTTCTACCACTTCCAGGTGCGCTACACTCAAGGAATCTAGACCAAAGGTTTGTGACAGAGATGATAAATACGATGGTTCGTTTGTGATGGTTCAAAATGCAGCCTAAAAAAAGTTATAAGCGATTCTTTTTTTTCCATACATTGATAATACTAGGTGACCATACTTTCAGTATTGCAAGGAGAGTCCCTAACTGAATTAAATATTGAAGCATTAATACAATGAACAAGGCGCCGTTTAGATGATTAAAATTATATTCACAATAAAATTAAACAATACTTACTATATAATTCATCCTTCAATATAACCTAGTAAGGAACACTTAGAGGATAAATTATATTGCGCAATGAGAACGAAATACTAGTTACAGTAACGCCCCCATGCCAACGAGGGCTTTTCTGGTCCTAACTTTAATATTCAGAAATTCTGAAATGGAATCCTCATACATGTAAATCGACTTAATTCAGTACCTTTATTTCCACACACAACTTACATGTGTTCTCGTTACTCTTTTTAGAATGTATGTGGCCGCCCTTAGTAAGTAAAAGTTTAATATTTTCTCAATCTGGGATTAGGTACAAGGTAATTAAGACTTTAATTGTTATACTTAATTAGTAAATATTGAGTAATACTTATTTTATAAACTGTTAATTAAAATGTGATTTCAAAAATTTATGTTATTTTATTTTATATTTTTATAAAATAATCTTTTCTGATTATAAGGAAAGGCCACAGCAACTACCAACACTGAGCATCCCACGCTAAAAATATTTAAGGTAAGTAGGTGTATGTAGTAAGTTAAAAAAATAAGAGAATAAATACTATTATTAAGATAAGATATTTTATTTTATAAAAACTTAAGCCTAACACAAAAATATATACTTAATAATCAAATTTCTTTTGATCTAAAAATAATATGTCTAGAAGTTTAATGCACAACAAATTTGGTCCCACATTTCAATAGAATAAATATATACGAATTAGCCAATCAGTTTGTTTTAGGCATGACAAC
>OX465262.1:8534069-8680916 GCA_949987775.1 Aproaerema taeniolella
GTAGCGGCTGATGATGCGGCCTCATGTCAGCGGCGCGAGGCAAGTGTTCCAATAGCAGCTGTAGTAAGGGAGCTAGCACCGCCACCTCGCCACCCGCGCATAGCCGGTAGAGGGCGCTGCCGGCTTCGCGACGAACCTACGTCGAACACAAAGGTTAAGATATACCAAAAGGACGAAAAAAGGATGAGATACTTTGATATAAACTAGTTCCTAAAGTATTTCTCAAAATGCACCTTCTTCAAGGGACTGTGGGACTATACTTTAAATTTATTTTCTAATTCTTCCAGTTCCTACGACGTTTCTTGATCGATGCACTGAGTTTTACAAAAATATACATAATTTACAATGCAAGCCGAACACTCAAAGGCTCATATTAATATTTTTGATTATTTGATTACATTGTGCGGTTTGAAAACTCTGGCACCAGGGTTAGCCAAGTTCGCAACACACTTGACTGTACCTACACGATAAGAAGAAGATTAATATTTTTGTTGTATCAGGGTTCCCTTGGGACACAACATACAACACCCAGAACTCGATTCAAATCATTATTGTGTTGTTGAAGAATATGAGTATTCCGATGTGATACTAACCGCCGGGTCGTTGTCGTCTAACAACAGCCGGGGCGCGGCGCGGCGCAGGGACCAGGCCAGCGCCACCGCGTCCCCCCCGCCCCGCGCCCACCACACGCACATGCGCATCGCGTGCTGAACCACCTGCAAAGGTATCGGGGTAGTTCTAATGGACAATTCTATTAAAACACTGCTCCTGCACTGTAATGCGACCTAAGTGAAATTGAGCAACTTGTTGACTTTCTTTTCATTTGATGGCTTTGAATAACCTAGTTCCAACTAGCTGACCCGACAGACGTTGTCCTGTCTTAAATTTTCTAATGTCCCGCGCAACTTTCTTATTTTTTTTATTTCATAAGAACTTATCCTGACAATAAACAGAACACAAAAAGATTTTGCGGAATTATTCCATCAGTTCACGCGTGTTCATTTTTATATATATAGACAGATAAATTGCCAACTGTGCCTATACTCTCTACTAGATAAGACAGAGCATCATGTGATTCTAGAACCACCTGACGCCACGTATGACATACATTCTGAGGGTTATTAGATGGGACATGAGTAAAATTGTGATAAGTTTGACAACCTGACGCCTAGCTGACCGGTTTGACCTGGCTGACGCCTTTCGCCCTCTATATAGAAAAACCCTATGCCTGGGAAAAGTTGCCAAAGCTGACAAATTCTAAGTTTTTCATTCATTCCCAGTCCAGCATGGAAGCTCACAAAGAGTTGCTTTGTTTATAACTTTTACGATATTGAATTTAGGACTATTTGATTTACGATTATCTTACCCAAATAATAAAAATCGAAATAAGAAAGCTATTACAATCAGATAATGTCCGGAAATCAAATTACGGAAAAAGTAATTTTTTTTTTACTTTCGTTATTTTTAGATAATTTATAGATACACAATTGAAATAACTGAATGTAAATATGATGGAATTATTATTTTAGCTTTATTCCGTAAACTACACTAACCTGCGCTCGCCCCCAAAATCCAGTCTTATAAGTGGTAGGCTCCTTCACAGTAGCTGCTTCGCACAGTATTGAGATCAACCGCTCCGTAGTTTCTTCTACACTCATCAAAGATAGAAGTGACTGCAAACAAAATTAGCACCAATTGACTTTAGTTTTTCTTACGCATTGTGTACGGATAACATACTCGACGCAATCAGTCGCAACGATGTTTAAAACTTTTCGTTATATTGGATCGGTCAGCATGCGTACACCAAATTTGACAGTTTACAGAGACCATCTGTAGCTTTTTTTTGTCTATCAGTTGCCAATCTGCACGTATCACAGAGATACACTAGTTTTCAAATGGCAGCCGCCTAATAAATGGTCTGAACTGTGAAAATTGGCTGTGTTTACGCCTGCTGGTATAAGAGGTGATTTTAAGTTAATTAGCGAAACTTTAGGGGGTGATTCTCCCCATAAAACTAAAAATCTTTCCCCGTATGATGTTTTCAACATAAAAATTATGCCTAAGAAAGTTGTATGAGGCGAAAATTGCCAAAATTTGTTTCTTGGGGAAAGTTGTTCAGTTCAGGGGGCGTTCACATCCACATCCTTTCTGCTAACTAATTTAAAATAACCCAATATACACATCGACACGAAAAAGAAGTAACAAATCGATTAGCTTCAACTACAGCTATTTGAAAAAACTCATGTCGGCAACATGGGCCCGCGCGTTCTGCGACATGTTTGCGGCTTGCCTGGCGCCACTCAAACTGTAGTGACATTCACAGATCAGATAATTAGAGATTGGTGAAGTGCTTGTTTATCCCAGCTATTATAACTCCACAAGTTGCTATCAATAGATCACTGTCATCGTCCATGTTTAATAATTATTTTTATTTGTCGAGCTACAGCACACAAATTATAGACACAACATCTTTCGACACGCAGCAATCACTAACTGCTATAAAAGTTCATCGCGTCAAGCCACCGACATGCTGCTGAAAAAGTTTTCAGACATGAAATGAGTGAAGCCGCCAAAAAGCCCGCCGACAAGAAGTTGCCGACATAGGTCGGCGGCTTAGATGTGTTTTGCTTTTAAAAGATTTTAAGCTTACTGGATGTAATTTAGGTGTCTGCGCCTGGTCTGAGATCGGCAGCGTCCCTATCCGACACAACAGCTGCAGTAGTAAAGCTAAACAGTCTTGTCGCCATTCACTGTCGTCTCCTCTTTGTAAACCTCCTGAAATTAGAACAATACCATAAAGGCCGTATAACTTTCTCGCTCTCTTATAAAAATAAAATCGTTACTTTTAGTTTTGCTAAATCATTTTTGTAAATTAATGATGTATCACTGGATATTTTAGCAACAATTCCCTTTACACTGTATTGAAAAAAAATTTCATGAAGGTAAATATTTTAATTTATTTTTTCTTGCGAATTTTTTCTTTTTTTCACGCACGATTCTCTTTTAACTATTTCACCATGAAGTCAATGAACTTTTTCTTGTCTTTAATATCCTGTTAAAGTAAATAAATAAAAAAGCGAATGTAAATACATTAGAGTTCCCTATATTATTTTATGATAGGGGTGGTCAACTGGTCAAGTCAGTAACTCTAAAGCTTAGTATTACTCACCTGACATCATAATATCATACAACAGCCTCAACCCTCCTCGCCTAATAAATAAATCATTCCAATTCTCCACCGAAACCCTTTCTTCCTCACTTTTCTCCGTAGACTCTTTCACATTAGGTCCATTATTGCTTGAGCTCAACTTATCTATGATATGTAACGAATACATAAGTTTCTGAGGGCTGTTGGGATCGAGAAGTTCCGGTAATTTGCTCTCTATGGGGTTTTGGAATGCCTCTAGTAAGGTAGGGTTGAGTGGCACAGCTTGTAAAATGTCCCAGACACGTCTTGATAGGAGCTGCGCTTTTGTATGTGCCACTGGTTCCTGAAAAAGAATTGGACAGTTATAAGCTGGTTCATTATTTAATGCAATGTCGTATAGTTTTGTCGATTGAATAAATAGCCCTCATCTAACACTTGCAACCGCGTCGAAACGACGGAAAATAAGTAAATCATGACTAAACGCGAAATTAGACCCGTTTGAGTATTTAATTACGTAGCCATCATCTTACGAAAAGTTTGGAAACTCATAAGTATTTCAGAATAATTACTCAATAGAAACGGCTATATCGATTATTGACGTTACAGCAACAAGTATTTATTAAACAGCTTTCTGTCCGTGACTATGTTTGCGTGGAAAAGTATTCTACACCACTCTTATTCAACTGTTTTTCGGAGGGAGGTTCGTGCCCGTTGGTGGGGGCGTATTTGGGCTGATGATAATGAGAAGTATTTCGGATCAGGCACCCATTGTGGCTCTCTTCAGTTAAATACATGGTGAAAATTATTCACTTAATTATCAGTTTCACTTTGTATTGGTAGATGCTACCCCTATCTATCTATCTAGAGAGGAGGACGCCCGTGAAACGTGTGGGGGAATTGGGTGAAACGGATGGACTGATCCATTTATTTTGGGACCATTTCACCCAATGGGACTATTTCACCACAGCAGCGAGTTTACCTATGCGCTGGCAGTTTCATCTAAAAATCTTCCTCTCGGTTCAAACTTATTGCCGTGTGATAGTCGGTTGAGAATAACACCACCCCATCTCTTTCCGTAGGTGTCGTATGAGGCGACTAAGGAAACACAAATGAGACCTGCCTCCTAGTAATCCGTCCCAGGCAACGACACTTCATTTTTTTCTGAATCTGAGGTGTCGTCCTATGGTCTCATGCGGTGTGGTAGGCTCTGTAAAGGGCCGTCTGGTTCGCGACCACCCTCCAACCAAAGTCCGATGCAAAACAGCTTGCTGTGTTCCATCGGTGCGTGGGAGTACCAGTGCCTGTATATGCATTTTCTGGGTTAACTCGCTCCATCGTCGACCTCATCTTTGAGCTTTATGGTCAAGATTGGGTCAAGAGTTAACCCATCTTATAATTAAAATCAATTTGTAACGGCCGGTTTGGTCGAGTGCGCTACTTCTTGATCGACGGGACCTGGGTTTGAATCCCAGTCGGAGCAAATATTTAGCAAATGTTTGCTATCGGGTCATGGGGTTTTTAGGTGTCTGTCTTTGTGTATGTTCCAAGGGACCCACAATACAAAAGAAAACCTTAGTGTGGGCCTTTGAGTGTGTAGCGTCTACTGAACTTACCCCATTGGCGCCAGGTTCTTTCATCTGTCCCAAAGCTTGCATGAGGGTGAAGAGTTGATGGAAGTAGGTGGGGTCGAGCAGTAACAGGGTGGGCAAGCGCGCGCGCGCCGGCGCTGGCTGTGCGGACGGCCATTCAGCCCACGCGCCGCGCCCACCTACGCCCACTGATACGAATACCAGCTGAAATTTTAAAAATAGACAAGTCAGTGGAAAAGTAGAGATTAAAATGTCGACTGCGCTTCATATGAAGGTAAATGAAAAACGAAGCCGGATAATCTCATAAATTTCTTGTAAATGCACAGGTAACGGAAAAGATGGATATAGATAACAGAAAAGGAACTTATTAATAGGGAAGGTTTAAAGACAAGAAGAGGTAGACTGAGAATACAGTTTTGTGACCAGCTTAAGGACAAAATCAGGATAGTAAAATTAATAGGGAACTAAAGGATTTGACACAGCATAAAGAAGAATAGAAGCTGCTAAACAAAAACGCCATTCCTAAATTCAGAAGAAGTGCCACTTCGGTACGCATCTTCAGATTATCATAGTTCTTGCAATCAACGAACGTACACGGTAAATGTGTATACGCATTTTGTGCGTACACGCGCTCGCAACCACTAACCTGATTGTCTTTAAACCCCATATCGTACAATGTCCTTTCATCGTAGTCTATCGTAAGCTCTTGTCCTTGAGTGATCATCCTTAGAGGTCCATCTGTGGATAGGGCTGTCACGCCATCCTCTCCTTGAATCTGCAAATATTAAGTTTTTGTTGGATTTTCCACTAAAAAACAGTATTTTTGTGAAAAATCTAACAAAAACTGCAACTGCACTTCTGCGCGGCGTGTGTCAAATTGAGTAACTCGTTGACGTTATCTTTTTTAAAGGCTCGGAATAACACGGCTTAGCCAATAAAAATCAATAAATATGGCCACACTTTGTCATACATTCGCACAGCACTGCAATTTTATTTGTGAAAGTACCAACAAACATTTACGTATTTCTTTAATTAGGTGAATATTTTTGTCTTAACTGGTTAACATTTAAGGTAACGCACATTTCTAATTGTGTGAAAGAGAGAGATGCAGCGTGATGTTAGCCCCGCGCTTGTTTGTGATGACGTCATACCTGTTTCTCCCACCAGACGTGAACATGTGCCCGCAGATGCGCCACTAAGTCCGACTGATGCAGCGTGATGTTGGCCCGCGGCCCCGCGCCCGCCGGCTGCAACGTGAGCCGCACGCAACCCAGGCCTCCGCCCCCCTCCCACTGACCGGACTCCGCTAACGCCCAGCGACGTAAGTGGTATGCGTATCTAGATGCAACAAAAGCGCTCGTTAAACATCTTTGCTATACTCTAGATTGTAAAGTGTTTGTTTTTCCATGCTTCCCTTACGCAGTAGAAAACTATGGTAAATAATTTCTGAAAGTTTAATTCAGCTGCAAAAAAATAGCCTCATTAAATGTAAAACCGTCCTTGTTTACGTCAACGGAGAGTGTAAATATGATATTTAAAGTAGCATTAACTTTAACGGATCTTTCTGCAACTGGGTGTCACACTAGCTTAAGTTACTATAGTTACTAACACTATGGACTGAAGGTCTGAAATATATTAATTGAATATTACTACGACAAGTAATTGCTTTAGGATCACGAAACTTATTTTGCTATTACTAAAGACAAAATTATCAATCAATAATTAAAAGATTACCATGATTAATGTAACTGATTTTTTGACTACGACACTGACACAGTTAATAGTTAGAGAAAAGAAAATGTTTGAAAGGTATACATACCTTCGCTTAAAAGTGTCTAAATGCGTCTTCAAAAGCAGAAGTGCTCTCTGAATACACTGCAACGCCGCTTCTTCCGTCATATGTTCATAAATATTCTTTTTATCTACAGTTTTTTCTTCTTTTGTTCCATCTTCCGAGCTCATACTTTGAGACATAGAACTATCGTTGTTCTGCCCTTTCGATATTAGCCTTTCGGCAGCGGAAGAGAGATGGAACATGCACTTCGAGACGAAATCGTCTTCTTGTTGTAGTTGCTGCCCCATGTAGTAACTATTCAGGTACTGTATTGCGCCCATTGACACATCTGCGAGAGTATGACATTTCGTTGAATTAATGTATACAAAATCTAATAAGCTACCATTTAAACGCGAACACTGTTACTTAGGCAAGATTTTTCATAGTGTGTGACGATTAATTAGCGTAAATGTGGGATGCGAATCTGCCGACTTGAGTCGATAAATGAAATAAATTTAAAAAATGCCTCTTCACACAACTTCATCGTCTACTGATTACGTTCTAGTTTTAAAAAAAATAGAATTTGTTGTCATTTAAAAACAATGTTTTTATTACCATTTACGAAACTATAACAAAATATTACAGGATCCCTGCACTAGGCGAACCTGTATCGGGGAAGAACGTTCGATCACACTTGTTTCAGGGGAAATTCACGGCCTGAGGTTTCATTAACTAATTTAGAGATCACGATGGTTTAATCGGAGACTCTCAAGACCCTAAACCGCCACTATTCTTACCTGTGCTATTCGCCCTAAGCGCGATTTTCCATAAGTGATCCATGGCAAGTGTGTGCGGGTGGGCGAAGTCCCTCGAGTCTCCTGTCCCGAGCGCCATTCGGGCCAGGTTGCAGAGTTGTTGGTATAAACTCAACCCCATTATGCTTATCGTCTGTAAACAAAAATTTACCTTACAGCTCGTAGTAATAAAGCCTACAGGGTAGGAGTAAAGCATTGGATAGTAAACAGATAATAGCACTCTGAGACTGAAAATCGTTATTTTTTTCGATTATCAGTAGTATAAATCAAATATTATTGCTATTAAAAGTATCAAAGATATTTTGTATCTTTGAGAACAACAGACGTCCTGTTCACAGTTCCTTTGTGATTCTGGTGTCCAGGTATCGTCTTTATGTAGCATTTTGATTGTGATAAAAACATCTAAATAAAATTAAAAACTGTTCTTGAGATGTTCTGTTACAAACTAAAATCATGACTAATGACGATCGTCTTGAAATAGTTTCAATGGTTTTTCTACATTTATTTTAAAGAGGGTTTTGAGTATCCCACAAAAACTTAGTTAAATTTAAAAAAAAATACGTAAACAGAACTTACCTCCGGGTCCAAGGTGGGCATTTTCTCAACATATAGAAACCTTAGTGCGTCCAGTCCTAGGGCATGTTGTTCTGGTGACTTGGTGTGCGACAGTAGCCACGAATACAGGCAGTCGGCGCACTCCCCCGAACCTTTCACCACTAAGCACTGCCATAGCTCCTCCACTTGCTCTACAGTTAACCTGGGCAGATATACAAATATTCCACTTAAAATTTGTTTTATTAGAAGAAGTGTTGCTGCTTTTTATTACATGTTTTTTAACTACCCGAAATATGATAGATAAAAAGTACACGTAACCCAAAACATAACAAATGCACAAAACAGTAGGACAAAGTAAGACGGTTAATGTAAGCAGTTTTAACCAATCAAGGATACTAGAGCGTGTGTCACGGGACGTAAAAACAACGTCTAAACCGCTAATCTTCTACGCTGTATGTTAATAACATTCATCGTTTACGCAGCGGACTCCGAACATGACGTGTACGCAACAACAAACAGCGGACGGGCACATACGTAAATGTAACGTGTTATGATTGGCCGTGATGTTTCGCGCCATCCTACTAATATTATAAATGCAAAAGTTTGTAAGGGTGTACGGATGTTTGTTACTCTTTCACACTAAACGGCTGGACGAATTTTGGTAAAATTTGGTATGGAAGAAGCTGACACCAACACATAGGCTACATAATTTTCCCAAATTCCCGCGGAAACGAAGTTCTGGGCGGAAAGATAGTTAAAAAAAAATTAAGACACTGACAGGGACATTGATAAGTATACTTTACCTAAAGTGCTGCGGCGATCCGACGGGCGAGAATATAGCGGTTAGGAAATGTAATCGAACTGTGAGCTCCGTAATGTGTGCGTAGTGAGCCGCGTCCCCCGCGCCGCCCGCGCCCCCCGCGCCGCCCGCCGCCGCGCGCCGCGAGCTCATGTAGTGACGTAAGTCCTCTAAGAAGAGACGCATCATACCGCGCTCGCGTTCCGCCCACATTACCACCTGATAACAAATGACATTGCATTTAAAACTCATATGGGGATGAATTAAACTAGTTAAAGAAGTCTCTAAAATCACCCCTTGAAGTCTCAAGGGGTGATTTTACTCATGAAACAGAACAACTTTATCCAAGGTACCCATAAATTAACCCAAAAAATCTTAGACTTCTCATAATAAAACAATCAGCTGGTCGATCGCCCTAGCGGTTTTTTTGATAAACGCGATTTTTTTTTCACATTTCGACGTGTTACTTGAGGAAATTATTTCAGCTTAGTGGGCTCATTTGTATCCTTAATTTTCGCTAACTAATTTAAAGTCGCCCAATACTTCGGAATAAATGAGAATTAAAAAACAATATCGACAACCAACAAAAGTCAACTCTAGTAGATACACACACATACAGTTGCACACATACACAGATGGTAGCCACGGTATAATCCAAACAAATAATCACTAAAAAAGTTTTGAATCAACAAAAAGTAATAGTTTGTCTTATAGTGATGATTTCGGTGATCAGTAATTGGCTACTGTACCAGTATACATTTAAATGATGGTTGAAAGAGAAAATGGCTAAAAATGAAAATGGACAGTATAGAATGAATAAATAAATTCTTTATTGCACACGTAAATTGACAGTATTCTTACCTGATGCATATCCATGCCACGCAGTTGTTGAAAAGATGAGAACAATTTGGGTAGTAGACGGAGAGATACTGCTACGGATCTGAAAAAAATAAAAAAAAGGTATATAGAGGGAAAAGAACTGAAAAGAAAATTATGACTTACCTTTAGAATCTCTATGTATTTCCACTTACCTATGATTAGCTAGGTTATCGAGACAGCCTTCAATGAATTTGATTCTTATGAATTTGTCTGTGCTAAAGCAGAGTAACGCACATAGCGCTTTCTCCGCCTCCATTGCTAGTCCTTCGCCAAGCTGTTCCTATAAAAGAATTGACATAATAATTCACTGGTTCAGTCGGTAATGGCCTTCCCTACTGATCTGGAGGTTACGGAATCCATTTCCGACCAACACAAATATTTGAAAATCATATTTACAAGTATTTATGGGAAGTATGTGATGTTGTACTTACAATAAATAATATTAAGTAGCATATCAGTTATCTAACACCTCTAACTACGTTTAAAAAATATAAATACCAGAGTCGTTTTCTAGAGCTTTTGGGATAAAGGAAATAATATGCCACCCAGTTTTGAATCTAAGATGGTGGACATCCATTTTATTGAAGAAAATAAACACTAGTTTTCCGACCGTGACTTCGTTCACATGGAAAAGTCATCCTCCGGCCATCCAAGTCGACCCGTTGCTCAGATACAACGTAAATGAAGGAAAAACAAATAAATACACTTCAAAATAATATTGGTAAGGAGTAAAGATAAGGATGATAAACGTGTGCTTGTTCAACCAACTCACAATGTTGCCATCCTGTATGAGGTCCCAGAGCAAAGTGTTGCCGGGGCGACACACGTCGTCCACGCTGAACGGCAGCGGCGCCGGCGCGGGCGACGCGCGGCCCCCGGGGTACTCCGACAGACATTGCGCCTGGGAAACATGGTAAGCGTCAGTAAGGGTCGACTCCCACCGCGACGCGACGTTGCGAATAGAGCTACTCAAAATTGAACTTTATTTAGTACATGAAAAGATTGTGAGAACGCCGCGGCGGCGAGCTGCGTGGTGCGACGTGTTCTAAATTCTCACTTGTAATAAATAAAGTTCAATTTTGAGTGGCTCTATCCGCAACGTCGCGTCGCGTTGCGTCGCGGTGGGAGCCGACCCAAAATCAACTTATTAATAAAAAATGGTAATCGGTCCTTGGAAACCTGCGAAATCCCCAAGAGGATTTGCTTCTGGGAGTAAATGAGGTGGCTGGCGTAGCCATTGTCCCACAAGCATAACAGGCCACATAAGAGCCTAAATGCGGAAATGGGAGCCCACCCCACATCACTAATGGCAATCGATCGCATAAAAGTGACGATTATAGCTGATGGGTAATTTTTTTGACAGCTTTACTTCTCGGTAGGTTATGAAAAGCGGTTAAAACATGACACGTATCTTTTTTTAAAGGTACGGAATATCGTGGTTTATTATATAAAAAACAGCTGCACTAGCATACGCAATGAAACTTCACAGAGCGACGGCGGTGATATTTTTTATTAAGCATGGGTTCGACCTAACCACAATCTAACTTAGAGACAAAGAAGTGGTCGAGGATGTAGCAAGCTTAACCAGAAGCCACTGAAAGTTCAATCTAAATGCTTTATGCTTGTTACATGAAAAAAAAAAGGCAACCAACAAAAACGTTAAACAACGACACCACCGCCATATTATCTGTGCCACCGCTGTGCAGGGTTCGAAATTATCAAGATAATTACGCTTCTTGATAATTATCGGATAATTATCGGATAATTATCGGATAATTATCACCAGTGTAAGAAATTAATTTGTTATATCCTAACATATTGTAACAAAACATTATTAAAGTGAATGTGGCTGTATGGATATTTGTTGCTCTTTGACACAAAAACTACTGAATGGATTTTAATTAAACTTAACAATAATATAGCTTATGCATCAGAATAACACATAGGTAACACAATTTTCGGAAAGAGCGAAGTCCCGGGCAGAAAGCTAGTCGTAAATAAATTAACTTAGATTGACCAAAGAAGCCAACGGAATATCTTCATCCGATGATGATTGTATTTCCATTGGCTTTGTTGCTTGTTATTATCAATCGATAATTATCCATATGTTATCAGTGATAATTATCCTTTCGAACCCTGCCGCTGTGTCCCACTTGCTGTATCTAATGCGGCCTTACAAACCATCAATCACTATAATAGAGTTCACAAATAATTTTAAGGAAAGAAAAATGTTCGGCGCGAAAATAGATTAAAAGACCATGTCCCCCGTTAGGCTCACAGTGAGCTGGCTGATTGTCCGCCTCCCTAATCTATACTAATATTATAAAGAGGAAAGATTTGTATTTTTGTATGAAACGAATAAACTTAAAAAGCACCATTAGGATGCTACATTATCCCTGAGTAACATAGGCTACATAATTTTCCCGAATTCCCACGGGAACGAAGTCCCGAGCGGGATGTTAGTACATTTTAAATGTAGTGTCCATTCAGAGCGTAATAATAATAATAATAATTCTTTATTTCAGGCTTACAGCCCATATGCTTAAAATAATATTAAAATAAAACAATAAAAAACAATACACCGAACGCTAACTCCACTACAAATCAATCAATTAAAATTAAACATTACAATTACAATTAACGTACGCAGTAATGTACGCAGTTTGCACATAGAGTTGCCATAGAGTTGGAAAACTTAAGCCAATTCTTCCACAACAGACGATGCGTTGCCTTAAACGTTGCTGTAACTATTTAATTACCTGTGCAGCTAGTCTGGCTAACTCTTCTTCGCAGGCTGAGTCGTCTTCGTCCAAGTCCGGTAGATGGCGGTGCGAGTGCACCGACACGGCAGATGACGCGCTGCCTTCTTCCTCGTCCCCCCCGCGGCGTTTGTAGCTCTCCATTAGACGGAGTTCCATTAGTCTTCTGGGATACAAAAAAGGCAATAATTAGTAATGTACACAGGTTTAGTACACTTGGGACAGCTCTAAGCTATCTTAAAACTCTTCGATATTTCCGCAACTAAGACGAAAGATATTGAGTATGGAAATTTATATAAGTTTAGCTATTATAAAAAGTACCCGCAAAACTTTACATAGATAAATACTTTATTGCATACTTAACAAGGTAAGACAAAAACATATATGTAATAGGTCAGGATGTGTATTTTTCAGTAAAATTTTGATAAATAAAAGACGAATACAGGTTAGGTGTAACAAGGTCTCGATGTAATTCCTGCGCCTTACAAAAGTTACTTAGCAACAAAAGTTTTAACTAAAATAAAAGAATAAAACTATCATCAGGCGCTTAATGCCGAAACAACATACGATACTAACTAATCCAATGAATGTGCCAGCTGCCAACTCTTTCCAGACATACTGTAGAAGCCAGTAAGTGGGGCGCGAGGGTTTTGCTGTGTTGTGGGCGAAAGGCTGACAACCTATCACCACTACACTCATGCTTCATCTAATAACCCTCAAAATTAATGTCAAATGCGGCGTCAAGTGATTCTAGAACTACATGGTGTTCTGCCTACCCCAAACGGGATTATGGGCTTGAGTGTATGTAAGTTTTGCCCCTAGAGACCTGCGCTGCGATACAGGATTTACCTAGTGCAAGCTCCAGTCAAGCAAGCTACTTTTCCAAGTCCAGTAGTGCAAGCTACTTTTCTATGTGCTCAATTTTATATGTGCTATTTTTTTGGAGAAAACAAACATCAATATTAAAAAAAATATATGTCAAAAGTACCTGGCATCGACGTTATCACACAACAGCTGGCAGTGCGCTGTGTCACTGCCTGACGACTCCTCCTCCACTTCGGACACTGATTCCGCTAGTTCGGGAGGCTTTAACGCTGCTGCCGCTAAAATAACATCCACCTTTTGTTCAGTTAATCCATAAACGCTTAGTCACTCGTTTCAATTATACGTCATATCATGGTCATATATGTCATTGGCCCTCTGGCGCTATTTATGTTTTGTATTAACTTTGTATTCAAGGCTGTTGGTTTTCCAAATATTGAATAAATAAATAGCTTTGTAGATCATGATTTTATTATCAATTGACAGTCGTGATTTCCGTCTAAGAAGCCATTCCAGTGTCCGAAATTTCTCATTTCGTTCATCATGTTTTTTTTTTGGATGTGCACTTTTTCAGATAAAATCCTAAATATTTTACCAGCTATTTTGAAACCAGTATGTACAGTTATGGGGATATAGTACAGTTATGGGGATCGGCAAGAATTTCTAACATTGAAATATTACAAAGGTTCCAAAACGCAGTGCTTAAAGCAATAGTTAATCCTCCATGGTTCACGAGAATAGATGAAATTCATCAATACTTAAAAATTCCTACCGTAAAAGCGGAAATTATGTCTATGACTAAAACCTATCAACAAAGGATAACCAATCACAATATTAGACTTGCCCAAGGGTTAAGTGGACCGCTTAAAACAAGGTAAGGAACATAATAAAAAAGGCAACCCATCAATCTTCAAATTCTTACACATCATCAGTTCGTTGTTAACGATTTGTATCTAATTAAAAATATAAAGGATTATTAAATTAAAGACCACTCCTTAAATCACACACCTTCTGCAATCAAAAGTACATTTCATTGTAATTCTTTAGTAGACTGTATCATAAAATCCACTCACGAAAATGGCGTGTCTTGCCAGGTTTATGCCGCTTCTTGTAAAGTTTCTTCTTTCGCGGCCGCAGCATTTCTTCAGCACCACTGCTCGCGCTTCCGCTGCTACCTGCACGCTTGCTGCGTCTACATAAATAAATAAAAAACATACAATGCTAATATACACACGACATTACATCAGGCTAAACCTGTTGACCTTGACGTCGCCCTTATCTCGCTCGTAATAGCGCCTGCTTTCGTGGCGCTATTACGAGCGAGCGATAATGTTTTAACCTGATGTGCTGCTGTCTGTACTTGTGCTATGATAAGTTAATGGAACAAGTGTTGAACATATCTTTCAGTTTAAAAAAAAATGGAATGGGTTCGCTCTTGACCACAAGCGACAAAGGATGCGGTCGAGGATGTAGCTCACCCAGCTACCCAGAACCCAGAAGAATCTTGTTCACTCGAATTTTAAAGATATTCGGGCTAAATGAGCTCGGAAATACAGACACAGGCAGAGACAGCTTTAAAAAAAAATTTTTTTTTTTGTTTATTCCTGGCAGTGCGCAATATAAAGGGAGAATAGCGTTTAGTACGTATCCGAGGGATCTCGACAAGGTAAGGATGGTACTGAAAAGTACTGAAAGTTTGAAAGGAAATTAAATGAAAAAACTCACTTTTGGCAAGCCTTGATAGTGGCACATTCTTTTTTCGTCAGTTCCTCGCCTTCGCGAAGCCAATCCTGTTCAGCTGCAAGTATAATACACAACAATAAACTCACAAATGGTAACAAAAAAAGCACAAACAGTAACAACAAAAGCACTGTTGTTGTGTATTCGAATAAATAACTTAATTTTAAATCAAAAAATATATAAAAAATACATAAATAATTAAGAAAATTAAGGAAAAGTCCTCTAGAAAATCTGGTCTGAACTCATAGTTTTAGTTTCTGCTAAACTGTCCCTTATAACCTGTACATCATAGATTTTTATTATTTAAGGGGGGGGGGGGGGCGAGAGGCGAAGTTTGCGAATAAATCTAATATTTGGATTGCAGGGACTGCATATACAGATAAAAATTATTGAAAATAAGGAAGGCCCTGTATTCAAGAACATGTCTTCTAAAACTTCATTAAAAATCTCTTCCATAAAAGGGGTTACTGTACCTGTCAACTCGCGCTGGTGTTTGCTTTGTTTTCTTGGCGTTGGACCAGCATCCTCCCCCGATGTGCTTAGTTCCTCACACTAAATAGAATGAAATAGTAATTTTTTAATTTTTCCGCTTTATATTCAGATTTTAAATACAAGAACAACAGATTTGTGTCATCTCATTCATAATACTTATGACAC
Organism: Aproaerema taeniolella; assembly: GCA_949987775.1. Lineage (NCBI taxonomy): Eukaryota > Metazoa > Arthropoda > Insecta > Lepidoptera > Gelechiidae > Aproaerema > Aproaerema taeniolella. The sequence goes on from OX465262.1 coordinate 8,549,607, forward strand.
TTGATGGGAAAACGAAGCAGTGATTGCCGAGATAATTTCGCGCCATTTAAAAACAAAACATCTGCGAAGGTCCATACATCAACACAAAAATATATATTTTTTTTAAATTGGCGTGGCACGTACATACATTTGTCACAAAGATTTAAAAACGGGGAAATGTATAGGATCGAAAAATAAAGAATTTTGAATGGAATTTGATAAGAAAATATCAGATTTCTTTGTATTCAGCCCGGAATACAATGGAATCATGAGCGTTTCAGCTTTGGTAAAGACGTTCAAACTGACCGCATACGGGAGGTAGGATTGAAGGTATAGCAAAGTAGTACTACCAGTTTGATATCTAAAGACAGAACTTACAGGATCATCATCGGAGTTGGTCTGGTCCATACTGACGCTGGCTTCGGACGAGGAGTTGTGCAGCGGCTTGCAGGGCGGCGCGGGGTGGCGAGGCTCGTCCAGCGCGGGGGGAGTGGCGGCCCGCCCCGCGCCCGCGCCCAGCCCCCCGCGGGACCACATCGCACGCATCAGGGCTGATGCCAGGTATAGGCTCTGGAAATAAACAACTCAGCTTTAAGGAGCTGTTTAAGGCGCGGCGATCGAAGCATAGTGAAATGAACCTTAATATCTACGGAAAAAAGGATTTTTGCTGAAAATAGAAGCATAAGAAGAACAAACAAGTCAGCTTTAAGGCACTGTTTAAAGCGCGACGTGTCGCGGCAGCGCGGCGATCACAGCAACGTAAAATGAACAATGCGCCACCGCGTCTCGCCAAGTCGCTTGTGTATAAACAGCGCCTTAGACTTTTGTGGTTCTTAAATCGGTTTTCGTTTAAAATTAGTATGTTTAGGGCTTCTGGCGGCGGCAGCAAGAATTTTTTTCTGTCTTTTGTTCGCCGAGGGTTGTAATTTTTGCCGCAGTCATCGAATTTGCGGAAGTCCTCCCGCATCACAATCGTACAAACCTTCACACATTAACAACCCTCACAAAAATTCAGTTTTTTTTCCATATAGGGATAACTCAAACTGAAGAAGGTTTCAGAAGAGACAATGTTGGCTTGTCTAAACTAAATAAACAGAGAAAAACAAATAAAAAGATACCTGTTCTGTGTGCTCTTTAGGCGGTAGTGAGCAGAGCAAGCTATATAGATGCGCACACGGCTTAGGAGCTAGCGCACGAATGAACCCAGGCAACAGATCATATACTTGTCGGCCACAGTGTTTCAGCTGGGCTGCAGCCCACACTAACTCAACATGCTCAGGAGTCACCCGTCCTTCCACTGCCAAAAACTTCAGGATCATATGTGACTGCTTTATTACCTACGACATAAGGGATAATGTTGAATAGTAATGAAACTTAAATATCGTATTTGCTATTATATTAAAAGCAAATATGAATAATTGTAAAATAATTGAAATAATTTTTTTAGATAGACTTAGGGATTTACCTCAACATGTAAATTAGGCCCAAACAGATGTTCGATTATGTTGTTATTAGTAAGCCAAGTGGCTAGCTGTTGTCCTGCTAGTTCGGCATCCACTGCTGGTTCACCAGCACAGAGTTCATTGTGTGCTGCTATATGAGCGTTAATCTGTGCTACACCAGCCAATCGCATTGTCAGTGTACTACTATTAAAGTACTTGAACGCTAATGCAAGCCCATCGCCGTCAAATGCCAATGGAGCATCTAACGGCTCCTTTGCAGCTCCCCACATAAAATCTACAAGAAAAATAAATATGTTACTCAAGTGTCTAGGGGTCATGTCACATATCAGATTTTATAAAACAAAGGTTTTTTTGACATGCTGTAAAAGTTACATGCAAGGGTTAATACTTTCTTAATGAGAAAATGCTAAGAGTACTAAGTACACTCATAAGTTTCAGTTCTTATAATTTTTTTGTAAAAAAATACATTTTAATTTTCATCTCATTTTCACAATTTTCATCATATTTTTACCTATATTGAAAATTTTAACATTTTTAGCGCCAAGAGTTTTCGTCAAAAACGCCCATCACACGCCACGATATCAATAAATTTTTTTTTATTAAATTTTTGGTGGCGAGGGCACGAAACGTAAACGTCTGATATATCAGACTTTGGCGGTGAAAAGGTTAACTATGAGTCCAATCTTAAGTTATTTTTATACTAGAGGTCAAAAAGACCTCTGTTGTAAGTTGTAAGAAAATGCCTTGACACTTTTGATGTATGGATATCATTCATTTTGTTATCAGTAACCATTAGGTAATGACCTTTAGAAGGTAAATGACTCAGATGTTTTAATACAGTAAACAATGCTCCATTATTATTTTGATGCAAAAATTACAGAGTTGCAGTTACAAATTGCACATTGTTTTGAAACAAACTAAATTCGTGTTAAAAAGTAATCTCGTCAAAATAACAATTGTTTCTTACCTGCCATACTTTTAACAGCTGGAACTCTCAAGTCCTTGTCTTCCAAGTTGCACATGTACTTGAGTATTTTACTCCTCAGTGGCATGAATAGCTGAGCCACTGCTCTGAAGTTCAGCCAAAGTTTAAGGTTGCCTACAGCAGCCACTATGGCATGGGCCATGGACAGGGGAAGGGTATTTGGTGTTGCATTTTCAAACACAGCAGCCATAGAACACACACCTCCCAATTTACAAAACAAGCTGACATTTCTAAGTAAATAGGCCGGTATCTCGGTGTCGTGTAGATCACAGTATGAGCTTAAATTTGATATTTCTTGAGCAGAAAGATCATCTAGCCTGCTTAAAGCTGAGTGCTTGCAAGCTAAATAAAGGGGGAAATTGAGAAGAAATATTTTTGATACTATGTGCATGAGCTTTTCTTTCTGCTGCATGGGCCAGAGTTCTGCATCGTCTCTAGATGTAGTTGGTTGTTTATCTATGCTAGAGGAGTCTTCTTTAGAAGCTTCAGGTGGATCAGCTGGTCTTGAGGGCTCATCTGATGGAGTATCTTTTTCATTTGTATTTTCATCACTTTTAGGTGGACTAGAAACTTCAGTTGGATTTTTCTGTTGTTCAACATCTGGAGCTGCTTTAGCAGCTTCAATCAGTTCCTCTTTCAGCTGTTTCAACTGGCACACAGACAGACACAGTATGCTTTGTACAACTAAGTAAAATCTTTCAAAGTTCTTCACATCTCGATAACAGCACATACATTGCCTAAAATAAAAGAACGATAAAAAGCTGAGATAAACAACATTAGATGAACATGAGAGGCGCTGACTCAGCATTATGCTGCAGACAAGTAGTCTTTGTCTGCAGCATAATGCTGAGTCAGCGCCTCTTCACTCCTGTGACACTCAGTGTCGACTGATTCTTACTATTTTTAATTTTGTTTTTTAACTTTTTTTTATTGCTTTGTTTATGTGTTTTGATGTGTTATTGGAGTGAATAAAGCTGTTATCTATCTATCTATCTATGAACAATGACTTTTTCGCTTAAAAAACCTAAAGGTAGACTTCAGTGATTAAAAAATATAATTTCACAAGTTTACTCAAAAACTGGACAGTACATTAGAATTAACAACTTTAACAGTTCAAAAATTACATGAAAGACAATCCAAAGATTGATGCAGTTGTATATCAAAACAAATCCAATAAGCAAGTCAAAAATCATCATTGTTGGAATTTGTAACTTGTCACAAGATTGTGACAAAAAGTGGTTGGAATTAATCTATTAATAAGTATTCTTATATGAAAAAGCAGTCAGATGTACTGAATATTACCTCTGTGGCCAGGATAGGATATAGTTGAGCACTGTTTCCAGCTCTGACTGGCTAATACTTGGGTACTGGAAAACATCGTCTGTTAGCCTCGCCTCACCTAAACAGAACACAGAAACGCACTCAATAACGACTGGTTGAGAAAGTAAACAAAACGGTATGTAGCCCCATAGAAAATTCACTTAATTCCACACCAAAGGGACCATGCCAGGAGGAATGAGCTACAAAATTTAGAAACAATGTAACTTACAATTCACTAAAAGCTGCGAAAACTCCGAGCAAACATCACACATTCTTATAGTTTTGAATGATAAATAATTGAAATATTATAGCGATATAATCGCAAATATCATTTCAAGTGAAACAACGATCATTATTAATATTTTTCGTCTCAGAAAGCGAAAAGTGCCTCAAAAATGTCACGGATAAAATCCGTTCCACTCCACCATTGTTGAGTTGTTGTCAAAATTGCGTTTTGTTATAAGAATCATTACTGATGTGCAGCAAGCAAGTTGATTTCAAATATGACAATAAATTAATAACTAAAACTAAATGAATTTATAGATGAAAAAGCTACCATAATGATTCAGTATATGTTTTAAATTATTAAATAAAATTAATTTTTGTAACGTTTAGTGTAATAAACAAACGCAAGATTACTCGGCGAGTATACAATTTTCATTTTTCAAAATGAAAACTTATACTTCTTGTAGGCAAAGCCGTGAAAATAAATTTTTTATTTATTTTTTTATTAATTATTTTCTGGCCTGGAAGAAAATAAAAACAGAAACTATGGGGTTGCTAGATTAAGCAAGATATCGCCATTTATGCAACCTGTAAAAGTGCTGCCAAATAAGCGATTCATTGTTAATGGCACCACAACACCAAGATAGACAAAATACTATAAATATCATCCTAACAAATTTCATTATGAAAAAGAGAATAATCTCAGTTTATTGTTTTTTTCGCATAAGTGCTCGTTTACGTTAGCGTAGCATGAGAGCTGGAACAGAGCCCTAAAGATGTTGTATTGGATGCGTAGATTGCAGTCTTTTTGTGTAAAGTACAGACGCCAGCGCATCAGGTTACTCCTTTTCCATTGCAAAAGCGCTCTTATCACAACAGCACAGAGTGCACGCGTGTGGTAACCTGAGTTGCGGCCGTCCGTACTTAAAATTAAGGCTGCGCCTCCGCTGCCGGGACCGGCAGTGGGGACGGGTGCCGGAGCCGGCAGATGGGACGAGTGCCGGAGCCGGCAATTAAGTGGAACGGGTGCCGGAGTCGGCAAAAAAATGATTAAATCGGCATTGTTTGCATCTGATAGACGATATAAATCATTATAAAACTTAAATTATAGGTAAAAATAATAGTAGATAGGTACTCAATGATGTGCTGCTATGTTATATGTTACCGGAAATATATGAAACCTACAAAACCACCTAACCTAACCGAGCGGAACTGCGACAACCGCTTAACGCAACCACAGTCGTTTCTGGCACATCGCCGGCCGCTGCCGCGGCACGCTCGCTTCGCTCACTCGGCTCGTGCGTTGGGGGTCGCAGTTCTAACCTAACCTAACCTAACCAACCCTTAACGGGTTGAACAAAAAAGTCGAATGTAAGTAATACATTTCCGATAGTGATTTAGGAATATTTGCAAATTCAATCTTAGATAATCACCAACGCATCAAAGCATAGACCCCGATAAGAACACAAAATCAACTCATGTCAGCTGTCAAAAACGTCAAAAATTGAAACCGACAGTAATTTCCGGCAACCGTTCCAATTTTTCGTCGTTGCCGGTACCGGCAGCGGAGACACTTCCTAAAAAATTAATCACTATTAAAGTACTTCTATTTTTTATTGTGGCTTGGCAAAATAAGTATTTTGAATAAGTAAGTTCATTTTCAAAAGACAAGAACGAAACAGACACTATTTACCGAGACACATTGAAAAATAAAAGACCGACCTGTATTTTTATGGCGTAACACAATGAAAAAGTACCAAAGTTAAAAACTGGCGGCCTAAGATTACCTGACACTGGCAGCCCCGGATATTTTGACATTGACTTGACGTTTCCACAAGTTGTTGCGATGGGTTGAAATTTATTTTTCACTCGTAATTTTAAAAAAATGGTTCAACTGTTGTATATTTTTGCAAGTTTACACGTTTTGTTGTGTCCGTATACAAAAGTAGAAGAGAGTTTTAATATTCAGGCCTTTCACGATATCCTTTATCATCGACATAACCTAACACAGGTAGTTGAAAAATTCTAATTTTGGATTCTTAAAGTAGTGTTCTGACGGTTTATTGATGATCAATTTTTTCCAGTATGATCACAATGAGTTCCCGGGGGTGGTGCCGCGCACATTCATAGGACCTGTTGTGATATCAGTGCTTTCAGCCCCTATAGTTGGCTGCTTGAATTTATTTGGTGCCAATAAGTTTTGGGCGCAATATGTCGGTAAGTAATTTTACATACAATAAGTACTTTATTATTGTGTTGTTTAGGTTTATTCATAACAAAATAGACGTCGAATAGACGGGAAAAATGCTGCTCAAAAAGAAAGGATTTTACTAAATCTTAGAAATTATGTTAAAAAAAACCTTATCAAACCTGAAGTTTCTTTGTTAATGTAAGGCTAGCTGTTCCACTAGCTCCTGAAGCTCTTCGGCTGTATCGCTTTGTGATGTGTTCATTTAATGAGCACATCACCGAGTGATGGGGTTGAGGAGTTTTCAGTTATTTTTATTATTTTTAAGAGGCTTCCAATGAGGCTGGCATAGACACGCATGTGATCTAAAGCCTCGTTTTATTTTGTTAAATCAGATAAAAAAAAAAGTAATTCCTTGTTAAGATAATTTCAATTTGATTATATGTTTTTAAAATATTTATTTAATAATTAATCTAGTCCCTAGGCATTTAAAAAATTTAATCATCTTGTGAAATTCATTTTACACATTACCTGAATCAGCCAGGGATTCTGTACAGTCCCTGGATTTCACACATTACCGGTAACTTGTTTTTTTTGGTAAGTTCATCTATAATTTATTCCTTTGTTTCAGTACGTCTGACACTGACTCTCACAGTGATTGCGACATGGATCCGGTTCAGGAATGCACTGCAGAAGCAGTTCGGCAACACCTTTGTGTGGTGGTTTACAATAATCACCATTACACAGTACCACTTCATGTATTATATGAGCCGACCATTGCCAAACATTATGGTTTTACCTCTCGGTAAGTTGTTAATTTGCTATGTTTTTACATCATTTTAGAAAACAGCAAGTTTTTAAAACTTCTTACAGCCTTTTTAATTTCAGTAGGTATTTTAACTTCAGAGAACATAGTCACTACCTTGTGGCTTCATTTTAAGTCCGTTTTTTTGCCTGAATTTTCGTTTTACGGGATAAAAAATATGTTCTACAAAGTTAGTCAAATCAACTCCACCTATTCTGATCACTAGTGATAGTTTAAAACAGCAACTAAATTGCTGTTATGTTGTCTAGCTATAACATATTTTGTTCCAGTGTTACTAGCATTTGAAGGATGGGTATCTGGCAAACACAAACAATTCATCATATCAGCCGGAGCTTCCATAATTATCTTCAGATCTGAGCTCGCTATGTTGTTTGGACTTTTTCTCATCATAGATCTTTATTTTAAAAAGATTGATGTCAAAGAGTAAGTTCTTTCTAAGTTTTGACAAGCTTATTTTGTAATTTTTGTAACCTGTGAAAAATCCTTTATTGAGCAAAGAAGAGGGCAAACCCTGACAAGTATTTAAGTTACAAGGTATTGAGTTTAAGGAAGTTCTTTTACTTAATTTTAACAAAGTAATTAATTTGTATTGAGTTATGTTTAAGGTTTTAAAGAAGAAAAGTACTTTCTACTTAATTAAATAGAGTAATTTTATGTGTGCATATTAACTTTTTCAAGTTGGTTGAGTGATTTTAATTATGAAATACAATCAAGGGTTTTAGTCCCCTCAACAAATGACCCAAATGGGGGTGTAGAGTGCGTGAGCTGGATCGTAAGCGATTTCTTCGGAAAACTGTTAAGGGTGGTGCGCCGGAGTGGGGGGGGATGAAAATTTCAATTTTTAAGTTTTTCACTAATATCTTTAAAACGGTGCGCTGTAGAGAAAAAACGTCTTCTATGCAATGACAGCTAATAAAATGTTCTACAACTTGTACATTTGCACTTTTATCGAATTCTTATCAATTTTCGAACTACCGGCGCACCTCGTTAGACGCGGGGACTTTTAGTATGTTTACTCCCTAAGCACCCTGAAATTTTTTCCATAGAAATCGCTTACGATCCAGCTCACGCACTCTACAACTTTTTTATTAGAGGACTATTTAATAAAAATATTTTTCATACATTCCTTGATCAATTCTTTATCACTCCAAATGAATATTGATATCTCAGGTTAATGCGTCTTTTACACGAATTTCCTCATGACTACAATTTTTTCCAGGTTACTAAAGATAGCAGTGCCATCAGCGATTGGGCTCATAGCTCTCACAGTGCTGGTGGACTCCATATTCTGGGGCAGGTTGATCTGGCCCGAAGCAGAGGTGTTCTGGTACAATACTATTATGAATAAAAGCTCCGATTGGGGTGTATCCTTTTGAAAAGTTTCCTATTATTTATTATAAATTATAATTAAAATTATACATACATATTAGTATGTTTAATGAAATTCCTTTTCCTGAATCAGAAAAATTCCAATTTTTAAATATCTAAACATAAATTATTATCTTTTTCTGTTCTAGATTTTTGTCCACTGATGTCAATATGTTTGTAAAGAACTTTTCGAGACACTGCTTTTGTTACTATTCTTCCTATATAAACACTACTGTAATAGATTTGTGCAATCATTTTCACACAAATATTGCAAATATTTTAGGTCTCCAGCATTATAAACTGAAATAAAACTACATAAAGTTTTCGTATTCCTCTTCATAGTATATGGCGAACTTTACCAAACCTGGTGTCTGTTTAAAAACGCCAAATAACCTCTGACTTGACAAAGTTTCCTTAATCAGTACACAGACATCGCCATTTTTGTGGTATTTCTACTCAGCATTGCCCAGAGGTCTCGGAGCGACTTTATTGCTGATTCCTGTTGGAGTGTACCTGGACCGTCGGGTTATTCCGTTCGTGGCTCCGGCATTCGTCTACATACTGCTCTACTCTTTCCTTCCGCACAAGGAGCTCAGATTTATCATCTATGTGTTTCCACTGCTCAATATGGCGTCAGCTGCTGCGTGCTCTTATGTGTAAGTATAATGGTATATGTTTGATTAACCTGCTAGGTGAACCCACTGTCGGCTTAAAACTATTACCTACTTTTTTATTTTATTTATCACTTACATGGGTTGAACCCTCAGAATAAATGTCAAATGTCTGTGTCATCAAGTGATTCTTGAACCCCATGCCTACCCCAAAAGCGATTAAAGGCGTGATTGTATGAATGAATTACCTCAGAAAGACAAACGCGCGTGTGGATTGGACAAACCATTTCGAGCGCCATCGTAACTGAACTACTTTCCACATAAACATACAAAGAAGAGTGAATTTTTCCAAAGGATCTGCTTACAATCAATTCGTAATTTTACTCCACACTATTAAAGTGATCCACCAACCCGCTTTGGGCCAGCGTGGTGAACTATGATGGCCTAAATCCTCTTAACATTTGCAAGGGAGGCCAGCACCTCTTGATGGGGATGTATTTGGGCTGATGACAATGACTATTAAAGTGCTATCAGCTGTCCTTGAAACTTTTTTCGATTTTCGACCTAATTCAAAGAAAAATTGAATCGTTTAAAAGTTTGAAATTATGTGTAACACTAATAAATCGTTTATAAAATGAAGCATATCCTGAAATGTCACGGGTAGTCAATATTTTCAAAAATTTTGAAAACGACCAAAATTCTGCCATTTTAGGTTCGTGCGCAGAAGTAAATCGCCGATCTACGAGATGATGTTTCCTGCGGTTGTCATCTTAGTTGCGGTCAATTTGCTGTTCACTACTGGGTTCACTATCGTCGCGACAATGAACTACCCCGGTGGAGTTGCAATTACTAGGTAAATAGTTCTTACAGCTAAGTTTTATCGAAGTGTAAATAATCTTATAGCCTAAGTCTTGCAAGGTGATATAAAAAAAAAGTTCTTAAAGCTAAGTTTTATCGAAGTGGAATTAATCTTGTAGCCTAAGTCTTGCAAGGTGATATAAAAAACCTAAATTGAAGCATTAGTAACCGTGTTTAGTAAAAGGTTTAGCTTTCGGGGTTGTTAACATTTATAAAGCCCATCGCTTTTATTAAGAACCTTAACAACTATCCTAAAAGTTGAACCATTCTATTTTCACAGTCACATTTTCCTAAGTTCAAAATTTTTCCACAATCAGTTGGGATTTTATTTCTTTTGAAGCTAAACAAATAGTATTCCACATAAAACTATGTCATCTATTCCAGATTCCATAAAATATTAAAGAACGAACCTTTCGTCAATGTACATATCAGCAATCTGGCAGCACAAACAGGAGTAACACGATTCACACAAGTAAACGACCATTGGATCTATAACAAGACTGAAAACCTTGCTCCCAAACAACTAATGGACTTCACACACCTAATCATAGAAGCCAAGAGTAAATACTCACCGAATGTTAAAACTTTTGCACAAACACACGACATTCTGGATAGTGTTGAAACTTTCGCCCAAATTGTCAGCGTTTACAGAATTCCTCCAATAAAAATAAAAACTAAACCTGCATTATTTTTATTACAAAGAAGGGATTTCCGTGAAAATCCGAAATACGAAAGCACGACAGTTGAAGACAGAACCAGTGATGACGAAATCGTACCACCTAAAATTGTTTATACGATTGAAGACGAAGAAGAATTAAGATCTGACGAGAACGAGACTGAAGAAGTTCGAGAAAAATCTAAGGCAGAGGTGGAATATAAATTTCCTGATGAAGATTTAGATCAAAATGCCAAAGAAAATATTAAAGAATCTTCGAATTATCCAGATGTAACAGTTGTAGATAACGAACAGGATGACATCGAAACAGAGCAAGAAGAACTAAAGCCTATTAAAGCTAAAAAGGCGTTTGATGAACTGAAAGCTTTGAGGCAAGAGAGGAAGAAGAAAGCCATAGCTAAAATTAAATCTGAAACTCGTAAAGAAGTTGTCGCATCAGCAAAAGAAAAGCTGAAAGAAATAATGAAGCGACACAAATATATTGCTGAAGAACTTTCGGAAAATATTATATCTGATATTAAAAATGATGAAACGGATGGAAGAGGCGATATACCCGAAACCGAGAGTATTTCACCAGATGACGATGTAGGGGAAGACAAACAAGTCCAAGAAGAAGAAAATCTGGAAGTTCAAGAAGAGAAAGTTGATGTTGTGGATACGGTAAATCGTACTAATGAAAACATAGATGCAATTGTAGAGGAAGTTATTGCTAGACTCATAGATAGGAAAATGTACGATGACAAGACAAAGCCTGAAGACATTAAGTTAGAGGACAGGCAAATGATACAAAAAATCGTAGAAGAGGTGCTATCCGAGAGAATGAACTATTCTAATTCAGAGAATAAGTGAATCTGCAACATTTGCTGTGTACTTATTCTAATGTTTTTTGTGAGATCTCGATGTAATTGTGTGTGTTACCTATTCGAAGTGTTTGTGGGTGCTGTAGTGCCAATTTCTATGAAGAGGAAAGTATATAATAATAGTAGTATACTTAGTCTAAGGGTTCAGTCGATTCTTGTTAATAAAAATTAAATTGATATTGACAATTTTTATCTGAATTTGGAGAAACTGTTGCATTTTCTTACACCAATGAATGAATTTATCCGTTGCATTTGATTAATGTTAATGTATCTATTAATTTTCACTATCCAAGCACAGTTTGAACAATAGTTATGTCCTTATGTAAGTTGCTCAAGATATATTCTTTGATTTTTGTGTGAAAACCTTCATATAAACATTTGAGCCTTCAACATTTGAAATTGCAATTTATCATTTTCAACTGTTATAAAATAATTTTTCATTGTAATCTAGTCATATCAGAAAGCTAAAGCTAATACATTTTGTATCATATTTAAGTAATAAATGAATGTTGAATTTCAATAGTATATTTTCATAACCCCTGATGACGTCATTATTAAACCTTCGCGTGCGTTTTGAACACATGGTGTACAAGATGATACAAGCGTAAACAAGCACGCGACGGGTTAATATAAAAAAAGTTGGCTGTGGTGAAGCATAGAAATGAAACACATCTTTTATTTCGTTTCGCAGAATTATCTCACAACGTGCTTATAGACTGAGATCCCAGGGCCGCCAGACCTTACTTTTTTTCTCAGTAACCAAAAGTGTGGGAAAGAGTAGCGCTAATATGTACTATTAACATATTAATACCAGCTAGCCTGGGCCGACGGCCAATTTTCAGCTACCAGGTTCTGAAAGTACTTCCAAAAATTACTCACTTGTCTTGAAGTCTGGGTGCTGATGTCTTATAGAATATAATAAATAAAAATTAAAGATCAACATTGCCAGACACTCTTAAATTAGAAGTAAGAATTTTTATATGATTGACTTAAAAAGAGCGACCCTCGGAGTTTCTTGCCTATTCTTCTCCTGAGGAAGACTGCACCTTTACGAATAGGCGCAAATTCAAAAGTGCTTATTGTAATTTACTATATTGACATGTTCAAGTAACATGTTGTATGTTCTATGAAATAAACACATTTGAATTTTGAAAAAACAAGATAAATATTGAAAGGGGCGCCCATACAACGTGATTTTTTTGGTAGTTTTTATAGATATTGGTAAGGAACTCTTCGTGCGCGAGTCCGACTCTCACTTGGCCGGTTTTTGTATCTCTTGTAACGTTAACATTATACATTAATGTGACGTAAATAATGGACGGCCACTAATGAAGCAAGCCCCTATTTTTTATGTAACCTTTAAATTGCCCCAAAGCTGGGCAAAAGCACCCTCTTTCAGACTGTCCTATTTTGGGCCCTCTTTCCAGTTGTCACAGGCGATAAATGTGGCTAGGTCATCTCGCCATCGCTGGTCGACCGAAAAAGACGGGTTATTTTAGTAATTAAAAACAATATTCCATTAAAATAATATTTGTATTTAGACTAAATACACATTTATATCAGTAACATTGATGTCCTTGCGGAAGCACAGATATTCTAATCAGTCTAACAAGGCATACAAAACATACAGGTACATTAAGTACTTATTACTAGATTATAATGTATCTTATGTACAGATTCACTTATCAGAATTATAGACCTATCCTCACCACAAAACAACTGTATCCATATAAAATAAAAAGTAGGGAAAATAAAAATTTTTTTTAAAAAAAACTCAATCAGAATTGTAGGACTCTTACACTCAGTTACAGATACCTCCATTAAAGTTGTAAGCTACTTTAACGTTCATAGTGACACTTTTGTTGACGGTAACTTTTTTGTAACTAAGTGAATATTTACTGTAGTCAGACAGCTTATCGAAGTAAAAAAAAAGTGCTTTTTGTGGTAAGGTAGTAAATAGTTACAGAAAGAGACAGATTTTTGATTCGTGACTTCGGCTAACTACAGGCAGATTCAACATTTACAGAGTGATTATTACAAGTTTCGGTAGTTTCCTGTTAATTATCGACTAGAGGACACCTGGTACATTTTCGTGGGCTTTAAATTTTTATTCGGTTGACATAAAGCATAAATAAACTATACCATTTGTAGGAGATGTCTCAGAAATAATTTCGGCACGGAAATTCCAATTGATCATATAACTTAAAACGTTAGTGTCATAAAACAACGATTGGTTTATTCGCCTATGAAACAACCTCAAAGTAAAAAAAAAAAACACAAAAATAATTAAATAAATAAACGACACACATAGGCCCATACTAAGGTCTTTGGGACACAAAAAAAGAAACTCCTAGATCGGAGAACAAACATTAACTGTTACATATTTTGCTATTTACATAGTTTGTCTTGACTGAGAATCGAAATTAGGGACCGTCCACTCAGAGGTAGCTTAATTACCACTAAACTAATCCAAAAATATCATATTTTATTATTTTAAAAAATACGGGCTAAAAATTGTGATTTTTAACTCAATAGCGCCGGTGGCTTGGTTCAAGAACGGCGGCAATGTTTATTTACGCTTAGAAAATTAAGTTTTTATTTGATATTAAACCTGGAGATGAGTACCAATTAGACCTAACACACAGTTCACAACCTTACACGTTATTGTCTGTAATATCCTGAAGCATTTTCCAGTCAAAGCGTCCTGAACTAGAATTAATAGACGGGGGGCAAGGTGGGCATACTATCTCTAAAGGCTTATCCCTCATAGCTCCTAGAGCGCAATATGGGACTCTTAAAAGATTTCTGTTTATTTGGTAAGGTGGGAATTCCTTTTTGTCGGAGAACAAACGCGTCAGTGAAATTGTCATCATGTCCAGGGTTGCTGCGTGTCCGACGAATACTATGTTGCCACCTGAAAAAAATCCAAACAATTTGAACATCGTGTCTCTATGAGCAAAAATATGCAAATCACTCATTGCATATTTTTGCTCATAGAGATTTGTAATGTTCGTCTTATGTTTCTCACACAGACAGGTCTTAGATACTAACATTTGTAATACTGTGTAGATATGTCATTAAATTATAAAATAGAATAGAAAGATCTTTAGATAAATGGATAGATAAATACTTTATCGCATACTTCACAGGGAAAAACAAATATTTACAATATAATCAAAAAACAAAAGAAACTAAACAAATATATTAAGTGAACCATAAAATAAATAAATCAATGCATAGTTAGGCATCTGAGAGAATTTCTCGTAGTTTCTACGGGAAACTATTTCTTTTTGTATGAAATCTTGCCGCCTAATCCACGGTGGTATTAGGGTTTAGAATATTAAACAACATGACTTTCTGATACATATTCTAATCGCCAAGTTGTTTAGAAGTCTTCCTAAAATTAAATAAATAAACAATTGCATACAAATTTTGTGACATACCTTCTTTTTCATGTTCCTTGAAAGCATCCCGAATTATTTTTTCGTTTCTTGCGTAGCACTCCTCTAATGTCTCTGGAGTGCTTACGTCCAAGTCCACTACAGGTTTGTAGCTGTAATAAATTAATGTTTTATTGTGAATAAATAAATGAAGATTCTCAAAAGAAAACTGAACAAACAGTAGAACAAAGTAAAGTTTTTTGTTTGAATTGTCAAAATCATCGAACCCAGAACCGTTAAGAGGCTGGGTCAGCTTAATGGAGCCGAGAATGTAATATCCAATGCGCACGCGTGTCATACGACGTTTTTCAACACATTTGCGAGGAAAGAAAGAAATAAAAACTTTTCTTTGATATTGACGGCAACAAGCTATCACTTGCATGTTGCGCCTCGGAAAGTATTTCTGGCGATGTACCCACGTAGGTTTCCTGTTCTGCACTTGAAGAAGACATTTTTTGTGTTGTATTTCTGACAATAATAACAATAAGATAATACAAATGCCGTTTGTGAAAACCAAGTGATAAAATCTGAAAAGAGGCGCGATTATTTTTTTCTTTTATCGTTCGCAAAATGAGATTCACATTGACAAGTATGCCATACAGCCAAATAATAAAAAAATACTTAACTATATATTTTCACGTTTTAGCATAAATAAATGATAATTTTCTGTTAAATTTAAATGATTTAGTGGAATTATATTTTTATTTACAAATCGTTTAATAATTACACTTAATTTTAAATATAAAATAAGATCTGATCTCTTTGCTGAAATTTAGAAAAAAAAACCATTACGTACTTGTGCTTTATTTTTATTACTCACGGGCTGGGTAATACATATCATTATGACACATTTTATGAGCAATTGTGTTGAAAAACTTTTTAGTTGGTTATTTTATTTAAAAAAGATGAAATATAGCGTCGTTTCCAGCATATTTGTACTGACATTCTATGCTTCGAAATTTCCGTCGTAGACAGTCAGAGTAGAGCTCCAGATACTTATCTTTACCCTTACTAATATTATTAACGCGAAAGTTTGTATATGGATGGATGTTTGTTACTCTTTCACGCTCAAACGGCTGGACCAATTTTGATAAAATTTGGTATGAATTTGGAAAATTTGGTAGAATTTGGTGGCTGACACCCTGGATTAAATAAACATATAGGCTACATAATATTCCCAAATTCCTACGGGAACGAAGTCTCGGGCGGAAAGCTAGTCAAAGACGGCCCGTTTGGTCGAGTGCTAGTGGCGCTGCCTCTTGATCGACGGGTCCTGGGTTCGATTCCCGGCTGTAGCAAAGATTTGTGTAAAAAGCAGATTCTTGTTTTCGGGTCATGGGTGTTTGTGTCTTTATGTATGTTCCAAGGGACCCACGACACAAGGGAAAACCTTAGTGTGGGCCTTTCAGAGGTAGCATTTATTTATTATATAAAAGCGTTTACAAACAAACATTTTATTCCTCAACGCGATGCGGGAAGCTTTTAAAATTATACAGAACTTTAAAAATAAAGTTCATAATAATGGAGTCCACTTACTCGAGATCGACATTGATCCCCGCATTGTGCAGCTCTAGGGGCGTCATGAAGGGAGCCATCCCGCGCGCCGCGTGCCACATCTTGTATTCAAACAGACCCGGCTCCACTTGGACTTTCACCGACGGATCCGCTTGCAACCCTGAAACAATAGTAATGAAGTAAATAACATGAGCTAAGAACACTAAGCATTTTATTTTATTTTTATTTTTTATAAAACCAACAGCTACATTGATTACATATAAGCAGAAACTTATTACTAAAACAGAAGCCAATAAGAGGTTTCCCTAATGTGCTTAAAAAGTCGAGAGGCTTACAATAAAAAGTAGTGATTTAACAGACAGCATAGATATCAAATAATAGGTCTTTACCTATAAAATTGCCGTTTTTCATACAATATTTTTGGAAAACTGAATTTTCCAAACTAACGTTTTTGGGTTTTTCTCAGGAATGCGAAATCCAAATTTAGCAAAATTTTGAGGGAAGGTTTGGACAACATTAAGTTAATTTTAATCATACTTACTTTATTAATAGTTGTAACTATAACAAAGGTACAGCAAAAATAAGCAATGAAACGGGCAACGGATGAAACAAGCTATATTTGAGCTTCTTTTTCAGCAAATAAATCTAAATTAAACATGTATTAATTTGACTCAATATCTACGTTATATGGCCAAGGTTTTAAATAAAAAAACAATTTTAATAATAGCTGTTCAATCAAATAAATTATGAATAAAATAAAGCTTGAGAAAAAATCAGCAATTTCATAGGTAAAGACCTATTATTTGCTTGGTGCGGTAAACATCTAACATGAAATATAGGTAACCCAACCCACACAATTGGTAGTTGGGGCGGACATCTACATACGAAGTAACATCACTGACTCGCTTTCACTCCTCAATTCAAGTAAGGCCTGTATTAATAAATCTTACTTACGACTGAGTTCAATCTTGAACACTGTCTCGAGAGTGCCTAATTAATAAGCTGCTCTTGAGACCTGTCATACCTGTTACTTGAGTAATTATACTTAAGACCTCCCTTTAGGAGATCTATCAATACCTCACATACTTTCACATTTATGACATAAGTGAGTATGACTCTGTCAGATTAACTCTACTTACCAAGTAGGAACTTTACCTACTAGCTACGTCTGTAATCACACACTATGTACACTCAAGAGCACGTCAAGCTTGACACTTTGGACTTTGGACCGGCCCTGCATTGTATTGCGCGCAGTGTAAATCAGAGCTCAGCTTAAACTGGTAGTGTAAACCGTGACCTGCTCTTGACTGTACTATCACGTTCTTATATGGAGGCATAGTCAATACAAAACGCAGAAAACAAATCGCTTGCGGCTGCTCGTATACTCACACATGGACACAAATCAGTATACCGCATACCACACTACGCTTGTTGCTCTGATAACAAGCATAATTTCACGACCCAAAGCCTAAGCCTTGGTGGCACAGCGGTAACACCGTCTGCCTGCTGTAGCGAGGCGCGGGTTCGAGCCCAACTGTCGCTTAATAGTTACGACATTTTGTTAGATATGTTTTGGTTTTCAAACATTTTTGTAGTCATAACTGAATGCAATGAAGTTAGTTTTGATTCGTTCGGTTCGGTGTTCATGAGCAACCTGGTTATCATTGCTAGATCATTAGCGAAGGTGCTCGTGTGTTCTTGCCGTATCGGCAGTTTACTGTGATTTCTTTTTTCGACATGCATACAAATACATATAAGTTTGCAGGAGAGGCAGCGTATTGTTGTGCTGCACAATATAGGATATAATATATCCCAAATTGCTAATGAGACTGGTCTTACTGTGGTTTTAGTGGAGGACCGTGCAATTTTGGGTGAATCGTTACGGAATGAGGGTAACGTGTAATCTCGGCCGCGCAGTGGACGCTCGCGACTTATCAATGAATCACAGCGTATGATGCAAAAGTATGAAAATAATGGATTCATACGGAAGATAAATGGAATTCATCGATTCTAAGGCTTAACAAGTTCAATTAAATATTGTTATGTGTGAAATTGTGATATTTATCTTTAACGTATTCTTTTGTGATTATAAACTATGTATCTACTGACTTTGTAGTGTAATTTGAATTTAAATTTTTGTTGAGGTCTAGTTTCAATACTCTTTTCTTCACGAAAACGAATTCTTAAGCTATAACCTTAATTAAACTGTAAATGATCAAGTTGCAGAAAAAAAATGAGATTTTGTTAGTAGGAAATAAAATTACCTAGTCGAATTTCATATTTGTTTTATTCAAATACTTTATCACTGATACAATAATGTAACATTATTATTATTAATGTAATATTATGTGTGAAAATAGTTGTTCATGCTTCAATAAACAAAAATAAACTACAAAAAGAAACTACTCGGCTGGGATTAGAACCGTAAACCTTTCACCCTGCTAGGACAGTGCTTATCCGCTGGACCATACTTAACACTAATAAGATTGACAAAATAAAGATACACTAGGTCATGCTTACATTACCGATTGTTTGATATGACTCAACAGCAGCGGTGAGTGGAGGACAGTGCAATGTTGGGTGAATGCGTCCTACAAAAACTTCACCGAGGAGCCAAGAGATGTCGCTAAGCAAAATTATGCTCTTAGAGGCTACAAGCTTATGTGCGTGAGAAATCGTTTGAACTTTGTTCAGAGGAACATAGTCCTTATTGCAACGCGCTAAGCGGTTTAACTATGACTCCATTAATGAACGCCACTGTACGTCTGTAGACCCACTAAATACGCCAGTTATCACCCACTAGACCCTATCCGAGTACACGTACCGAGCAGGAACTCGTGCGCAGTCTCGACACAGCGCAGCGCGGCGGAGGCCAGCACCCGGCGCACGCGCACGCCCGCCAGCCGCAGCCCCTCGCCCACCAGGTACGCCTGCAGCCGCCCCACGCGCGTCAGCGGCGTGTCGCGAGCGTACGAGTCTGCACCGCCCGCCCTGTCGTTAATGGAAAAATATTTATTTGGCAAATCACACAGTAAGTAATTCTTAAAAAACTAAATTCTATCGGTCTATTTTTTTTTGGGACCCCATCGGACACAGGCGGGTGATTACTCCAATTATTTGGGACCGTTTCATCCGATTCCTCACGACGGCGCAGGAGTTTTACCTCTGTACCGAAACAAAAAACTAAATTACAGATTGCCGAAATGGACTGAGCCGTAGCAATGGTTTTCTGCTGCAATTGCAACCCGTTTGGTAGACTAGGTGGTTCGTAGTTAGAACATAGATGATTAAACTTATAAATTTTATCATCTACTAGCTTTCCGCCCGCGGCTTCGCCTGCGTGAACTTCGGGAACCGCGTGAAGTTTTTTCCCGCTAACTCCCGTTCTCGTGGGAATTTTTCAATATCCTGTTGCAACTAAGCTTTAAGTTTACTAAGGTACCTGCATGCCAAATTTCAAGCGTCTAACTTAAGCAGTTTAAATTTTTCATACAAAAGGATTTTCCCGCTAATTCCCGTTCCCGTGGGAATTTCGGGAATTCCTTTCTTAGTGCACCTCTACGGTACCTAAGCTACGTCCCTTCCAAATTTCAAGTGCCTACGTTTAGCCGTTTAGGCTGTGCGTTGATATGTCAGTCAGTCAGTCAGTTTCTCCTTTTATATATTTAGATGTTCTAACTACGAACGCTGCGGGACGGCGGCGATGGACCCGGAAGTGAGTCTGCGGGCTGAAGCTCCGAGCACGCCTGTGTACTTGTCGCGACTGCACTACAGCACTGAGGTGCAAGACGTCGTCGAGCACATATGGCAGAAGACAAAAGTTCCCTTAGGACTCCAGAGAGTGGAACCGTTGGAATCGCATCACCATGCTATTTTCAAAGCATTTGTGGTGCGGTTCCCGATTTCATGCTGGAGACAGTCATGAAGGAGAGCTTTTGGCCGGAGGGCGTGGTGTTCCGTCGTTTTCGAAGGAGATTCCCGTTTAAAGACACCCCCGGAAAAACACCAGGGATGTTTCCCTGAAGGAGAAAGTGATAATTACCTCTCGCCTAATGTTAAAGGCATGTTAAGATCTTTGCGGACGTATTTTCCATGCTCATCAAAACAATATGGTGTCCACTGTCCATATGTAAGGTCTATCCTCTCTCCGTGTCTCAGCGCGAAAATCCACCGCCTCTCTGAGTCTTTTGATTTTGTCGCCTGGAATCGAATTGGAAAGCAATAAAATAAAATTTAAAATAAATAAATAAATAAGAAAGCAGTTAAATGACATAAAGAAATACTCACATTTAGTGAGTACAAATAGCTACAAAGTATTATGTTTGTGTTTAAGCCCTGTGTGAGAAACATAAAACGAAGATTACAAAGGACCATGCAAAAAAGTGTACCCACCCACCAACAGATTCCAAACTCATCTCAGTTAATACATCTTGCCACAATGATAATTATTTGGTACATCCACCGCAGGAATGGGGATCAAACACAAAAAAGGTTTTTTTTATTTTATGACTTTATATTTTTAGTGATATTTTTGATACAGTTAAAATATCGTAACCCCACCTAGTTACAAGGGCGCCCTACGCTCCTACTAATATTATATGTAAATGTGAAAGTTTGTGGTGATGTACAGATGTTTGTTACTCCTTCACGCTCAAACGGCTGGACCAATTTTGATAAAATTTTGTATGGAGGTAGCTGACTCTCTGGATTAACACATAGGCTACATAATTTTCCCAAAGTCTAACAAGATCGAAGTTCCTGGCGGAAAGCTAGTCCATATAGTCAACTAGAAAAATCAATACGTACATTTCCGCTTGCATCCTTTACGACCTCATTATCTCCACAGGTTCTTTTTGTACTGCTCTTCCAATCATGATGGTTACCTGCAAAACAAATCAAATTATTTTTACCCAAAGGAAGCTTTTGTTTAACATATAACGTAATTATAACAGTTCATTGATCAAACAAATGAAGTAATTAATAAGGGTAAGGAAATTAAAATTTTATAGGTTTCCTATTTTTTGTAACAAAGCTCAGCTTTAAAGAAAATTAGTCCATTTGGTGACGAAAATCACATCCCAAATTACGAAGCCAATACTCCAGCAGGGCAATTCTATTAAAAAAAATGCTCCTGTACTGCAGTGCGACATGTGTAGAATTGATAACTCGTTGACATTGTTTTTTTTATTTTTTATCGAAATAAGCTGGTTCTATCTATACTAATATTGTAAAGAGGAAAGATTTGATTGATTGTTTATTTGCATTGAATAGGCTCCGAAACTACTGGATCGATTTGAAATTTTTTTTCACCATTAGAATGCTACATTATCCTTGAGTAACATAGACTACATATTTTTCCCGAATTCCAACGGGAATGAAGTCCCGGGCGGAATGCTTGTCTATACTTAATATTATAGAGAGGAAAGATTTGATTGTTTGTTTGTTTGCATTGAATAGGCTCCGAAACTACTGGACCGATTTGAAAAATTCTTTCAATATTAGAATCGTGCATTATCCGTGATGAACATAGGGTACATGATTTTCCCAAATTCCCACGGGAACGAAGTCCCGGACGGAAAGCTATATGGAATAAATGGCCAAACCACCTAATTCTGAGCCTAAATTTTTAAACAGATCACGTCAAAAATGACAGCCGTAAACGCGCAATTAGAGTTTTGTAATAGAATTGGCCTGCTGAGCATATAGCCCAGTCTGTGGGGAAATGCAAAGGCCTTTGCATTGCAAAAGGTGGCGTAGAAAATGTTTTGACACAATATTGTTTAGGTTTGGCAGGTTAATAAAAATCCAAGTTCTCGACCTTGAAGGACCCAGGCGTTAGCCGCCATCTTGAATTAAAGGTCCCAAAATTAGGTATATTTTAAATAACTTCTCAATTGTTTACTAAATCACAAAAGTGTCAATGAAGGGTTCAAAGAAGATAAAATTGCCTACATTTTTTGCATACATGATTATTCTTTAAGTCTTATAGGTAAAAAGTTACAAGCGACGGAAATAATAATATTTACAAAAAATAGAATTTTCAAAATCGCTGATACATGTGTTCATTATTTTTTAATCATCAGCCTACATACGAAGTTCTAAGATCCTAACTTCAAAATTCACGGACTTTCATACAAACTTCCGTCCCCTATTTAACCCCCTTAGGGGTGCAATTTCCGAAATTCGCTCTTTAGTGGATGCTTACACTACATAAGGTATGTGCAAAATTTCAAGTCCGTAAGTCCAGCGGTTTGGGCTGTGCGTTGAGTACCCCCAGTCAGTTAATCATTTTATATATTAGATTTTTGTAAAGATTATTATTTCCGTCGCTTGTAACTTTTTACCTTTAAGACTTACAGAATAATCATGTATGCAAAAAATGTAGGCAATTTTGTCTTCTTTGAACTCTTCATAGACACTTTTGTGATTTAGTAAACAATTGAGAAGTTATTTAAAATATACCTAATTTTGGCACCTTTAATTCAAGATGGCGGCTAACGCCTGGGTCCTTCGAGGTCGAGAACTTGGATTTTTATTAACCTGCCATACCTAAACAATATTGTGTCAAAACATTTTCTACGCCACCTTTTGCAATGCAAAACTACCTACAGACTGAGCTAATAGTGTGCTTTTAAACCACTTGATGCCACATTTCTACATTCTGAGGGTGATTAATAGTACTTGCATATAATGGTGATGGATAAGATAAACTTAATTGCTTCTTAATAATATGAAGCATTATACAATGTCGTTAGCCTTTTGCCCACATTTCAGCAAAACCCTCGCATCCTAATTATTCACTGCAACAGTATGCCTGCGAAGAGATGGCAGTTGGTACATTCTAGGTTTCTCTTTCCCCCTCATTCTACCGTGGAAAAATTCAATTAATTCAATATTATTTTCTCGACTCACCATGTGTTAAATTGACGAAACCGACATTGCCGTCGTCTTCGACTGCCTTCCAATACTTGTCCCACTCTTTGTATGTCTCCTCCGATTTCTCGAGGCCCATCTTAGCGGCGTCCTCATGAGGGTGGGACATCTCGCCGTCCGTATTAGAATCTGACTCCGATTTGCAGTCTGTAATTAGTAACGGCTTATATTTAATTGATCACCAAGTTTCCGTGTGCGCTCTCCTGTTGTATTATTGTTTTTGATGGTTGAACTTAGTTACTGGCGATCTAGTTAAAATAGTGAAATATAAAAACGTTTTCAGCGAGCTTAAGATGTCAATAAGACTCGTCACTGACAGCATACATATACAATACAACTTTATTTGCACACAGAGACATACAGTACAATAACAGAACATAAAACATAGTGTCAAGGCGACCTTAAAGAAAAAATCTCATAAAGAAAATATTTTTTACACACACTAAGTTTCACACTAAAGTTTCCTTTGTATCGTGGATCTCTTGGGACACGACACGACCACAGAGACCCCAAAACAAACAAGAGCTAAGAAGATCTCTTGATAAAAGTGAGTGAACAATTAAAATAAATGTAAAAATACATTTGTTCAGCAGATTCGAGCGCGCTGAGGATTTAGCAAAAACACGCTAGTACATAATACTTCAATGGCAAAAACTGACACAACATAACCGATAGCGGGAATGGAAGAATGAATAGTGTAAGCAAGTCAGTAAATATTAACAAACAAATAAGTACCGGATTACATTAACCCGTTAACCATGTGAATAAGATACTGTCACACGCACACAATAACACGGAAAATAGCGAGAATTGATAGTTTTCTTGAGATAATCAAAGTAATATTAATGGGAATAATAAACCATTTTATCTATTGTTCTCAAACTCGGATAAGGTTGGCATTACCATGCATCGAATAGAAGCAGGAATGACTGCATTATCAAATTCAATGCGAATTGAAACAAAAGAGTATTTAGTACCTATTAACTATTATTTTGCAGTATCTAACTAATCGTAAAAGTCAAATGCTAATAATACTCGACCTTCATTTATACTATTTCACTTATTCTGGTATTTGTTCTTGGGTTTTGTCCCTAAGAACAATACAAGGTTTCTAAAAACCTAGGTGGGATTTTAAATGCATGACGTCCTTGATCTCATTAGCGATTACCACGCGGACTCTCCAAACACTAGAAATGGTTTGACGATTTTACACAATTATTATTTATTTATCAAGGCGTACACAGGGCAGCCCATCAGGCTTACATCTTGACCTTGATATCACCCTTTATTTCACTTAAAATAGCGTCGGCTTTCATAGTGCAAATGGGAAACCTGCCGTGCAGTTTTGTATGTACACAACAGCTAACAATAAAAAATATCTAAGGAAGAAAAATAGAGATCAAGTTCAGTTCCAGATCGAAAGTCAGAAGCGTTAACGCACGCAGACAAGTAAAGCTGGTTAAGCAAAAAATTTAATTTATGACATGCAAAATCAACATGTGCATCAAAGTCGATAATGTGATGGATATTAACTAATGAGATATCTTTCTAAATAACAAAAAACAACAAACAGATATGGGGTGATTTTAAATTAGCGAAATTTTAGGGATGATTCTCCCCACGAAACTGAATAACTTTCCCCAGGGAACCCATACGAAATTCTCAAAAAAATTTAAACTTCTGCAAAGGCAAATCAGCTGATCGCACAAATTGTATGGCATGTACATATATGTTCCTTGGGGAAAGTTGAATATGTTCCTTGGGGAAAGTTGTTCAATTTCGTGGGCTGATAAACACCCTTGTTTTTGCTAATTTAAAATCGCCGAATATACAATTGGGTATTTTAGATAAGAAATAATCTTGAGATAATTGCTTATAGGTAACTAATTCTTCTCGGGGGAATACTGAAAAATACAACGCTTTTGCATTTAAAATATTGACAGGATTAGCAAACCAGTTGTTTTCGCACCATTCCTTTGCTGGAGGGGTGCAAAAAGTAGTCAAGGACGGTAAGGTATTGTCGTCGCCGGCGGCGTTTTTATATTACAGTATATTACAGTATAATATAAAAAAAAGCCTTCCTTTTAGTTCAAGTTTCAAGGCTTATTTATTATGTAATGACTTCAACAAAGAAAGTTAATCACCGAATCGAATTAAAGAACAATAGAGGACTGTAACACGTGTTAATGATTAATTTTATGAAACGAGATAATGTGATAAAACCATATCGAAGTATTCGGAATAAAGCACCATAAACTTAAGGTGGAGTTAAAATTAACCTTAGATTATTTGAAAACTAGCATTCCGCCCGAGACTTCGTTCCCGTGGGAATTTGGGAAAATTAGCCTGTGTGTTAATAAAGGGTGTCAGCTACCTCTACCTCCATACCAAATTTCATCAAAATTGATCCAGCTGTTTGAGCGTGAAAGAGTAACAAACATCCATACATACAAATTTTTCCGTTTATAATATTAGTAAGGATTGTTCACTGGGGAAAATCACATTCTACAGTTTCGCTAGCCAACCCTTATTATAGCTGTACTAACATAGGTCCAAATTAGGACGAACTTACATACAACATTTGAGGCACTGTCTGTAAATACATACAACTTTTATCCTTTGTTATCTTTCATAGTTATAAATTAGGTGGATAAAAAAGTAAATCGCTAGTCACGATGACGATGCATTCTTCACAATAGTTCTCGTATTCATACCTGGATAAATAAGTTGCCCGGCCTACACAAATAGCAGGTAGCATTACTACTATTTTAGTTTCTTGTTTAGTAAATCAAATCACAAAAACTTTAACAAAGACCTAATGTTTACTTAATACACGCATGTGGTGCGACCAAGTAGGTATCATTATTATCATATTTAGAAATTATAAAGAAAATATACCATAATAGAAATAAGGCATGGCGAAGTTTTGGCTTTTACAAACCGACATCAACTGTTAAATAGTGTGCAAAACATTTTGAATATGCTGTGTACACAATGCTAATTTACTTAATGTTTACGTCACATTAGAATTCGATAATTATAATTATTTAATACAACAGATATCATATCACCAAGCCGATGTATTGCCAGTAAAACAAGAAGTTTAGTGAAAAAAATATGCGACAAAGAAATCAGCCACTTTCAGAATTCAAAACAAACCCTCACCATAACTCAAAGATAGACTTATTAATGTTAATCTAAAAGTGGTAGAAACCTGTTATAATAGGTTTAAACTAGTTATTAATCTATAACTCACCGTTGTGGTTTCCGAGCGAGATGGCGCGATGTAGCGTCCACGCGTCCGACTCGGCCGTCCGCTTCGTGTACATTGCGGGCAGGTAGCCGCTCACACCTGCAACCATACCCTCATCATAGACCTTCTGTTATGTCGCAGGCGAACGAGATGATTCAACCATTCGGCGCCGTCGTTTTTAGACAAAATCGTGCCGTTTTATGAAATGTTGAAAATATGTTGTTTCAATTTTGTAATTTGATTTCAAGTTTGTTTAATCTGGTCAGTATAATTTTAGAAAATAATATAACATTTTACTAATTTTAATCATGGGTTTAAACTAAAGACACGTTACATAGGTATACGTCTTACAACACGATAACAGTTTAAATTGGTCAATTATACCAATGTGATTGAATGAATTTAGTAACGCTGCTGACGTTTACTAACTGCCTTGGCACTGGATCGAATAGAAGTTTTAATTACGATGGGTTTACCTTAGAATACATATTAACGCTTTAAATATAATTTACTTTTTGTATTTGTATTGTATTATAATTTGTATTAATTACAAATGAGAATTTGGATTTCAGCACAGAATAAATAATAGTGTAAACTTTCGACTTACTACAAAATTACAAACGTTCACATTTTTGTAATGCGGCGCTGACGTTTGTAAACGGACAGATTATGCCATATGCTTGCGACATAAGCGTCCCCGAAAAAAAAAATTGTCACGAATCGACACCGCGCTAAACATGTGCGCCAAAAGCAGGCACTAATACGTTTGGGATGGTTGCGAGTAGGGGTTGCATCGATACGCTTTTTTGCAGATACTGTACCAATATTCATACAAAAAATTCAGCAATAGCGATACCGATAGGTACGCTTAGTGAATTTAAATAGAAGGCAAAGTAAATTATACACAAGTTGGGGTTTGTTCTATACTAATTATAATAATATTATGAGGAAGGATTTGATTGTGTTTGTTTGCATTGAATAGGCTCCGAAACTACAGGACCGATTTGAAAAATTCTTTCACCATTAGAAAGCTACATTATCCCTGATGGACATAGGCTACATAATTTTCCCGAATTCCCACGGGAACGAAGTCCCGGGCGGAATGCTAGTATATTAATAAAAGGCTTTGTTCTGACTAACTGAATGATGGATCGACGGACAGCCTTAATAGTTGGGCGGAAATTTGAAAAATTGTTCTCTGAGTGATAAAAGCATGAAATTTTTACCATGCTTAGGGGATACCATAGCGATTATTTTAAGATGTGGAGGCAAGCTGGATTTGACCCCTATCGCATTTTAGAGGTCAAATTGTAATTTCGATGACGTTTTACTCCGTTTTATGTATTTTTATGAATCTATTTTGGAGGGGTATTAGAAATTTACATATGAAAACACATATACACATCACCTGCTTTCCAATGACACCTTAATCATCAAAATTGGTTCAGTAGTTTAGGCAGGAGCTATTCCCAAAATAATATAAATTTTATTAGCGTAGTGATTATATCCATTCTCGTGTGAAGTCGTATGGGAATCCACATTTTTTGAATAGAAGGATGAGCCTTGGCAAACTTGTTTCTTAGGTAGATTAACAAAAAAAGAGCGTTTCCATACAAAGAAGTTGATTTATAGTTAAAAATAAAAAATAAAAATTTAACAAAATTTTTGGTAACGACCATAAACTTTACAAATGTACCGAAATTAACTTTAAAAAAATATGTTTCAAAAGCTGCGTTCATACAGATCTAAAAAATATACTACTGTAACTTTCTTATCCTATAATAATTCATAGGATTTCCAAGTTACCTGCATAACTAACTTTGTAATCCTATATAAATATATAGAGTTACAAAGTTATTTATGCAGTTTATGTATCTAGAAAACTAGACTAAAACTGCAAAATATTTTAGTTTTTCCTTGATTCATACACTAAACACTAATTGTATTCTAAATTAGTAGCTGCTTTGTCTGCTAGAAATGCCTTAGAGTTGTCTTGTATTTTTTTTTAATGTTGCGTTGAGTTAATGTTTTTTTTTACAATATTTTTTTGTTTAAATCTCAACAAAGCTTATATTTTTTGGATCTGTATGAATGCGGCTTTTCAAATATATTTCTTAAAACTAAATTTAAGTACATTTGTAAAATTTATGGTCATTACCAAAAATAAATAATTTAATAATTACTGTAATTCAACTTTTGTGTAAGGAAACGCAAGAGCGTTCAGGAATCAATTGAGCCGCTTTTATTTAGTTGAAAACGATAACAAACTTGCCCTAATAGCTAGGGGGCCATTCATTTATTACGTAAGACGATTTAGGGGGGGAGGGGGGTCGACCATGTCTTATTTTTTCTTACAAAGGGGTGGGAGGGAGTGGCGACAGTTCTTACGTAAGATCACAAAAATGTGCAAAGTTAAAATTATACTTTGAAAAAGCGCGGGCAAAGCAATTAAAACCAAATTTTATCACTACTAAAAAATTAAAATTATTAGTACCTGCTTTGTAAGTACAAATAAACATTTCTAAAATTTGTTACTTTGAAAAATAAACATTAAAACAAATCAAACGTATATTCATTTTTTCCTTTAGATTCTTATGTAATAAATATTAAACAGGGGGGGGGGGGTTGGCCTATTCTTATTGTTTCTTATAATAGAGGGGGAGGCAGTCAAAAACTAGCGAAAATAGTCTTACGTAATAAATGAATGGCCCCTAGACATTCGCAGTTATGACTAGTCTTAGTGCGCGCGGTGTATGAAAAGTTCATCCCCCTCCCCGCCCCCAAAATCGGGTGATAGAGGCAAACTCCCGGGCGTTTACCACACTAATCCACCAAAGGAACAAGTGTGCCAAGGCTTATCCTTCTATCCCAAAAATATGGGTTCCCATACGACTTCATGCGAGAATGGATATAATTACTAGTCTAATAAAATTTCTATTATTATGGGAATAGCTCCTGCCTAAACTACTGAACCGATTTTGATGATTTAGGTGTCATTGGAAAGCAGGTGATGTGTAGATGTGTTTTCATATGTAAATTTCTAATACCCCTCCAAAATGGATTCATAAAAATACATAAAACGGAGTAAAACGTCACCGAAATTACAATTTGACCTCTAAAATGCGATAGGGGTCAAATCCAGCTTGCCTCCACATCTTAAAATAATCGCTATGGTATCCCCTAAGCATGGTAAAAAAATCACGCTTTTATCACAATGAGAACAATGTTAACGAAAACGTTCAATTTGCCGCCCCATTATAAACGCTGTAAAATAAAGATGTATTTGGTGGGTGTATTCCTAAGTATAAGGATACAAACTATAATATATAAGGATACAAGGCATCCGATAAAAAAGGATTTTCAAAAATTCAGAGGTTTACCCAAGCGTAGTTAGTGCCTCCTCGCAATTAGGAATATTCTGCTATTTGGTGATTGGCAATCAGACATTACGAGTAAATCAGTAGGTACAATGGAATTATAAAAATCTTTAAGTAAATAAATTAAAAAACTTATTGTAATGATACAGAACCACACTTGTTTTAAGTACCTCAGTCGAAAATCATGCATTTAACATTAATGGAATTAATACAAAATTTGCTTTTGCAAATTAGAACATAAATCGTTACAAATCCACATCATGTATGGAAGTGTTTATGGGGTAATTTTAAATTAGTTAGCGAATCTTTAGAGGGTGATTCTCCTCATGGAACTAAAAAAGAACGGGTTGCACTCCGGGAGTGCCGGAAGAAGTGAAACCTTGAACATATATTACTTCCTTTCGGTCGAAGAAGTTTTCACTTGACCCTCCGTCTTACGAATTTTCGATCAGGGTCACGTACCCTGACGTGAGTTTAACATTTTTTACCCATCCAAAAAGTGCACAACGCCGCTAAAGAAGTTTTCACTTCAAAAACTTTCCCAAGGTTCCTTGGAAATTGAGAAATTTTGAAATTGATGTGAAATTCTCGAAAACAATTCTCGACTTTCCATACAAAGGCAATCAGCTGATCGTTCAAGTTGTATGGAGGGGCAGATTATTTTTCATATTTCGACCTATGTTCCTTGGGGAAAGTTATTCGGTTTGGTGGGCTGATTCACAACCTTAATTTTTGTAAAGTCACGTGGCAGTCAAATCGATTAATAAGTCTATTTAGTATTTAGAAATGGCCAAATTATTTCTAATTAGCCGTGCCTGCGTGTCGCTTTATAAAATGCTGAAAATCGTTGGCGAGTTTTAAAATTTTACAAAGCAATTTAACAAACTGTTATTGTGAGTCAAAATGGGTCAATGTATACTTTTCTATAATAAGATTCCCATGTGTATACAAAACTTTTGGACAAATTTAAGACAGTAATTAAACAAAAACTTCGCAAAAAGGGCTATTACAAAATTTCTGATTATCTATCAGACAAGCAGCCATTGGAATGAACTGCTCAGCTCTAGAGTTATTTCAGATTTAGTTAAAATTAGAAAATAAGAAAATTTGTAATGCGATTAAAAAGAGCACCCTCAGAGTTTCTTGCCTGTTCTTCTCTGGGGATGACTGCACCTTTGCGAATAGGCGTAGAGTCAGTAGGGTCAATAGAACGAATGCGTATATGTATTTAAATACTTTAATGTATGTTTGTATGTATTTCATGTAATTTTTAAGTGGCATCCTGAATGACCTATAAAATAAAGATTTTTTCTATTCTATTCTGATCTGCTATCAATTTTTGCTAATTTTATCTGATTCGTCCAATCATTTGTTATTCAAGGCACCCGATGATAAGAACACAATGATAAGAACTGTTTAGGTATGTCATACCTACAATCACTGGTACAGAGGACCGCACAATGTGCACCATTTTTATTTAATTATTTTGATATTCGGTTTGCAAAATTTTAAATCAATTTTCTTTTGTTCGTTAATTACGAGTTTTTTTTAACATGAGTTTTTAAGATTTTTGACATTATAATTCCTTTTATTTTTATTTTTTTGACATTGTAATAATTTTAGTAATTTGTTTTGTATATGTATCTAATTGTATAGTACGGGCAAAGCCTGAAATAAATGATGATGATTATTATTATTATTAATTTAAAATTATTATTAATAATTTTAATTATTATTATTAGTTACCCACATGCGTGTACTGTTTGTATGCTGTTATGGAAAGAACGGTTTTGTAATGGGGTAAACCGATGCGCTGGCCTCTGTACGGACGAGTACGACAGGAAAACATAAAAGTGAAATTTAAATCGACGAAATAAAATCGTAAAATAACTTATCTATAGTTCATAAGGTCCAAGTGTTATACAAATTACAAAAAGAATTGTCTAATTTCCTGTCAAAATAAAGTTCAAATATACTTCCATTAGCACCTCAAATTCGCGGATATAAAATCGCCGTGACGTCACGCCGGCGGCGCCGCGTCGATTAAAAATACAACGACGACCTAGAACACTTATGACACAACAGTAACGTTACTAACCTCTAAAACCCAAGTTCAAGACGCGTTGGATACACACGCTCATGTTTATCACACTACTGTATCACTGCATGTGATTCTCGATAAGATAACTTTAGATAAGGCGCGTTTTCACTTAAAGCACGTAATTATCTGAAAATGTGAGACAGATCGTTTTTTTGGCGCACTACTCGGTATATTAAACGGTAAGTAATTCAGCTAGCCGAATTCGCAAACTAATAGCCTTGATAATCGCAGGCGCAGAGCAAGCCGTGGACTATTGTTTTAAACAGGTTTACAAAAAAGTTCTTGAATTGAAAGTATGCTAAACAGACGATAACAAGTACTTTTCTGTGTGATATGAATCGTTAAGACGCAGGACCGTAAGGTACGCAATGCATGTTCTATTCACAGCCTTAAGCCAAACTATTCGTGTTGCAAGTAGTCAAAAAAATAAAAGGAATTATAATGTCAAAAATTTTAAAAACTCATAATTAACAAACAAAAGAAAATTAATTTAATAAAGTGTTATGTGAAGCATGGGACAGTCGAAGGGTCCGCCCCTTTAGGTAAAACATGTAAGTACTTAATTGAAGTTAACAGTATACGGAAAAGAAAATTAATTATCATTTATTGCACACAGTTTTAAAATTACAGAGGTAAGTGATATATTATGAAACGATAGTATAGAATGCGGCAGCCTTAATGCTAGAAAGCAATTTATAATACGAAACTTCAACACTTAATGTTCATTATACTTAGTCGGGTCATAAGTATTGTTACATACATTTATTGATATAAATAATTTAACTTCTTATCTATCAGTATATTTTATACACCAAATGAAAGCCTAGAAAATACTGTTTTAAATAACATTTTATTTATTCAAAATGACCGCCCTTATTTTTTATAACCGCCTTTAACCTGCGTGGCCAGTCGTCAACAGCGGCACGCACCACTTCCATGTCTATCTCTGCCACTGCCTTAAGAAGGGATGCCTTCAGAGACTCCAGATTGGGATGAGATTTAGAGCAGACCTTCGCCTCTAAGTGCTGCCATATTTTATAATCCAATGGATTTAAATCAGGACTAGCAGACGGCCACTCCTCGTGCCTGATAAAATCGATTCCGCGCGCCGCGAGCCAGTCTTGTGTGCTCTTTGCTTTATGTGCTGGCGCAGAGTCCTGCTGGAATACCCAATGCCAGTTTTGAAACATTTTGCGTGAGAGAGGTTCCACAACGTTTGTCAGGACAGTGTTTTAATAAACATTAGCACTGGTTTTCACACTTTTTTCGCAAAAAAACATCTCTGTGAGGCCCGAATACGAGACTCCCAGCCAAACCATGATTGAAGAAGGATGATGACCTCGCTGAACTCGTGGAATAGGCCAGCTCGCTTCCTCGCTGCTGTGCGCATACACCTTATCATTTTGCTTATTGAAGCTTTCCTCGATATTGAAAATTTTTTCATCCGAAAAGAGGATTTCTCTGTACTTTTTTCCCGCGTACCGCTTAAACAACATTCGCGATCTGCCTAGCCTGATCTTCTTCAGACGTGCATTAAGGAGATGTGCTGTTCTTTTTCGATAGGTGCGTAGTCCAAGGTCTTCATTTAATAACCTTTTGACTGTGGTCTTACTTATTCACATCTGCAGGGCCATCAGCTTTTGCTTCCGGACGGGATTTCTCTCAATTCGCGCCTTCACAGCTTTGATGACCGCTAGGGTCCGAACTGTACGAGGACGACCGCTTTTCTTTCTATCATCTATACTGCAATCCTCACTGAATCGTTTTATGGTATGATAAACGAACCTCAACGTTATTTTCAAATTTTGAAGCAGTTTGAAAATCACCTTTGGCGCGTAACTGCAGCGGTGCAACGCGATTACTGCGACTTTATCGTCTTTTCGCGTCCACTCCATGTTGGAAAATAAAGAAAATTCCAGAAATTCAGTGCTTTTAATATCGTCAAATATTCAAATTTCGAATATGTGTTTCAGTTTTTTTTTACGAGTTCTAAATTTGAAATTTAAAGCTTGTGACAGTACTTATGGACCGACTAAGTATTTGAATACCAGGAACATGTAGCACAGTGGATCAGTTACTACGTCGTCAATTAATGTAAGAATTAATATTGAGGATGAACTACATAAAAGTAAGCTGCTTCATATTATAACAGGAAATTAGTCATTGCTCATCTTCTATACATATTATAAAGAGGTAAGATTTGATTGTTTGTTTGTTTATTTGCATTGAATAGGCTCCGAAACTACTGGACCGATTTGAAAAATTATTTTACCAATAGAAAGCTACATTATCCCCCGATGGACATAGGTTACATAATTTTCCCAAATTCCGACGGGAACGAAGAAGTCCCGGGCGGAAAGCTAGTAATATTATAAAGAGGAAAAGATTTGATTGTTTGTTTGTTTGCATTAAATAGGCTCTGAACTACTGGACCGATTTGAAAAATTCTTTCACCATTAGAATGCTACATTCGCCCTGATGAACATAGGCTACATATTTTTTCCGAATTCCCACGGGAACGAAGTCCCGGGCGGAGTGCTATATTCAATAATTTATTCACATTTCCTCATTGTGTAGGTCACTTAATAAAAGTTTCAAATGTGAAACCCTGTAAGTGCACTGTAAATAAGTAGATGAATCTTTTTCTTTATTATCTTTATTATTATCATTATTTTTTTAATATACAGTCGTGGCCAACTAATTAGGGACACTATATTACGAAAATGCACGAGTTTCTCTTAATGCCGAGAAACCACTTCCGAACGTAGCTTTGAAGCTTTTACCATTGGCAACAAGTAAATTGACTAGTATTCTAAATACTTAGTGGTCAGGGAAGGAAATAGCTACTTGCCATCCTAATTTTTTAAATAAATACGGCACTGCTTTTTTCTCATTATTAACTAACATATGGACAACTAATTAGGGACATGTAAAATTTTGACCATAAAATTAAATATGCTGGGTAATATTTAAATGTTTATTATATAAAAAAGGTAATTAACAAATTTTAAACAAAATAAAAATGAAAAACCGATATTCTAATAACCAGTATGGTTTCCTTTGTTGGTTAAAACCATTTGACATCGGCGTGGCATTGATGTAATCAAACTATTGCATGTTTCTAAAGGAATATTATTCCAAACAGCTTGGAATTCGTCGTAAAGCTGATTTTTTGTTGCAGTACGTCGAGTTGCAATTTTTTTTTTGGCTTCGTACCATAAGTGCTCGATTGGGTTTAGGTCTGGGCTGTTTGCGGGCCAATCCAGTACCGTCACTGACTGCTGCGCTAAGAACGATTTGACGGAATGCGCTGTATGCTTTGGGTCGTTATCGTGTTGGAATGTCCAAAACACTGGCAACACTTCTTCAGCATACGGTATCATTGTTTCCTCTAATATTTGTTTGTATTAAAACTGGTCTAATTTGCCTTCAATTTTTTTTATTGGCCCTACTCCATGTCCTGAAAAACCGCCCCAGATCTGAATATTGCCTCCTCCATGTTTCACCTGCTTTTTTGTATATTTTGGATTCATGGCTGATTTTATTGGCCGTCGCACATATTGTCTGCCATCTGATGAAATCAAATTTATTTTGGTCTCGTCAGAAAAGAGCACATTTTTCCATTGAGCAACAGTCCAATGTCCATACTTCCTTGCAAACGCCAATCTTGCTTGTTTGTGTACTTTCTTCAGTAACGGAACTTTGCGTGCTACTCTTCCTACAAGTTTTGCCTCCACTAGCCGCCTTCTGAAGGTCCTAGCTGATACTCCAGCATTCATTTCTGGTCCAAAAACTTCGCTCTTGATATGAACGGAACCCATAAAGGGATCTCTCTTCGCGAGAGCAATCATTCTGCGATCATATTGTGGGGTGGTTTTTCTTGGTCTCTTCTTTCTAGGCACACTTTCAGTTGTGTTATGCGGTTTGAAATATGCCACAGCATTGTAGACCATGTTTCTGGAACATTCCAAATGATCTGCTATTTTCCTGTACGGCCACCCACGCTGGTAAAAATTAATAATTACTTTTCGCATTGTTGCGTCACAACTCTTTTTTCGACCCATATTTTTTATTATTTAATGAGTTTACAAAACACACAGTAACGATCTTGCTTTTCAAATTGGCGCCAAAATTAAAAACGCGCAAAAGAAAAGCTATAACTTTTTATTTTTTTTGAAATTAGAAGGCAAAAACTAAATGTCCCTAATTAGGTGGCCAGATCTTTTGTACCACATTTATCTGTTAATGTGTTTTGATGAGGTTGTATACGAATAGTATGTATTTTATTTTATTTTTATTTTATGCTAAGAACTAGAGTACTATCAGTTAATATGTTTATAAAGTAACAGACAATAATATCGAATATAGGTTATAATAAAAGGACTTGAATAGTTAATATTGCTTGGTGTCTTAACTGTCCCTAATTAGTTGGCCACGACTGTATATAAAAGAAGAAACTGACTAGTGACTGACATATCAACGCACAGCCCAAAATGCTGGGTCTAGAGATTTCTTTGGCACGTAGATTTCTTATGAGGTCTAGCCAGGGGAGCACTAAAAAATGATTTTTCGAAATTCAACCCCTAAGGGGGTGAAATGGGGGTTTAAAGTTTGTATGGAGAAAACAATTTTTGCGGACTCGAAACTTCGTCAAGATATATCTTGAAGCAAATAAACGGACACGTGTTTCGCGATTTTTCAAAAGTCAAAAATTTTGGGAATGAAATGGGTGACTAAAAAAGTCCTTTGCGCGAGCGAAGCCGCGGGAAAAAGCTAGTAACAACATAATTTTTCACAATTGTAGCTTATGATTACGATGTAGCTTACGATTAAAGATCCCGATGCCTCCCTCTACTGATTTGGGACGAGATGTCGCACAGACACACTTGACAGGAAAGTTGCGGCCACAATTTCGTGTCAAAAATGTTAAGACCTATTTAATATTTTACTCTGACACCAGGCTTAGTCAAGTTCGCCACATTCTTAATTACACCTTGACAGGGAAGCAGGAAGATCTATTCTCAGATGTATACGTTTTGACTTAATAAATAGGCGAATTTAATATTGAAAAATGCTTTTTGTGAATTTCATATTTATTCTTTAGAAAAAGTTGTTATGTTTCTTGTGCAGCTTTGGATCCTATAATATAGTACAGATTTACATATAGATTTTGTGTGACTTAATAAGAATATGACTGCAATTTGTCATAAATTACATGTGACACAAAATGTGAAAATATAATCAAATTCAAATTAGTACTAATCTTAATATTAAAACAAAGTTGGGTTTGTTCGAACACTTATAACTCTAGAACAGCTGGAACGAATTTCATGCTTTATGATTTGTTGTATTTGTCTTCGTCCCGAATAGCAGAATAACTATTAAAAACATTGGAAAATTACCGAACGGGAACAAAGTCCCGGGTGAAAAGCTAGTAAAGGAATAAATAATCTTACCTGTCAACCACGACGGCCCTTGTAAAAGCTAGTAAAGGAATAAATAATCTTACCTGTCAACCACGACGTCCCTTGTACCCAGCCGTCGACAGAAGCATCAAGATCCTTTCGGTCGATGTAGATGTAATCGCCAAGTACCAATTCCAGTTCGTCGCTCGTATTTGTAGTGTAGCTTTTTATCACTTTGTACACCTATGAAAAAAAAACCTTATAAGTAATTGACCTTGAAATAACTTCATTTACGAATATAGCAAACCGTAATTTTTTTTCATTTCTCATACTCGGAAAGTAGTGTTATTTTGATCTGATTATTGGGTGGAAAATGCTGCTTCCCTCCATAGGGAGGGAAAAACTCATACAAATTACTTCCCACCTAAGGGCCGGAATGAACTTTAAAAATAGAACTGCTATCAGCTGTGAAGAGATTTATGTAAAAAAACTAATTAAAAAAAATGCTGCGGCCATGTGAGTTTCTAACAGCCAGTGTGAACTTAGCGCAAACTTCTTTGAGCGGAATAAGCCGCAACAATTACGCGGTGAGTTCCATATTTAAAATGTAACTTTTAATTTCACGAATTGTTCTAATTTGACAATTAATTTTAAATAGGTACTACGAATATTATTATATATTATCAATAAATAGTTTAGATAAAAAACTAGTTTTATTTTCCTCATATTCGAAATGAAAAGTAGAGTGTTTAACACGGGTAAAAGAATTAATTCCTACTCGGACTATAGCCGCCTTAACAATCTACTATTAAAGCGGATATCTGCTGCGCTGCTCTCACCCGGGGCAAGTATGCGGGCGTAGCTCAATCAATGCTTCCTATTATTGTAAACTTGTTATCGTATTATCAATTTATCATTCTACACTACAATAAAGAATAAATACATACAATGACTAGAGCGGCGCATATGCACTGAAATATATTGGTACGTCAAAGAGATATGTTAAGAGGTTTATTGTGCGTAATTACCTCATGATTCGCAAAACGCGGGTCTCTTGAATACAGGCGTAGCTCCCACCCAGGACAAGTCTGCGGGCGTAGTTCCTTGGCCAATGCCTGGAGCGGCGCGTACGCAGCCGAATCGAACCGGTATGCCAGAGTGATGTGCAGGGACTTGACTTGGGCCTCCAAACTCACCGTTACGTCTGAATAAAATACGATTTCAATGATAACTATAACGCTCGTTAGTACTATTATGTGCTTCGCAACGCTACACATTGAAAGCCTTAGAGCGAAAATAATGAAAAAATATTTTTTGAAAGTAAAAAATAATTTGCAACAAGCTTAACATCAATAAGCTTGTTGCAAATTTAAAAATGGCTTGTTTCTGTAAGGTGTATGTTAAGTATAGTATATATTATATTTATTTATGTTAGATATATTGTATGTGTGTAATATAGTTTATGTAAGTATATTTATGTATGTATTTTTGCACCCACACTTATATAGTGTAATATCGTCTTCTCCACACCCAAAGGTTGCCGATAAGATATTGCCGCCTTTTGTACCCTAACTTTATTACTGTCCATAATGTAACTTTTACTCTGTATCATATTCTGTAATGTTGGTGTGCAATAAAGTATATTTGTATTGTATTGTCTATGTATCAACTGGTTTTCCTTTGTAAATGTTTTTTTAAATTAGTTAGGTGGTTAGCAATAATTAAAGATGTAAATCAGCCCACGAAATTGAACAAATTTTCTCCACCATACAACTTAGACGGTTAGATTGCCTTAGTATGGGAAGTTTAATGTTTTTTCAGAATTTCATAAGGTTTTTTCAGTAAAGTAGTTCAATTTCATGGAAAGTTTCGCAAACTTATTTAAAATTACCCTGCATTATCAAATTTCTATAAGAACTTCAGACTATTGTTGGCGTTGCCTTTAACTCATTTGTAATCTATACTGATATTATAAAGAGGAAAGATTTGATCGTTTGTTTGTTTCTTTGCATTGAACAGGCTCCGAAACTACTGGACCGATTAAAAAAAAATCTTTTTATTATAAGATGGGTTAACCATAAAGGTCAAAGATGAGGTCGACGATGAAGCGAGTTAACCCAGAAAATGCCTGTAAAGGCCCTGGTACTCCCACGCACCGACGGAACACAGCAAGCTGTTTGGCATCGGACTTCGGTAGGAGGGTGGTCGCGAACCAGACGGCCCGTTTTTTCACCATTAGGATGCTACATTATCCCTGAGTAACATAGGCTACATAATTTTCCCGAATTCCTACGGGAACAAAGTCCCGAGCGGAATGCTAGTAGTTACTATATTTTAAAGCTCCAAGATTTGCAGGCATCTATACAATTCCGAACCTTATTACTACAGTCAGTGTTAATTTCATAGTACCCATGAAAACTGTCATTAAACACGTGACTTGGCATAGGACAAACACATTTTTCAAAACAAAGAAACTGAAGATTGAACACCTCAAATTAGTCTAGGATGGAACCTAGGACCTTTAGATCAGAAGGCATA
Organism: Aproaerema taeniolella; assembly: GCA_949987775.1. Taxonomy (NCBI): domain Eukaryota; kingdom Metazoa; phylum Arthropoda; class Insecta; order Lepidoptera; family Gelechiidae; genus Aproaerema; species Aproaerema taeniolella. Next base: position 8,589,528 of record OX465262.1, read on the forward strand.
ATTCTCATTAAGTAAGCTATAATTTTAGTTAAATTGTAATGTGTAACACATTGCAATTCTTCCATATTAATGGCCTTACTAGTAATACTTACACATTGCATAGTACAAGCTTATAACGACCAAAAAACTATGAAAAATAGTGTTTGTGCATGTTATAAGCAGTGTATACTTTATTAGTAGTATGACTGCAATTTAATAAACTTGTAAATGTTTTTTGTTTTTCTGAAGATAAGATAGTTGAATTGAAGGGATCTTCACGAATGAATTTGGGGAGATGGAACAAAACGTGAGCATCAATATTAAATAGTCAGTTTCATGACAGGATGATAGGTTCAATAAGCTCTCTTTTAAAACTCAGTATTATTGAAGTTGCAAACTTAAATACTCAAATACATTACTCTTAGCTTGTTTGTATTGTAAGCCACTAACTGAGATAATAATCGCAAAATAATGTAGCATCTAGAATTGTACTGAGGGCTGCCATATCAGGTTACAACACATGTACACTCTGTGCTGTTGCAATAAGATAAGTTTTGCAACGAAAATGGAGTAACCTGATGTATTGGCATTCCGTAAATTGCAAAAAATAAAAACTTTAATACAAGAAAATACAAAGCAAGCAATTACCTTCAAATACGGGTCATGCGCAACGCCTCCAAAATACGTCAAGCCTAAGATGCAAAAACAGAAATTAAATAGAAAATAAGAAAATACATAAAAATAAAAAGCTAGGAAAGTAACCTACTCTTACATTTAATGGTTTTTTCTTGTGGTACTGCACACCAAGGAAAGCAAGTTTCCAATGTATTCAATTGCTCATAAGTATCCACCGACACACCCACTGTGATAAACAAATTACATATACATATAGGTATGCACATTACATTATAATATGCTACACAAGTAGCTTGTACTTATAATAAAACATGCTGAAGATCTGGAATACTAATAGAGATGTGAGTATACAACCCTGTGGGTTTTATATTATTGTAAATTACATTCTACTCTTCTCTAGGTTCTAAAGTACCATCTACCAGATCAATATGGATTGCTAATTAAAACTGTGAATTGAATATGTAAGTACTAATTACTTATTATACATAAATTGCTATTATTATAATACATTACTGATAATAATATATGCTGTTAAATATCACATTAGTGTTAGCACAAAATATATAAAAATATTTACTTACGAGCAGAAGAAACTTGCTTGACATACTGAAGGGCAATTTTTTTCAAATAGTCTGCATGTTCTTCAGATACAAAGAGTCCCATGAAGTTATGAGATGCGTAGGGCTCTAGCTTCAAAGGGTACGCTGGAGGGTCTCCTGCACTCTCTACAACATGCTTGACTGCCTTTGCTAGTTGTAAAGATGTTTCATCAGGTGCCTGTCATTTAATAATTATAATAATAATTAGAGAAAATAATTATAAATAAATTCGAATTTTTTTAACACAGTAACTTGATTTTAGAAAGGATCATGAATTCTTTAGATGTTTCCACTGACCTTAAAAAAAGAAACAAGAGTAATATGGGGCGGGAAATTATGTGCTCCATTCCAACCACACATAGCTTTAGACTTGTCCCAGAACTCAAGTAGTTGTGCTAGTAAGGGGCCCGTAGGACTCGCATAAAGGATATACTCTCTAGGCTCATATGCATCAATAAATGCGTCGTTAACATGGGTCAGAAGCCAGTCGGACGCCAGTTGCACACTCCGGTTGCCAGTTGCTGCTAAAGCTTTTAAACTGGAATAAATATTCTTATGAGATTGGGCTTCAATTCTAAATATATTTTAATAAATATTAACAAAATTTTGTCCGGTATAAAAGGAAAAGATATTTGGTTAAGTAGGTATGGGTTAAGTGTAAATAAGTTTAGTTAAAAATACTTACGCCCGGTGTTTTGGAAAGCCCATTTGCAGAAGAATGCGGAATGGAGTCCCATCATCTTTAGATGACTTGTTACTGCTACTAGACGATACCTTTCGGGGCGGAGGACTAGCCATCCTTTTCAAATAATCAAACAAATTACCAGGACGAATACGAGGCACAAAAATACTCATCAAACAGACAAGAAAACACGCAGAAAAAACAACAACTTTGTATTTTTGTTTGTTGTATGATGACAAACGAGTGTTATTTACGAAGTAAAACTGTGACGGAACATAGAATTTCATTAGAATTGTTTAGCTACTCTGTCTAGGCTATTGACCTGGTCAATTTTGTGGAAAAAAACAGTTTGACATTAATTTTTTTTTTAAATTATTAACTGGCCAATTTGACATTAGTTACACAGTATTGCACGTAACAAAAAAAATACCGAACTTCAGAAAGTTTTTATAAACTAAATTAAAGGTGGCACTTCACTTGGCGTTGCGTGTTCGCATAGCGTATTTGCCGTATTTGTCAAAATATTTGTACGTAGTCCAAACAGCACAAACACGACGTCTTCACTTGGAATGTCCATAGCAAATAACACAGGCAAATAAGGTCTAAAATGGTCAAATAATCATATTGCGTCCGTTGATGTGTGACAAAAGACCGACAAGCGAACGGATCGGCGTATTTGCCTATTTGTGTGTTTGTCATATTTGTGCAAATATGGCAAATACAGACAAATAAATCCTCCACACATGGTAGTATTTGGCCAAATACAGCAAATACGCAAACACGCAACGCCAAGTGAAGTGCCACCATAACACGGAGATCTTCAAAAGGATTTTTGTATGAAGCCTGGCTTGCCTAAAGTTGTAAGTACATACAAGTACATAAAAAGTCGCGTTTTGATGTACATGTATGAAACATATGTCAATCGACAGAGAAAATAATTACAAACAACAAATACTGATTGACAAAATGTCGTAAGTGATATACTTTCTGGGTAGTTTCATTTGAAAATGTAAAATATAATTAAAAGAAAATCGCCTTTTAAATTGATTTAAAAGTCCATTATCATCATTTTAAAGAATCCCGCTTCATGGCTAGCATTAAATTCGCGGATTAGAGGATTCTCGTAATACTATAATAATTTTCGACGTCAAAAACGTAAGAGTCACCGACTTCAATCCCAAAAAGAAATTTTTTTCGAGAGTTTCCCTCAATTTCTTCAGGATTCCACCATCAAATCCTGGTTTCCTTACCATGGGACCACCCTTGGGATACTCCCTTTCCAACAAAAAAATAATAATCAAAATCTGTTCATAAACGACGAAGTTATCCGCGGACATACATAAAAAAAATAAAAAAATATATACGGTCGAATTGAGAAACCTCCTCCTTTTTTGAAGTCGGTTAATAAAAACAATAGGATAAAATGTAAAAAATATGTAAAATATGTTTTCGGTGAAATCAGCATCAAACAAAATTCTTACAAGCCTGAGTCATCCATCAGTACTTAAAATATCCCATAGAACTAATATGGCGCGAAGGGTATGGGGTGAGGGGATAAGTGTCACGAGCCGCATATCTTCCCGACCCTTTCTTTACCATTGTCAAACAAGCACAGAGCTGTTCTTTACCGCGCCAGTAGGGTGTAACTGAGCTTCTGTACGCATGCTGTCACGTTTTTTTATTTTTTATTTATTAACAACGGGTGCGCTCTTGACCACAATCTAGCATATAAGCGAAGATGTGGTCGAGGATGTAGCAAGCTCACCCAGAAAAAGCCTATTTACTCGAACTTTAAAGATATTCATGAGCTCCGAAATACAGACGCAGGCAGGGAATTCCATTCCTTGGCAGTGTGCAATATAAAAGATGATGAAAAGCGCTTAGTGCGAATCTGCGGGATTTAAACAAGATAAGAGTGGTACCCCGCAGTGCTTCTGGATGTCCGATAAAAAGGGGGCAGGTGGCATGAGCTCATGCAGCTCCTGTGCACACTCTCCGAAGTATATCTTGTAAAAAAACACATAGGCAAGCAACTTTGCGTCTATGAGCTAGGCTTTATAGTTTATTCTTTACCAGCTTCTGGTCACCAATGAGTCTTCTGGCCCTGCGATCCACCGAGTCCAATGTGGCTAGCTGGTATTCGGCTAAACCATCCCAAAGGTGGCTGCCATACTCCATGCACGATCGTACCTGTACCTTATAAAGGGACAGCAGTTGATTGGACGTAAAATATCGCTTAACCTTATTAAGGATGCCCAGCTTTTTGGCCACGGTTCTGGCTTTGAACTTCATGGAGGTGCCGAAGTTGAGGTTGGCAGACTACTTCATACCAAGAAGTTTGTTAGTCTATGTCTATGTATGTTGTCTTTGATTACTATGTAATATGGCGACTATTGTAATGTGAATAGTATTGCAAAAAATTCCAATTAAATACCAGGCTATTACCTGACTTCTCGTTTATTTGCTACAGGTTATGGGCCCAGTACAAAGTCTGTTGCAGGGTATAGTAAAGTATTTTTCGTCGAGATTGGATTGAGTAATACGAGTTCGTCGTACTATGGAGATGGAGCAGCAGCCTTCGAATTCGAATTTTGCGGGCTTAAAGCTGACTGGTGGAGAAAACTGGGCGGTATGGAAGTTCCAGTTCGAAATTATTCTCAGGGGAAAAGGATTATTTGAGATAGTCAGTGGAGTTGACAGCTGTCCATCAGAAGAAAAAGCACAGAAAGAATGGGCGAAGAAAGATGCCAAAGCTCAAGAGCTTATAGTGACACGTATGGATTCTGGTCCGCTCACACATTTGTTATCATGTACGACGTCTGCATCTATGTGGACTAAGTTGAAGTCGGTGTATGAAAAAGAGTCCGTTGTGAGCATCCATCTTTTACAACAGAAGTTCTTCACTATGGAGTTTAAGGATAATGTGTCAACATTTATGTCTAAGTTAGAAGAAATACGAATGAAATTAAAGCAAGCTGGAGAACCAATTTCTGAAAAAATGGTCATAACCAAAGTTTTAATGGCATTGCCAGAGAGATATAAGCATTTTCGCTCAGCTTGGGAATCAGTTCCTATAGAAAAGCAAAACTTGGATGAGCTAAATTCAAGACTATTAGTTGAAGAAGAACGTTTTGATGTGAGCGAAGATACAGTTGCGTTGGCGTTATTGTTAGAAAGAGATTTTATGGACAATCGTTTTCAGACTGGCAGGCATGACAGAATGATGTATGTTTGAATGGAGTGTCAGATGATTAGGTGTTCCCAAGTCAACCAAAAATGTTCTGTGTCTTTATTATTAATGTGTTTTCGATTTAATATATTTTTTTCATCATTTGATTTGCTATTTTACTCCGTTTTTACGTGGATCGCAACTACGCTCCGCTATTAGGTTATGGGCGTCAGCAAGAAATACGTGAGTAAGAAAGTAACATAAACAAAAGTGAATCAAAACAGATTTCACGATGGAAAATAGAGAGATAACGAATTCATCGAATAATAATGCACCTACTACGTCTAGTGCAGGGTCAGGGCTACCAGCAATCGAAAAGCTTAAAGGAACTTCCAATTACGATTCTTGGAAATTTGACATAGAGTGTCTCCTTATACACGATGACCTGTGGAAGTTTGTCGAGGGTCCACCTAATCCAGCTGATGCCGTGGCTAAGAGAAGCGATCAAAAGGCTAGAGCTAAAATATGCCTGCTGATAGAAAACCAGTGCAAGGTGCACGTGCGTAGAGCCACGACAACGTGTGAGACGTGGAAGAACTTGAGAGAGGCCTATGAAGACAGAGGTGTCAATAATAGATGCAGATTATTGTCAAGGCTTATAGGCTTAAAGTTAAACATGTTCCGAAACATATCGGACTACATTACCGAGATAATGAAGGTGTCAAACCAGCTGTCAGACCTCGGGAAGGAGATCGACGACGAGCTATTAGCAACATTGATGCTTCAGGGACTACCAGAGAAATATACACCCCTGAGACTAGCCTTAGAGAGTGGGAATGTTGCTATAACTAGTGATTATGTAAAAACAAAACTTCTCCAGCTTGACGAAGTGCATGCCAGTACTAGTTCGCCAGATACGAGTTCGGCGCTTACCACAAAACCTAAAACTAATAAAAAGAATCAGAGGAACAAAGCGAAAAGAACAGTGAAGTGTTTCATCTGTGAAGGTCCACATAAAGCATGTGACTGCCCGCATAATCCAGCACGACAAGGAAAAGGAGTTCATCTAGCTACTGCTCTTGCTGCTACGAAGAGTAACAATGATGAAGATTGGATACTGGACTCCGGCGCTTCTGCACATATGTCTTTTAAGAAGGAGTGGATGCGAGATTATTATGAGGTAGCGAAAAAGGTAGAGATTGGATGCGCTAATGGAGGTAAGGTTTTTGGTGAAGGTTTTGGTTTTGTAGAGTGCGATTCTCCGTGTATAACAGTAGATAATGTTATGTATGTCCCCGAGTTATCTTCGAACTTACTGAGCGTAAGTCGAATTGTAGAGAAAGGCAAAGTTGCAGTTTTTTCTAAAAAAGGCTGTGAGATTTTTAAAGAGAGCAAATGTGAAGTTACGGGAATACCCTGTGTAACCGGTGTTCTAGAGAATGGAGTGTACAAGCTTAAATCTGCTTTACAGGGGAGTGCTTTAGTTTCCACTGTCAAAAGTGATATAGTAGCGTGTGTACACTAAATTATACGGCGATTAATGATTAAGCAATTTCCTTTTGCATGATTAGTCATTAGGACTAAAACAATGATTTAAGAAGGGGAGCCACCTTTTTTTTTAATGTAAATTTTTATTATTTTTTTTGGCAGTGGGGGGGACCCTTATGACTAGTATTGTAGCTACTAGCTTATGTTTGGTATCAATTTCGAGTAAATCAAACACGTAGAATTCATTTCTGCTATTCATTTTGCAAGATTTTTCACAGAAACGAAAGAAAATAAAAAAAATCTAAATCATCATTTTCCTTTTTTTGTACAAAATCGTCCTTATCATTTTTAATTTAACAGATAATAGAAAAACAATAATTTATTTAGAAAGCCCATTTAATCTCCTTTTTAAAAAGTACCCACATGATGTATAAAGAATTTATAATACGGATGAAAAAAATACATCTCGTCAGAGTATAAAAAACATTATAATTTAAAAAGACCTGTTTTTGACTTCAAACTCGTCTGATAAAAAATACATACAGACGAATTGAGAACCTCGAAGTCGGTTAAAAAAGATAGTGCAGTTGGAGATAAAATTGGCGTCTCTAAATTATTATGGTTATTGAGATTCATGTATAAAGTAAACAAAAATGCCTTATTTTCCAATATTTATTGATTACATCTATAATCACAATAAAAGTCGCGTCGTGGCTTATTATTATGCAATATCATCTTCCATGCCGTCTTCCACTTCGTCTAGTAATGCCTCGCTGTCTATTACACTGTAACAAAAGAAATAATGATAAGTGCCTAAGATAGATAATTATTAAGTTTTAATATAAACATATAACTGTACCTTGAATTATCGCAGTTTCCTCTGCAGTTACATTACTGCGTGCATAGCAACCCATTTTGGCTGCAGGAACATCGACCTCTGCAACCCTTTTTACAGGAACATTTGGTAAGCTGGCTTACAGATTCCCAGATATAGGCCTGCGTGGTCCATGTCGGCTTCCATGCATCCCCTGTGTCAGTCCATCCCCAGTTCGCCGGAGAGACAATTTCAGGGAATGATTTTAGGGCTTGTCCCCACACTTGCCCTGCCTGGTAAGCCGCCCGCATAAAATGCATCTTAAGGGCATCTTTTGTTGGAGGAATGTTTTGGAGAGACCTATTTTTTGATGCGAATAAGAATTTTCTTGCATCGTTTACACTAATGATGTCAACGTCTCCACAGTAAAGACGCACCACATATTTTTCTAACGCATTGAATACATTCTCGGGCAGTTCTCCGTGTGGATTAGATATCGCTTTGAAAGCTACAGTAGTCTCGGGATATCTTTGCCAAGTATTTCAAGTCAACGTTTTGCCCTTAGAATGAAACGCTGAAACGGTGTCACACCCTGTAAGTTTTAGCGATAAGGCCGCCTATTGCGTTATATCCACTGTATAAATTGTTATTTGTGTTCTGTTTAGTCAATAAAGTAGTATTCTATTCTATTCTATCTTTTTTATCAGACGAGTTTGAAGTCAAAAACAGGTCTTTTTAATTTATAATGTTTTTTATACTATGACGAGATGTATTTTTTTCATCCATATTATAATTTTTTTATACATCATGTGGGTACTTTTTAAAAAGGAGATTAAATGGGCTTTCTAAATAAATTATTGTTTTTCTATTATCTGTTAAATTAAAAATGATAAGGACGACTTTGTACAAAAAAATGAAAATGACGATTTTGATTTTTTTTATTTTCTTTCGTTTCCGTGAAAAATCTTGCAAAATGAATAGCAGAAATGAATTCTACGTGTTTGATTTACTCGAAATTGATACCAAACATAAGCTAGTAGCTACAATACTAGTCATAAGGGTCCCCCCCACTGCCAAAAAAAATAATAAAAATTTACATTAAAAAAAAAGGTGGCTCCCCTTCTTAAATCATTGTTTTAGTCCTAATGACTAATCATGCAAAAGGAAATTACTTAATCATCAAACGCCGTATATTGCACTTTTTTGCCTTCTACAGATGCAACTAATATGGAAATTTGGCACAAAAGGTTGGCACATTTAGGGGCACGTAACTTAAATCTTTTAAGAGATAAATTGGCAACTGGGATTAGTTTCAAAAATTGTAATTACAAATCTTTAGACTGTGTTGCGTGTTTAATGGGTAAACAAACAAGGCAACCTTTTGAGCGTAATAAAGCAACTAGAGCTAGTGATCTGCTAGAGCTGGTTCATTCCGACGTGTGTGGACCAATGAGCGTCAATTCTCTGTCAGGTTTTAGATATTTTATTACGTTTATTGACGATTTTTCGAGAGAAACTTTTGTGTATTTTATGAAAAACAAATCTGAAACTTTCGATAAAATAAAAGAGTTTAAAGTTTTTGCAGAGACTCAAACCGGCAAGAAACTTAAGGTGTTACGTACAGACAATGGAACTGAGTACGTCAACAAGAGTGTAGACGATTATTTGAAGCAGCATGGAATAAAACATCAGCTCACCATTGCGTATACTCCTGAGCAGAATGGCGTAGCTGAGAGAGCGAATCGTACCATCACTGAGAAGGCACGCACAATGCTTCAAGAAGCAGGACTCTCCGTTGCTTACTGGGCAGAGGCAGTAAACACTGCAGTCTATTTGAAGAATAGAAGCCCAACCCTGGCTGTGAGAGACAAGACACCAGAAGAAGCTTGGACCGGTCGGAAAACTGACTTGCGTCATTTAAGAGTGTTCGGATGCAGAGCCTTCGTGCATATACCTGATCAAAAAAGGACCAAGTGGGATCCGAAAAGCAAGGAACTAGTCTTTGTCGGATATTGTAGTGATTCCAAAGGATATCGACTGATTGATCCTACGAACAGACAGCTTACAAAAGCGAGGGATGTCGTATTTTTTGAAGATCAGTTGTACAAGTCTGTCCCCGAGAAAAAGTTTTCTAAAGAGGAAACAGTTCTTGAAGAGAGAAAAGATCCCGAAGAGAAAAATATTGTGACCATACAGTTAGAGAGTACAGACATTCAAGAAGAAAACTTACCTATTCAAAATGTTACTCAGCCTGAACATCAGTTAGTTCCAGAGAATTCGTCACAATCCTGTGATGGAGATCACATTGTCAACGAAACGGCTGAAGACGAACAATGGACATTTGAAGAGGCCTTGGAACCTGATACAGCTCCTGTTGAAGAGATCCCAGAGAGGAGATATCCATTGAGAGACAGAAAACCTGTACATTTTCGAGATTTTGTTACATATCAAGCTACGTACCAAGAAGATCCTTTAACTATACAAGAAGCTCTATCAAGGGAAGATGCTGATTTGTGGAGAGCTGCAATTCAGGAGGAGCTAGATGCGCTTGAGAAGAATGGTACGTGGGTTTTGGAAAAACTAAACGAGCCTAAAAACTTAGTTGATTCTAAGTGGATACTTAGAATAAAAAAAGAGGCGGGAAATAAGAAACGATATAAGGCTCGATTAGTAGCGCGAGGTTTTAGCCAGCGATGGGGCGTCGATTTTTTCGAGACTTACGCTCCAGTAGTGAGACATAGTTCCCTGAGAATGCTGTTAGCGATTGCTGCAAATCATGGTTTGAAAATACACCAAATGGACGTAAAAACAGCATTTTTAAATGGACATCTTAATGAGGAGGTGTACATGAAACAACCGCCTTTCTTCGAAGAGAAGGGCAAGGAAGACTATGTCTGCAGATTAAAAAAATCACTTTATGGGCTCAAACAAGCACCCCGTTCTTGGAACATCAAACTTCATACGGAATTATTAAATTTGAAGTTCAAGAGATGCCAAAATGAACCGTGTGTTTATACTAGAGTAACTGGCAAGAATTTGATAATTCTAGCGGTCTATGTTGACGACATACTTATCTTTTATGATAGCACAAGTGAGATGCAGAAGGTCAAGAAGGACCTGATGTCGAAATTTGAAATGAAAGATCTTGGAAAAGCGGAATTGTTCCTGGGAATGCGGATTAGGCAAGACAAAGATCAAGTGAAAATTGATCAAGAGGACTACATCGAGTCTTTGTTACGGCGTTTTAATATGCAGGACTGCAAACCAGTTAGCACACCTGCAGTACCTGGTCAGCGTTTCACCAAATCAGAGAATAAGCCCAACGAGACATTTCCATACAGGGAGCTGATTGGATGTCTCATGTACATTTCCGTTTGTACAAGACCCGACATAGCTCACGCAGTAAATTTTATGAGTCAGTTTTGTAATTGCTATGACGAGGTTCACTGGACTGCTGTGAAGAGAATATTAAGGTATCTGAAAGGTACAAAAAGTATGGCCTTATCTTTTAGCAAGGATTCAGGTGACCTGATACAAGGATTTTCGGATGCAGATCATGCAGGGAATCTTGTTGATAGGAAGTCATACTCTGGCAACGTTTTTATCATGGCTAATGGAGCAATTTCGTGGCAAAGCTCAAAACAGGCAACTATTGCCATTTCGACAGCAGAGGCTGAATATGTGAGTCTGTCCGAAGCGGCAAAGGAAGCCATCTTTTTAAAACGTTTTCTTTATGAGCTGTTAGGCAAGGAAGAGCCGATAAATATTTCCAGTGACAGTCAGTCTGCTATAGCAATTGCTCAAAATCCAATACTTCACCAGCGGACTAAACATATCGATGTCCGTTATCATTTTATAAGGGACTCATTGGAGAATGGTACTCTTCTTGTGAAGTATGTTGAGACGAAATTGATGGTTGCAGATGCTTTGACAAAGGCAGTGCCTAAGGAGAAGCATGGGTTCTGCCGAAGTGGAATGGGTGTGTTGGACTAGTATGATAGTAAGAGGTCCGTGACAGTTGAGTGTGCTTTGAGAAGGAAGTCTGATGGAAACGCTTGAGGAGGAGTGTTAGAAAGAGATTTTATGGACAATCGTTTTCAGACTGGCAGGCATGACAGAATGATGTATGTTTGAATGGAGTGTCAGATGATTAGGTGTTCCCAAGTCAACCAAAAATGTTCTGTGTCTTTATTATTAATGTGTTTTCGATTTAATATATTTTTTTCATCATTTGATTTGCTATTTTACTCCGTTTTTACGTGGATCGCAACTACGCTCCGCTATTAGTTATGAAGTGTTATACTTGTGGGAAACAAGGCCATATGTCTAATGAGTGTTTTAGAAATCAAAAGAAGAAGACATTCGGACCTTGCTTCTACTGTAAGAAAAAAGGTCATGTTATTGCGGACTGCAAGGACTCCCTACTATTCTCAGCCAATTTTTTCTATGGCAGCGACATGTACGCACATTTTATTCTCTGCCATTTCATACAATGCCACTTTGGCATCAAATAACAGTGACGTACATAAAAGAACCGGACATTTTAAGCTCGTTCCTGTTATTCTATGCCACCGTTATATGATGCCAAGTTATATTATGCCCTAGATGGCATTAAATAACGGAGCCGCACAATTTTAGTACGCCGGTGTTATTTGATGCCATTCACAGATTATAAAACGTATGTCTATGAACTGAATGCGTTCAAGATTTGTCAGGTGAGGAGTGAACGATTGCAACTTAAGTTGCGGCTACATATAGGGCCACATATCATTATTTTCTTCTTGTCTCTCTCTGCCTTACTGATATGATAACAATGAAAACATGTGTCCTAGTCAAAAGCGCTCTCTTATCGACAATCCAATCCATAATAATTGATTTATGTATTGTCTATAATCTTTGAGTATGGATATTCTATAATAGGTTGTCTACAGTGACAAGTGTGCTAAGTTTCGGCTCGGGCTTGTTTTATCGTTCGCCCATGATACAGCGAAACCATTGAGCGAAACCCAGGTCCCACTTTACTGTATGCCAGGGAAGAGTATGTATCTGGCAGTTGGCATTTTATATAATCCTACTTGAATGTGAAAGTTTGAGGGTTTGGATATAGACACAAAACTTACACAAAACGCACGAATATATACAGTGTGAGTCTTTATAATGTGCACATATTAAATAAGGTAACTACTTATGCTTCGTTTTATCGACGGGAAAAATACTAAAAAAAAATCCAAAAAAATTAAGATTTTTTTATGGAATTTTTAAAATTCTTGTTTGTTACTGTGCTCACCGTATAAACAAAACGGTATAACTTTTAAACAAAACGATCTATCACATTGAAACAAAGTCAATAACGATTGGAAACAACAGGGTGTTCTCATAAAACTAAAAGCGAGGGAAAACAGCCGCCCCAACTGAAAATAAAAAAGATTTCTAACAGAAATCAGGTTTGTTTTCCGTCAAGTTTTTCAATAGTACATTATGCTACAAGTGTGCTAAGTTTCGGCTCGGGCTCTAAACTCGCCTCTAATGTAATATCCGATGCGCACGCGTGTCATACGATGTTTTTCAACACATTTGCGAGGAAAGAAAGAAATAAAAACTTTCTTTTGATATTGACGGCAACAAGCTATCACTTGCGTGTTGCGCCTCGGAAAGTATTTTTGTCTGTGTACCCATACCCACGTAGGTTTCCTGTTCTGCACTTGAAGAAGACATTTTTTGTGTTGTATTTCTGACAATAATAACAATTTGATGAAAACAAATGCTGTTTGTGAAAACCAAGTGAAAACATCTGAAAATTCTGAAAAGAGGCGCTTTTATTTTTCTTTTTTCGCTCGCAAAATGAGATTCACATTGACAAGTATGCCATACAGCCAAATAATAAAAAAATACTTAACTATATATTTTCACGTTTTAGCACAAATAAATGATAATTTTCTGTTAAATTTAAATGATTTAGTGGAATGATATTTCTATTTACAAATATGTAGTTCAATATTTACACTTAATTTTAAATATAAAATAAGATCTGATCTCTTTGCTGAAATTTAGAAAAAAAACCATTACGTACTTGTGCTTTATTTTTATTACTCACGGGCTGGGTAATACATATCATTATGAACCTTAAAACAATGACATAAGACCCACTTTATGATCAAATGTGTTGAAAAAAATGTAAAGGGCTTTGAAGATTTTGGAATACCTACTGTCCGCCATTTTGAATTTTTTTCAAAATCGCGGCCACACTTGAAACCTAGTAAAATCGATAGCTTAGATCAATACAAACTTAAAATATACCTTGACAAATTCTCCTGAAGTGTCAGGTTTCCAAGTTATGAGCTGTCAAAGTTACACTGGTGGTGCCATCACTAAGTACTATGAAATATAGTTTCTCTTTCCTGTTTTCAAACATGTTTTACTTGATTTTAAAAGTACTTTGGCTATATTTAAAAGTTCCTAATTTATGATATGACAAATGCTTAGGCGATTGTACCTACCTCAATTTGTGGGTACCTGCGGGGCCTATGAAATGGGGCGGGGGAGACTCGTAGCCACTCGAGCCGCTATAAAGTTTTGCACTATTGGCGCTATCAATAAGTACTAAGAAATATGTTTCAAAATATTTTAAACGTGTCTTTGCATATCTTCGACTAATCTATCTATTTTCACGAAATATCCCTGACTACCCAGTCAGAGACATCTTATACTAAGGTTAAATGTTTTGAAGTCATAGGTAAAGGTAATGACTTTAATATCATTTAGAAAGGAAAAACATCAGTAAATTAAATGTGTTTTTATTCACTTAAACATATGACATATATGTATCCATAATAATTGTTTTAACACAATAATGCATTTTAATTATTTTACTTAAAATAATACAATCATCTTAAAAAACTATCTCCTACCAGTACATAGAATATGTGGCTGTTTAGGAAAGAATACATGCACATACCTACATTTTTTAAATACAACTTCAATTTGACCAAATGTTATGAAAAATATTAATACTTATCTGTTAGTATTAAATATTAACTTAAACCTATTGTAATAAATACCATGTATATGAGGTTTTCTCGTTAAGAATCATACAATATAAATAATCGTCTTTTTTAAAGATCAGTAACATATCGGTGACTATTCTGATGTCACCAATGTCCATGGGCATGTGTGAGACTTTTTGATAAATATAACACATATAAATGGTATTTTCCCATAATGGGCAAAGAACAGTTATCTTATTATTATTCTTCGTCTGACAACTCAAATATACTCCCCGCTGCCTTCACACGGCGCAGGCGATACGCGAGTTAAACGGTAGGCCTATAGGTGCGTGTCTTATATGCCCCAATAGATTTGTAAGTATGTACCTACCTTAAAAGTAAGTTACCTTTATTTGTATTGATATAAACAATCAATTTAATTAGGTTTAAAACATGTTTGAAAACAGAGACTAATTTTCATAGTACCTACCTACTTATTGGTGTTGGTGGTGCCAACAGTGCAACTCTGACAGCTTATAACTTGGAAACCTGACACTTTAGGAGATTTTATCAAAGAATATTTTACGTTTGTATTGATGTTAAAAATCGATTTAATTAGATTTAAAACATGTTAGAAAACAGAAACCTTTAGTCATAGTACTCAGTGATGGCGCCACCAGTGTAACTTTGACAGCTCATAACTTGGAAACCTGACACCTTAGGAGAATTTGTCAAAGAATATTTTAAGTTTGTATTAATCTAAGCTATCGATTTTACTAGGTCTCAAGTGTGGCCGCGATTTTGAAAAAATTTCAAAATGGCGGACAGTAGGTATTCCAGGCTTCATACAAAAATCTTCAAAGCCCTTTCTTAGTAAAACGCCCTATTCACCTAGTTTTTTTATTACTTTACGTTATTCTACATCGTATTAACCATCTTAAAAAAGGCCTTGCACCACTGTTTTGCAGGTATAGAGAACCTTTTTTGTCAGTTATTTTTGTAAAGATGCGCGGGGTGGAGTGCGGGGAAGCAGGGCCAATTGCTTCCCCGCACTCAACCCAACTCATCCTACCGCCCCATAGCCTTATCCTCAGTATTAATTAAATTGTTGGAGCACCTTGTCAAGAACCGTATGTGGAGAGTGGGAGACTTTTGGCCCTGTCTCAATATGGATTTAGAAAAGGTAAAGGCACCACAGACAGTCTTAGTATTCTGACTTCAGACATTAGACTTGCATTTAGCCAGGGAAAATCCGTTGTCGCGGCTTTCTTGGATATTCAGGCTGCATACGACAGCGTTCAGCTTCGTATCCTCAGGAAGAAAGTTCAAGAGCTGAGGATTCCGGATAGTCTGGCGAACCTCGTGTGCGGACTATTGTCCGAGAGACAAGTTATTTTCCATAAGAGAGATGAACATATCAATCTCTCCAAAATAGTACGACTGGGTCTACCTCAGGGGTCTGTTCTGAGTCCTTTACTCTGCAATATATATATATATATACCTATGATATAGAATCCGTTGTAAATAACTGCCAGATGTTACAGTACGCTGATGATATCCTTATTTATTCTTCCAACAGCAATATTGAAGCTGCAGCTGAATCAATCTCTACCTCACTCTCTTCCCTAGACCACTGGCTCTCTACTAATGGTCTCAACCTTTCCCCAACCAAAAGTTTCGTTGTTAATTTTTCAAGGAAAAGGACTCTGCCCGAGTTTGTGGTCTCTATTAACAACGTACCTAAGTATATCAGCAAAATCGCACTATAATGTTTTAGGTGTTCTCCTGGATTCAAAACTTGATGGATCTTTGCACTTCGATTATATTGTCAAAAAATGTGAAAAGGGACTTAAAATTTTACGATGCTTAACTGGTGCATGTTGGGGAGCGCACCCCATCTCACTCAGATTACTCTATAATGCGACAATCCGTAGCATCCTGGGGCTCTATTTTTGAATCACACGCCTCGTTTCGAGTGATATCTTTTATTGATTTGCGCGGATTCTTTTGATTTCCGAACTTTTTGATCACTGCCCTTCAGCGAAAGGGTCTTAGCACTCATGGAATTTAGTAGATAAAAAATTCAAAAATCAATAGCATCGACGCAAATCAACGAAATATATCGCTCGAAATGAGACGAGTAATTCAAAAATAGTGCCCCTAGACTATGGTTCCTTCTTATAAGTCCCCGGTAACAAAGCTGGCTTGAAAAAAATAGATCTCATTGAGATGAGATCTAGCCCTACCAACGCCCTTCAGGTGGAAATGGCAGATCCCCCCTGAATCTTAGGAGACAATTTTTAGCCGACAGCTTCTTTTTTCGCACCCTTCAGTTCTCTCGACACCCTATAGATAGATAGATAGATAATACGTTTATTCAATGACCAGCAACTTTGACGTAAACATAAAACAAACAACTTCACACAATACACAAATATAAACAAAGAATAAACATCAAGGGGAATCGTGATGTGAAACGGTTAAGGAAGAGGTCCTGATTCAGCATAGTGTTGTGGTTGGAGCCACAACGCTGATATTCTGTCAGTGCTTTTAAAACTATACGCGCACTTCGTAGACAAACAAAGAAAAACAGGATTAAGAGTAGGAATATTAGTAAGAAAAGGAAAAGAGATAGATAGTAATAGCTAAATAATATATAGTTAAGAATTATAGAAAATAAGTAGGTAGTAGAAATGATGAACGAAATAATTATGTTAATAAAACAACAAAATAAAATTCGTAAAAAATTACTTAAAATTAAATTGATGAGTTTGTTCCAAGTGCTGGTGATCTAGTAAATATTTTTTATAGACTAATTAAACTAAAATCAGCTCCATATTGGCACTCTAAAGGACCCCCTTGCCTTGTTAAAAGCCTAGCTAGGTTTCAATCCCTAAAAGACCCTCAATTTTTTTATCAAACCTGGACGTCCGCACGGTTTCGCTGCGCGAGTGATAATGAAAGAATGAGAGTGTACATGGTCGCTATCGCAATGTCTCGCGTCCGAGTCCGAGACCCTTTGACTTAACAAATATCTCTCTCACTCTCATCAGCCCATACAATGTCTCCACCGAGGAGCACGAGCCTCCCTTCAAATCATGTAGGAGATTCAGGCCATAGTCCACCACGCTGGCCTAATGCGGGTTGGTGGACCATGCATCTTTCGGAAACATTTCCTCAGAAGCACGGGTTTCATCACGATGTTTAATAAAAAAACTCTGAACTTCTTAGTTTAGTTGGACTGACAAGCGAAAAACTTTCAGTTTTAATCATTTTGAACGCCACAAAATTGGTGATAAATTGGTGGTTCTATAAGGCAATTATTGAGGTATTTCTATTTGAAATTACACAAAAAACTTTTCTTATATCTGGCGTTAATAAACGAAATCGGGCAATGGCGCCCTATGAAAGGGGGAATTGACAAAATTTATTATTTAATCATTTCTAATAAAAATTTACATAAGATCAAAATCGACTTATAGATACTAATTTCCCTATGGAACTGAACGGGCTCTCCCAAAGATCCGTTAGATAAAATAGGAAAAAACAAATTCTAAGCATAAAACTCCAATTTACAAAAAATCCAATATGGATTGCTTGGGGAAAATGTTTTCATGGGAAAAGTTTTGAAATTAAGTTAAAAGCATGTTTTAGTTTTATTTTTTCGCAACCTAACTACACATTCCTGATGTCCACTACTCTGTGTCCTCCTTGTCGTCAACCCTATCATAAAGCTTCAGGAACAGTTCAAAATTAGGTATAACATGCAATATACACTTAGGTTCTGGAAATAAATCCACAGCCTAAATTAGACAAAATATATCATCTAAACATCTGCTTCGCAAACTTACCAGTTCCTGTGATCATTGATAAGGCGACGAAAAATATTGGGCTACACGCCCGAACGGCCTCCCTACTCCCCTCACAGCCGTCCCATGCCTCGCATCACAAGAAACAACAATTAAAAGAATACGTATCTTTCGTCATCTTAACAAGTTTCACATCAAGTTGGAAAACAATGTCCCTACTATATTATTATTATTATTATTATATTATAATATATTATAATAATATTATAAATGCGAAAGTAACTCTGTCTGTCTGTCTGTCTGTCTGTTACCTTTTCACGCCTAAACCGCTGAACCGATTTTGATGAATTTTGGTACAGAGATAGATTAGAGCCTGGGAAAGGACATAGGCTACATTTTATCCCACAGTTGGGCACGATATAACCTGTAGTCCACGCGGGCGGAGCCGCGGGCGGAAAGCTAGTTATAGAATAAGACTTACATGAGAAGATGTGCTTACTTCTTCTTCCTTTCATGACGTCCCCACTCTCCATGTTGCCATCCTACTGATCTTACATGGTCCAGCTACTTTAAATCTATTATTATTTTACATATTTACAACTTGCCTTTGGCGACACTCCTTGTATATTATCATACAATTTGGTGTTTTATAACAAAAATGTAGTAACGTAAATGTGGCTGATGGTTTGCTATATAAAAATAAAATGACAGGAAAACTTCTATCCTTAAATGGAAGCCTGTATTTGTCTGTTACGTATACTTTGCCCTCAAAAAAAATAAATTTACAATACGAGTAATCGCATTGTCACCCTACTAGAATGAGACCTTTGCCACGTTGCTCGCTCTTCCTCGGCCCGCGTTTGAGCTCGAAGAGTTCTATCCTTATATAATTAGATCCATGACTTAAACACAGATTTGCGGAAATTCTGTTTTTTCTTCTTTTCAGGAAAAAGAGATTCTTTTTCCGTTTTAAATTCGCTTTTTTTTTATTCGAATCGACGTGACACTGGCAGCAAAGAGTATGTCACTGCGTTTAACTGGCAGAAATGTCCAAAAGGACGATTGCTATAATAATAAAAAAAACTCAAAAGGGTTGACATTGACAGATTGGTTGATTTACAAAATCCGAGAAAAGTAATAAAATAAATTCGAGAAATGTGAGTTTTATTTAATTGACTAATAATAAATATAATAATAATACAAATGAGTGTTTGTGTAATGTAAGTGTACATTCTAATAATTTGTTTCCAGTAGATGTGAGCAATAAGTAGTTCATCAGCTGGGAATAATATTATCTGTGATCTAGTTAATTTAAATTTGAAACCAAAATTATCCATGTTATGACATGAATAGGTAATTATGAACTAAATGATAGTACTTACTTAAAATAATTAATAATTTGTTTTCCCCAGAAAAGTCTGATAATACTAATAAGAATTTACTAAATGAAGAAATCATATCAATTTCAGAATCAGCTGCTGGAGATGTTGCTGCTGGAAGTGAGGCCACCAGTGAGCGACCCCCCTCCGAGGCGGAGGATGCTGATTCCTCACCCGAGTACACAGACTGCTTCCAGTCACCATAAAAGTCTGATGACTAAGATGAAGAGTGGTCCGAGGGACGGCTCTGCAGAGTCTTCCTTGGACTCCAGTGGCTTGGTAGGTGAGACCGTGATGACACAAGAAGAGCACACGTCATCAGAAAGACCCACTAGATGTACTAGAGGTATTCCTCCTAATAGGTATGAAGATTATGAATTTTATTTTCTCTCATCATTCATGGAACCTACCACATACATTGAAACTTTGGCTAGCTAAAGATCATTAGCAAGCAGCAATGGATATTGAATATCAATCACTTAAAAACAATGTTTGGAAGTTAGAAAAATAGAAACAGTCAAAAGCAAGTATTTTAAGGTGAAAATAGATTCTTCTGGAAAAGCCTATTTATTTTTAATAGGTTTAAAGCAAGTGGATTGAGCCAATAACCAGGAGTGGACTATGAAGACACTTCCTCCCCTGTAGTTAGGCATTCCACAATGCGAATTTTATTTAAGTATATTCTTTTTTTCATGGAAATCTTAAAGAAATATTCATGGAACAGCCCCCGGGTTTGGCTATGCACAGGATTCTAATAAGGCGTGTTTGTTACAGAAAAGCATCTATGGGCTGAAGCAAGCAAGTCGGGTATGGAATCAAACTGTAAACAATTTACTAATAGAAAATTAATAATTATTATATAGAATTAATAGGCTCTCTTATGTGTTTGAGTGTGTGCACTTGGCCTGATATTACGTTTGAATTAAGTCAGTTTAATAACTGCTACACTAGATCTCATTGGGTTGCTGCCAAAAGGGTTCTCCGCTATTTGTCAAGTACTGTGGACTTGGGATTGATTTTTTATAAATGTAAAAGGTTGAATCTTGATTGGGCGAACGACCCTATTGACAAGAAATCACTTACAGGTTTTATAGTTAAAATATAAACTAATACTATAAATTGGGAGAATAGAAAAGAACGCAGCATTGCTAAGCCAAGTACTGAAGCAGAGTATTTATCCATTAGCGACGCATGTTAAGACATTTTATTTATCAGGAGCTTTTGGTTAGATCTTATGGGCACACCTTTACAAAGCACAATTTTGAATGATAAATCAAAGTGCACAGAAGCTCTTGGCATAATCTAAAGAATGCGTTACAATTTCATAAAGGATTTGGTTTCTGATGGTTGTATTAGTATATCATACTTACCAACTGATGAAATGATAGCAGATATACTTATGAAAGCATTGTCCTTTAATAAGCATATGTTTTTCAGACACAGATTGAATGTAACAAATGATAATTAAGCATGTCTATTTTTGTTTAAATTTCTTCTATGAATACCTCAATTTGTTCAGTTTAAGTTGTATTCTTGAACTGTTTAATAGATTATAGATTTTAGTTATCACAATCATAATGTGTCCACCAACCCGCATTGGGCCAGCGTGGTGGACTATGGCCTAAATCCCTTCCGTGTTTCGAAGGGAGGCCCGTGCCCCTCGGTGGGGATGTATATGGGCTGATAAGAGAAATCATAATGTTTCACTCCTTTTTATGTTACTTAATTCATGATAAGTTATTCTAAGTTATGGGGTTGACAGAGAGTGTAGGGATTTTGTATTATATCCTTTTCCGTAAGGGGAAGTGTTAGATGATATGCCAAAGGACTGGTATCCACATTGTTAGATCGAGGCACCCTCTTTTTACTCGCACTTCTCGATTTGTATCTATCCATTGTCTGACTGTCTATAAGCGCATTCTATTTTTTATCCTACAATAAAGTTTAACAGTGAGTTCTTGTTTTATTGCCACACCCGTAGTATACTTACTTATTGTGCATCATGTTTTGTGGATGATAGTCAATTTTTCTGAAAGGAAACATACCTACTTTATTTTTGCTGTTCGGTCAGTTTGGCTGAAATGGGAATTTCTTTTGATACAGGGCACAGTGTTTCGTTCAGAACATGCTAGCTGGACAAAAGTCACTAGCGAATTTCTGATAATCGGTTATTGAAAGTGATTAACAAGACCCTAGTGAGTAAGGATTTGAAATTTTGTGCCGTTGTGATTAGCTAATGATGAGTTATTGAGTTCCTATTTAAGGGAAAGCAGGTAAGTTCATTATTTTATCACTTATTTTGCTCTTCGTTCGATACCACATAACTTTGTTTTTTACTATTGTACCTAATACATGTTAGTGATGGATTTTCAAGTTAAAGGTTAGTACTTTTCATTATATGTATTATGTGATACCTAGTCTTCTAGGTTTTTATATAAATAGAGCCGAAACTTTAAACTTCATATTTTTTACTTAAATTTTATGTTTCGAAGACTAGAAGTTGTATGCCCCCGCTTGACCCCGGCCTGGAATTTATATATGTTATACCTATAACCCTCTCATTTTAAAATATAACTGTTTCAACCTGCACACTTGAGTCCATCATTTTTTTTATATTTTTTTTTTCAGACTGCCTCTATTCTCTTTCAAAAATAGAGCTTTTTGAAGAATGGGTGAAACATGATTTTTCATTTACAAAATAGCAAGCTTTATCAGTTTTTATCCTCGAAGCATGACTTGTCAGAGATCACAGATGCTTCGATGAGGGAAACCAAGAACTGTATTAGTCGATTTTCGTCCAAGTTACACGAAAAATGGGCGAAATATGGCAAAGACAGAGAACGCTTTTTGAAAAATTGTGCCGAGTGGATGACGGGAGACTTAGTTTTTCAAGTTTCACTCCTTGAAACTCAGCCTTCGACATCAGGAGTCTCGACACCTGGACGGCCACGCAAGGAGTTCGATGAGTCGAGCGACAAAACTAAAAGGAGGAGAGTGGAAGACCTCATATCCTTACGAGGTACTTCAGAATTATTGGCGGCTGCTGAAGCTTCAGCGCGTTTATCTGGCCACAGGGACTTGGCTAGGGTTATCAAGAGTGCTAGTGAAAGTCCTGAAAAGTGTAAAGACATGAAAAAGTGTGTGTCTGGTAGCGATAGCTCTACGCAGAGAAGCTTGACCAAGGAGGAGGCATTAGCTTATTACGTGGAGTCGAAATCTACCAGTCATTCATATAAACAGACTCGAAAGTGGAGTATGAAAGCAGGGCATCAGGTGTTTCCGTCATTTTATAGTCTTCTACAGGCAAAGTTAGCGTGTTTTCCTTGTGAGGATCAAATTAATGTAAACGAAACTCGTGCGGAAATTAAACTTCAGGCGATTTTAGATAAAACCGTTGAACGTTTAGTTACTGCGCAGAGTGATGTTTTAAATAATTTATCTTCATACTCATCGTTTACTCTCATAAGTAAGTGGGGTTGTGATGGGAGTTCCGGTCACAGCACTTACAAACAAAAATTTAGCAGTAGTGACAGTACCGATGAATTTTTATTTGTATTTTCATTTGTACCAATTCAATTGCGTGATGACGTAAACGGTAATATTGTTTGGCAAAACCCTCGTCCATCTTCTACTATGTTTTGTCGGCCAATAAAGTTTATTTTCTCTAAAGAAAGTACAGATTTCACTGTGTCCGAAACCAATGCTGTTCTGGAGGAAATTGCTGGTTTGCAACCGACAAAATCAAGTATAATTGGTAAAGAAGTATCTGTCAAACATGAATTACTTTTTACAATGATTGATGGTAAAGTTTGCAATGCTGTGACTGAAACTGCTTCATCACAAACATGTTATATTTGTAAAGCGACCCCAAAACAGATGAATGATGAGTCCAGGGAGTTTGTGGCTAATAAGGATAATCTTGGTTTTGGTTTGTCTACTCTTCATGCCTGGATTCGCTGTTTCGAATGTTTACTTCACATTAGCTATCGCCTTGACATTAAAAAATGGCAAGTCCGAGGTAAAGTTGACCAAGATAACGTGAAGCAACGTTCTGCAGAGATTCAAAATCGGTTTAAGACTGAAATGGGTTTGATAGTAGATAAACCAAAGCCCGGATATGGTAATTCAAATGATGGGAATACTGCTCGTCGGTTTTTTAGGAACCCCGAGCAAAGTGCTGAAATTACCGGAATAGATATGATATTGATACAAAAGTTTGATGTGATTCTCAGGGCTTTGTCATCTGGTTATGATATTAATATTGAAAAATTTACAGAGTTTGCCGAAGAAACTAGAAAATTGTATCTAAGTCTCTATGCGTGGTATTATATGCCTGCTACTGTGCATAAAATTCTTGTGCATGGTTCTGATGTTATTCAATCAGCTATTTTGCCAATCGGACAGCTTTCTAAGGAAGCTCAGGAAGCTCGCAATAAAGATTGCAGAAGGTTCCGACAGAACAATACTCGGAAGACGTCACGTATCGCAACGAATAGAGATTTATTAAATATGTTACTTATTACATCTGATCCCGTAATCAATAGCCTCAGGGAAATTCCTAAAAAAATTACAGGTAATCTCCCTTCTGAAGTATTAGATTTATTATTACCACCTAATGTTAATGTTAATATTATTAGAAATGTAGAGATTAGGGAAAGTAATGACTATGTTGTAGATGATTCATCAGAGGAGGAATTTAGCGATAATGAATGATTAAGTTTTTGAGTGATAGATAGGTTTATGTTAATTATTTTATTGTTTTTTTGTATTGTTATATTATGTCATTAGGTAAAATGTATTTATAGCATAATTGTTAACATGAATTTGTATTTACCTTAATGACCTTTTATTTGGGTAATGATGATTATTAACTAAATGGTTAATTATAAGAAAATCAATTTATTATGTTAATTTATTATTGTAGTATGTATTGTAATTAGGTTAATAATTATTTTTAAGTAAGAGTTCGATATAGTTTCTTTAATTTTGTTTGCTTTTACTTATTTTTCATTGAATAAATGTTTTATTGTCATTAAAATTTTATTTTTTTACTCAAAACCTTTTTATTTTGCTCCGAAGGGCTGTTTTTTTTTTCAAAATAATCTTAAATTATACTTAAGTAGTATATAAAAAAATAAAACTTGTGTAAATACACCAATCAGAGTCAAAAAACGTTACTAAATAATTTTGTCCAGCTAGCATGTTCTGAACGAAACACTGTGCAGGGTGGAGAAAAATGGCTTTACCCAAATTATAATTTGTGCTGGATCCTTTCTTCTCTTCGTGCTGCTTGCTCCCATCCCATATTGTATATAAAATTGAGTGATATACAATAATATAATTCATCCAGATACAATCCTAATTGGTCGCACTATGCTGCATCTGCTTTGCTTATCAGATCAGTTTGTGGGGTGGAGCACAGTAGGTCAACCTCAGAATGACGGGTGTACCTCAGAATGTAGATGTAAGCATCAATAGTTATAAGTAATTTAATGTAAAGAGGTACATACCTACCCTCTACAATTGCTGCACCCCTGCGGGGTATCACAGGAACTACAACCTTGGTTTAAAATAAAACTTTGTTATGTGGTAGGTACCTAAGCAATAAAAAGTTTAAGTTTGAATAGGTATACAGTCATTCTGATGTTCACCATGGTACCTAGCTGACAATAATAGATTTAGATATACTGTTTTGTATGGTTTTTGTAGGGACACCAAAATAAAATTGAGCAAAATTTTTTCTTTTATTCATTTTATAGAATAAGTATATTTATTAAACATTAATAGGTAATATTTTTTTTGATCTGTTCCTTTTTTACTTCATATTCCATTTAAGTAGCACTTTCAATAAATATTATTTCATTTCAAATAAACATCTGTAAGTTTCCATTTAGAAATGATAATAAATCTACATATCTAGTTGCTTCCTAATCCTAATTATGACCTTGAGACAAACATATTCCAAAGACACATTCACAATATTGTTGTTTTTACATTTCTTCTGAATAATCTTGTCAATAACCTCGCGTTACAACTACAAGTCATGCTTTCTTTGTTCCGTCTGGTTAAGTCTTGAACACCCATTTTGTGTCTTTATCTTTTGATCCTTTTATAAAAAATCTTGTGTTGGCTGCGAGTTGCAAAAAAGTCCTGGTGTTATATACTCCTTGGTCCTGGTAGGGTGGCCTGACCAGTTTCTTTTCAAGAGACTGAATTCCTTTTTTTGGCTTTGCAAAAGAAGAAATTCCCCTAACATCACCCAGCGACCGTTTCCTCTATCGATAGTTTTTTATAGGATTGTGGGTCATCTTTAATTAATGCGTTTGCTTTTATCCTTCATTTATCTTTCACACTTCATTTCTTGTTTAGTTTTTTAGATACAGATACATTGTGCACTTGGTTCTTTCTGTGGATTTTCGTCTTGTGCACTTTCATTCTTGTTCTCTTGAGTTTTTATAATCTTTTTCTTGTTTCTATATGAGTAAAGGTACAGTTTACCTTATTTAACCTTACTTTTTCTTTTTTAACTTACAAACCTTTTTCTTCGATATTTCATAATCTACATTGAATATTAACTTCTCTTCTGTATTTTTATTTGTAGTTATTTTGATTACTAAATATAAAGATAATATATAGCTTCAAAATATTTTCAAATCAGAGTTTATAAAATCACACAGCGTTTGAAACAAAAACAGTGTTGCCACATGAAGTAGACGTGAAATCTGTATATTCATTACAAAAATCCGTATAAAGTCCGTATTTCTGTTTTTATTGAAATTCCGTATAAATATCCCGTATTTTGGTTAAAACTCCGTATGAATTCCGTATAAAAATTAAAAGTAACATTTTTTAAACAAGATTTAAATCAAAAGAGGGTGATTTCCGTAAAAGTTGTTTAATAGTAGCGGGTCCGTTATCGTCGAGGTACATACATAATTTATTTCTTGGTTTCGTTTTCGTCTTCATTGAAGAAATTTTGCTGTACTGCCGCTCTACAGTGGAGCAAACTCACCAGCGTTGTGACGAAATTGGTCAAAATTAGGTAAAGAAGGCTCGAAAACGGGGTCCTTTTGAAGCTAATTCTGAGTTTAGAGTAAATCCGTATAAAAATCCGTAATCTTGATTCATCCGTATTGAACTTGCAAAATCCGTACAAATACGGACAAATCCGTATATATGGCAACACTGAACAAAAAGTCGCCAAGTTTTTTTTTTTTTTTTTTTTTTTTTTTTTTGTGGCACTTCGCGGTTAGCGTTAGGCCAATGACAAATGTTAAGATTATTTACAAAAACGAGGAAACTTATAATACACGGAAAAAATAGGATAAGGAACGGAATTTGGAAAAAACAATAAGGATCAGGAAAGGATTATTATATGGAAAACGAAATATAATACAGAACAATATATACTACAAGAATACTTATATTCTAATATTATTAAGTTCAATAAAAACAGAAATACATTTATATATACAAGGATTGTTAGTGGACAAGAGGACGTTAATAGATGTAGGAAGAGGAGTGCCGATTGAAACAAGATTCTGGAAAAGTGAGGAACTATCATTTTGAGGACAAATAAAAAATATATGGTCCAAATCACCCAACGCTCCACAGTCACATAAATCATTTTGCACAATTCCGAGCCTCGACAGGTGCACCGGAGTGCAAACATGCCCCAATCGCATGCGACTGATGACAGATGTCGCCCTCCGACCCAACCTGATTTTACAGAACCATGCTTTGTTCGGAACTGTCGGTTGTATATTATAGTAATTTTTACCTTTAATTTGGGCGCCGGTAGACCAGAGCTCAGCCCAGGAGTCCCTGAGGTGAACACCAGGTAAAGCAACCAAATCATTGGCATAAACTTTGTAATGAGCTAAATCCCCGCAGGTTATGGCCTCATTTGCAAGTCGATCAGCTCGCTCATTGCCCGAAATACCAGAGTGGCCCGGCACCCAGGCGAAGACTACATCATATTGTTTTAAAAAACATTTCAGCAAAAGGTTTCGGATGTCTAAAATAACAGGCGGCACAGAATTTGATTTTAAGGGGAATCTAGATAGCGCCTGAAGAGCGCTCATAGAATCGGAAAACACAACAGTTTTTGGCAATTTGGCTAACATAACGTACTCAACAGCCTTGAACAAACCAAAACATTCCCCTGTAAACACGGAGCATTCTACAGGTAGTTTAATTTTCTGTACAATGTTATATTGCAAGTGTACAACTCCGACTCCAACATTACCATTTGGAGAATGCTTGGACGCATCACTGAATATGTAGTGCCAACCATGGAATAACGAGTCTTTTAAGAAATTAAGTGTATGGGAAGCTTCAGAATCACCTTTGGAGACCCCCATATTAAGACGGACATCTGGAATAAGGGTTAAAGCTTCGTAAGGAACTGAAAAAGGAGGAAAACGGATTGAATTTGAAATAGGAACCTGTAAGTTGAGATACTTTCGGTAGCTCTTTATTAAACATGGCAATGATTTATGTTGCCAATACGCAGAAGTATTAATTTCATCTGAAAGACGACTTAATATGTTTAATAAGGGGTGATCGGAGAGCTGCAGACGGCGGAATAGGAATTTGTCAGATAAGAACTGGCGTCTCAAATGAAGTGGAGGTTCTACTGCCTCCACCTGCATGGCGTTTATGGGACTGGATTTCATAGCACCCAAGACTATCCTCAATGCCTTTGATTGAACCTTGTCCAATTTGTTCAAAGCAGACATATTACATGGTTCTAACACAAAAGTACCATAATCCAGCAAACTTCGTATCAGAGCATTAAAAACCAGCTTAAGGGAAAAAGAATGTGCCCCCCACCACACGCCAGTGAGGCATTTAATAATATTTAAGTTTTGTTGACATTTAGAGACTAAATAATCAGAGTGAGGAACTCCAGTCAATCCGGAATCCAGAAATACTCCCAAAAATTTTACCTTCGTATTTACTGGTAATGTAGAGTCCCCATATTTAATTGTTATGACAGGATGGATCCGCTTTCTTGTAAACAAAACCACAGAACTCTTAGCAACTGATAAATCAAGAGAATTATTATCTAGCCAAGTTTTTAAATTAATAAGTGAATATTCTAACTTTTCACTAACTGTATGAATATTATTACCAGAAGAGTATATAAGTAAGTCATCAGCATACTGAACAACTTTAACTAAATGGGAAAGAGATGACTCCAAGTCAGATGTATAAATATTATACAAGATAGGACTAAGAACAGATCCCTGGGGCAGACCCCTCCACACAGTCCTGGAGAGACGAGTACCATCTTGAAGATCTAAATGAATAAATCTTTCAGTTAACATGTTAATAATGAAGGAGACAAGGATGGAAGGGACGCCCAAGGTAAGTAGTTTTTTATGTAAAATAGGGATTTGAACATTGTCGTACGCAGCACTAATGTCTACAAAGGCAGCAAGGACGGAATCATTAACAGAAAAGGCTAATCTAATATCAGATACAAATAAACTAACGTTATCCAGGGTACTTTTACCTTTTCTAAATCCAAACTGACCAGAAGTTAACAGACCATTGCTTTCCACAAACCACTCCAACCTATTCTTTACCAAATGTTCAGCAAGCTTGGCCAAAACAGATGACAGGGCTATGGGACGATACGAGGCAGCATCAGAAGAAGGCTTTTTCGGTTTCAATATCGGAATAATTGTCTGAGATCTCCAAGACAATGGAATAGTTCCAGAAACCATTATGGAGTTTACAACATCCAAAAAATAATTAAGGGCGGAATCACCAGAATTTACCAGAAAGGAATAAGGGATTCCATCATCGCCAGGAGACGAATCCTTGACACATGATAGAACCCCCCTCAACTCTGAAAGAGAAAAAGGGGAATTAAGACTAGAATTAGAAATAAAAGGGGGAATAAGATGAAATAATGAAGAAGATTCAGGTACAAATGGGGGAGCCAATCTATCCAAAAACCGGTTAGCCAGCCCAGATGATATTGCACGAGAAGTAGTAGAATTAAGAGCCATTCTGTATCTCTTGATATTGCGCCAAACAACAGACGGAGAAACATCAGGACTAATTGAAGCACAAAAGTTTTTCCAACCTTCAAACTTCTTTTTCTTTAAAAGTTTTCTGGTTTCGTCAGCAACAATCGTGTATGTCTCATAGTTTTCCGTCGTCATGAGAAGACAGTAATTACTTTCGGCGATCTTTCTTTTTCTTATAATCTCAGAACACTCCCTATCCCACCATGGAGGGAACGGGATTTTTCGACATTTATTATTTTTAATAGGAAAAATCTCGTCGGCAACCTCGATCAAAATTTTCGAAAAAGCCTCAGAACATTCAGAACCATTTCCAGCACTAACTAGGGGTAGTAAGCGAATTTTCTCTTCTACTTTCTGAGAAAAAAATAACCAGTCCTTAGGGAGACGGTGTCTTAAACGAGGTCTTGGTTTTTTGTTTATAGTACACATAGAGGGGAAGTCTATAATCATAGGAAAATGGTCGCTTCCACAAGTTGAAGCGTGTGTACGCCAAGAAAGGAGAGTTGCTAGATCTGGGGTGCATATGGATAGGTCAGGTGCACTAGGACCTTCACCAGGCCGTGTAAGTCGAGTGGGAGACCCATCATTTAACAAACATAAATTTTGCGAGTCTAAAATATCTAACATTTCCTCTCCATAGTAGTTAGAAGCATGACTTCCCCAGCATTGGTGTTGGCAATTAAAATCACCAAGTAATAGAAAGGGTTTAGGAAGTAGAGATATCATTTGATTTAATTCATTATATAAAGTAACCGAAGGATCTGGAATATAAATAGAGACTATACAAATATTATTTACAACAACTGCAATGGCTTCAATTCCATTGCTTAAAGGAGGAAGGGAGAAAGAGTTTAAAAAAATATTTTTTTTAATGAGGATGGCAACACCGCCACCCTCTTCATCTCTGTCATTTCTAACACTAACATAACCTGAAATCTTAAACAAAATTTCAGGATTAAGCCAAGTTTCAGAAAGACAAAGGATAGAGGGATCATATTTATTCAATAGATAGATAAGTTCAGATTTTTTATGACGAATACTGCGACAGTTCCATTGTAGGACCTTTTGACCCATAAATAGAATACAAAGAAGAAACTGAGGATAGAGTGTTAACAATAAAATGGGCAACGTTGGACGGTAAATTGTTTGATGGAATTGAGTTAAAATTAGATAATAACTGTTCAAGACTAATCAAGATTTCTGCTACAGATGGTTGTTTGCTAGATTCTTTTGTTCTGTGATTCAAAGCTGCGCCATTAGAGGATGACGCGGTCATGTCATATTCTTTCGCAAATGCTGCGTGCGCTGCGCGATCATATCCACTCAGCTGTTTTGGAGGTGACCGCGGCTTTATAGAAACAGTTTTTTTATATGAGCTACCTAAACTTTGAGGTCTAGGAGAAGTTAAAGGAGAGCGAACATTACGGGCGACAGGTCCATTGTACGAAGAAGGTTTGGGATTGACATGGGAATTAGCAACGACATCGGCAAAGGATCTGGAAACAGGAGGATGTAATTTTGAAGCTTCAGCATAAGAAACACAATTTTGGGCCATAGTGACCTTTATTTCCTTCTGTCGAATAAACTCGGGGCAGGACTTACTAGTAGCTTTGTGACTACCAGAGCACAAACAACAAGAATATTCATGCTCTTCTACATCGCAAGATTCTCCAAGATGTTGGTCTCCACACTGATAGCAGCGTGGTTTGGAGCGGCATTGTACACTAGTGTGACCAAAACGACAGCATTTATAGCATTGTATGGTAGGATATACATACAAATCAACCTGTAGAGCTGAATAACACATAAAAATTCTTTTAGGTAAAACTTGGCCATCAAAAGTTAATATTACTGTTTCTGAATTATTAAATGAAATTTTGCCATCAACTACTGTTTTTCTACTAATTCTCCTTACCTTCAGAACTCTACCGCAACCAACTGGGACAGAAATGTTTTCATACACCTCTTCAGCAGACCAACTTGCTGGGACACCACGTACAACACCCATTCGGGTTATATTAAAGCTAGGTATAATTGCTTTTAAATTTTGCTCAACAAGACTGGGGTGTATTACAAAATTGTTTGCGTCGGTGTGAGTAGTGAAAGCCAGGGATACTCTGTTTCTGCCTATCCTTTTTAAACTGCCATTTACAATATTTCTGAAATTATTCTTTTTTAAAAAGTTGCCAAACTGAATTGGATGGAGTGTGGTTTGATCAGAAGGGCTAGATTGGACTTTCTGAACGTGAATAACATATGGGGCCAAATCTGTTGGTTCATAGTATCTTAAAATCTGAGGCTGGGAATTATTTTGGTTGATAGATGTGTTTGATGATGGTTCAATAACGGGTGGCTGGGAATTCGACTGAACTGGACCAATATTACTAACCACCGGAGTTTTAAAAGTTTCTTCACTTTCCTCAATATCACATTTACAATGAGCGTGGCTCTCTTTTCCATCCTTTTTTTTTCTTTTTTTGTTGCAGTGTTTGCAAACTTTGTGCAGTGACCGCACACGTTTCCTAGCGGATTTTTGGATACCGTCTTCCGTGTCCATGGCAGATGATGAATCAATATTTTTGAGATCATCATACGTGATATTTAATCCAACTGAGGGCACCGTGCCTCCGGGATCCGGAGGCTCGTCTCCCATTTTAATTAAATATTGAAAAACTTACCAGATATGAAGATATGTACACAAACTAATATTTACACTAAATAGGAGATTAAATATATACAATACTACACTAAATAACTTAACTGATCCTTAAAATATCATTAATTAACAAAATTGAAAGAAAAAACACGACCGGACGAACCGAAGTTTCCCGCGCTTTTTTTCAGTCGCCAAGTTTTTTTTTTTTTTTTTTTAAATGTGGCACTTCGCGGTTAGCGTTAGGCCAATGACAAATGTTAAGATTATTTACAAAAACGAGGAAACTTATAATACACGGAAAAAATAGGATAAGGAACGGAATTTGGAAAAAACAATAAGGATCAGGAAAGGATTATTATATGGAAAACGAAATATAATACAGAACAATATATACTACAAGAATACTTATATTCTAATATTATTAAGTTCAATACAAACAGAAATACATTTATATATACAAGGATTGTTAGTGGACAAGAGGACGTTAATAGATGTAGGAAGAGGAGTGCCGATTGAAACAAGATTCTGGAAAAGTGAGGAACTATCATTTTGAGGACAAATAAAAAATATATGGTCCAAATCACCCAACGCTCCACAGTCACATAAATCATTTTGCACAATTCCGAGCCTCGAAAGGTGCACCGGAGTGCAAACATGCCCCAATCGCATGCGACTGATGACAGATGTCGCCCTCCGACCCAACCTGATTTTACAGAACCATGCTTTGTTCGGAACTGTCGGTTGTATATTATAGTAATTTTTACCTTTAATTTGGGCGCTGGTAGACCAGAGCTCAGCCCAGGAGTCCCTGAGGTGAACACCAGGTAAAGCAACCAAATCATTGGCATAAACTTTGTAATGAGCTAAATCCCCGCAGGTTATGGCCTCATTTGCAAGTCGATCAGCTCGCTCATTGCCCGAAATACCAGAGTGGCCCGGCACCCAGGCGAAGACTACATCATATTGTTTTAAAAAACATTTCAGCAAAAGGTTTCGGATGTCTAAAATAACAGGCGGCACAGAATTTGATTTTAAGGGGAATCTAGATAGCGCCTGAAGAGCGCTCATAGAATCGGAAAACACAACAGTTTTTGGCAATTTGGCTAACATAACGTACTCAACAGCCTTGAACAAACCAAAACATTCCCCTGTAAACACGGAGCATTCTACAGGTAGTTTAATTTTCTGTACAATGTTATATTGCAAGTGTACAACACCGACTCCAACATTACCATTTGGAGAATGCTTGGACGCATCACTGAATATGTAGTGCCAACCATGGAATAACGAGTCTTTTAAGAAATTAAGTGTATGGGAAGCTTCAGAATCACCTTTGGAGACCCCCATATTAAGACGGACATCTGGAATAAGGGTTAAAGCTTCGTAAGGAACTGAAAAAGGAGGAAAACGGATTGAATTTGAAATAGGAACCTGTAAGTTGAGATACTTTCGGTAGCTCTTTATTAAACATGGCAATGATTTATGTTGCCAATACGCAGAAGTATTAATTTCATCTGAAAGACGACTTAATATGTTTAATAAGGGGTGATCGGAGAGCTGCAGACGGCGGAATAGGAATTTGTCAGATAAGAACTGGCGTCTTAAATGAAGTGGAGGTTCTACTGCCTCCACCTGCATGGCGTTTATGGGACTGGATTTCATAGCACCCAAGACTATCCTCAATGCCTTTGATTGAACCTTGTCCAATTTGTTCAAAGCAGACATATTACATGGTTCTAACACAAAAGTACCATAATCCAGCAAACTTCGTATCAGAGCATTAAAAACCAGCTTAAGGGAAAAAGAATGTGCCCCCCACCACACGCCAGTGAGGCATTTAATAATATTTAAGTTTTGTTGACATTTAGAGACTAAATAATCAGAGTGAGGAACTCCAGTCAATCCGGAATCCAGAAATACTCCCAAAAATTTTACCTTCGTATTTACTGGTAATGTAGAGTCCCCATATTTAATTGTTATGACAGGATGGATCCGCTTTCTTGTAAACAAAACCACAGAACTCTTAGCAACTGATAAATCAAGAGAATTATTATCTAGCCAACTTTTTAAATTAATAAGTGAATATTCTAACTTTTCACTAACTGTATGAATATTATTACCAGAAGAGTATATAAGTAAGTCATCAGCATACTGAACAACTTTAACTAAATGGGAAAGAGATGACTCCAAGTCAGATGTATAAATATTATACAAGATAGGACTAAGAACAGATCCCTGGGGCAGACCCCTCCACACAGTCCTGGAGAGACGAGTACCATCTTGAAGATCTAAATGAATAAATCTTTCAGTTAACATGTTAATAATGAAGGAGACAAGGATGGAAGGGACGCCCAAGGTAAGTAGTTTTTTATGTAAAATAGGGATTTGAACATTGTCGTACGCAGCACTAATGTCTACAAAGGCAGCAAGGACGGAATCATTAACAGAAAAGGCTAATCTAATATCAGATACAAATAAACTAACGTTATCCAGGGTACTTTTACCTTTTCTAAATCCAAACTGACCAGAAGTTAACAGACCATTGCTTTCCACAAACCACTCCAACCTATTCTTTACCAAATGTTCAGCAAGCTTGGCCAAAACAGATGACAGGGCTATGGGACGATACGAGGCAGCATCAGAAGAAGGCTTTTTCGGTTTCAATATCGGAATAATTGACTGAGATCTCCAAGACAATGGAATAGTTCCAGAAACCATTATGGAGTTTACAACATCCAAAAAATAATTAAGGGCAGAATCACTAGAATTTACTAGAAAGGAATAAGGGATTCCATCATCGCCAGGAGACGAATCCTTGACACATGATAGAACCCCCCTCAACTCTGAAAGAGAAAAAGGGGAATTAAGACTAGAATTAGAAATAAAAGGGGGAATAAGATGAAATAATGAAGAAGATTCAGGTACAAATGGGGGAGCCAATCTATCCAAAAACTGGTTAGCCAGCCCAGATGATATTGCACGAGAAGTAGTAGAATTAAGAGCCATTCTGTATCTCTTGATATTGCGCCAAACAACAGACGGAGAAACATCAGGACTAATTGAAGCACAAAAGTTTTTCCAACCTTCAAACTTCTTTTTCTTTAAAAGTTTTCTGGTTTCATCAGCAACAATCGTGTATGTCTCATAGTTTTCCGTCGTCATGAGAAGACAGTAATTACTTTCGGCGATCTTTCTTTTTCTTATAATCTCAGAACACTCCCTATCCCACCATGGAGGGAACGGGATTTTTCGACATTTATTATTTTTAATAGGAAAAATCTCGTCGGCAACCTCGATCAAAATTTTCGAAAAAGCCTCAGAACATTCAGAACCATTTCCAGCACTAACTAGGGGTAGTAAGCGAATTTTCTCTTCTACTTTCTGAGAAAAAAATAACCAGTCCTTAGGGAGACGGTGTCTTAAACGAGGTCTTGGTTTTTTGTTTATAGTACACATAGAGGGGAAGTCTATAATCATAGGAAAATGGTCGCTTCCACAAGTTGAAGCGTGTGTACGCCAAGAAAGGAGAGTTGCTAGATCTGGGGTGCATATGGATAGGTCAGGTGCACTAGGACCTTCACCAGGCCGTGTAAGTCGAGTGGGAGACCCATCATTTAACAAACATAAATTTTGCGAGTCTAAAATATCTAACATTTCCTCTCCATAGTAGTTAGAAGCATGACTTCCCCAGCATTGGTGTTGGCAATTAAAATCACCAAGTAATAGAAAGGGTTTAGGAAGTAGAGATATCATTTGATTTAATTCATTATATAAAGTAACCGAAGGATCTGGAATATAAATAGAGACTATACAAATATTATTTACAACAACTGCAATGGCTTCAATGCCATTGCTTAAAGGAGGAAGGGAGAAAGAGTTAAAAAAAATATTTTTTTTAATGAGGATGGCAACACCGCCACCCTCTTCATCTCTGTCATTTCTAACACCAACATAACCTGAAACCTTAAACAAAATTTCAGGATTAAGCCAAGTTTCAGAAAGACAAAGGATAGAGGGATCATATTTATTCAATAGATAGATAAGTTCAGATTTTTTATGACGAATACTGCGACAGTTCCATTGTAGGACCTTTTGACCCATAAATAGAATACAAAGAAGAAACTGAGGATAGAGTGTTAACAATAAAATGGGCAACGTTGGACGGTAAATTGTTTGATGGAATTGAGTTAAAATTAGATAATAACTGTTCAAGACTAATCAAGATTTCTGCTACAGATGGTTGTTTGCTAGATTCTTTTGTTCTGTGATTCAAAGCTGCGCCATTAGAGGATGACGCGGTCATGTCATATTCTTTCGCAAATGCTGCGTGCGCTGCGCGATCATATCCACTCAGCTGTTTTGGAGGTGACCGCGGCTTTATAGAAACAGTTTTTTTATATGAGCTACCTAAACTTTGAGGTCTAGGAGAAGTTAAAGGAGAGCGAACATTACGGGCGACAGGTCCATTATACGAAGAAGGTTTGGGATTGACATGGGAATTAGCAACGACATCGGCAAAGGATCTGGAAACAGGAGGATGTAATTTTGAAGCTTCAGCATAAGAAACACAATTTTGGGCCATAGTGACCTTAATTTCCTTCTGTCGAATAAACTCGGGGCAGGACTTACTAGTAGCTTTGTGACTACCAGAGCACAAACAACAAGAATATTCATGCTCTTCAACATCGCAAGATTCTCCAAGATGTTGGTCTCCACACTGATAGCAGCGTGGTTTGGAGCGGCATTGTACACTAGTGTGACCAAAACGACAGCATTTATAGCATTGTATGGTAGGATATACATACAAATCAACCTGTAGAGCTGAATAACACATAAAAATTCTTTTAGGTAAAACTTGGCCATCAAAAGTTAATATTACTGTTTCTGAATTATTAAATGAAATTTTGCCATCAACTACTGTTTTTCTACTAATTCTCCTTACCTTCAGAACTCTACCGCAACCAACTGGGACAGAAATGTTTTCATACACCTCTTCAGCAGACCAACTTGCTGGGACACCACGTACAACACCCATTCGGGTTATATTAAAGCTGGGTATAATTGCTTTTAAATTTTGCTCAACAAGACTGGGGTGTATTACAAAATTGTTTGCATCGGTGTGAGTAGTGAAAGCCAGGGATACTCTGTTTCTGCCTATCCTTTTTAAACTGCCATTTACAATATTTCTGAAATTATTCTTTTTTAAAAAGTTGCCAAACTGAATTGGATGGAGTGTGGTTTGATCAGAAGGGCTAGATTGAACTTTCTGAACGTGAATAACATATGGGGCCAAATCTGTTGGTTCGTAGTATCTTAAAATCTGAGGCTGGGAATTATTTTGGTTGATAGATGTGTTTGATGATGGTTCAATAACGGGTGGCTGGGAATTCGACTGAACTGGACCAATATTACTAACCACCGGAGTTTTAAAAGTTTCTTCACTTTCCTCAATATCACATTTACAATGAGCGTGGCTCTCTTTTCCATCCTTTTTTTTCCTTTTTTTGTTGCAGTGTTTGCAAACTTTGTGCAGTGACCGCACACGTTTCCTAGCGGATTTTTGGATACCGTCTTCCGTGTCCATGGCAGATGATGAATCAATATTTTGGAGATCATCATACGTGATATTTAATCCAACTGAGGGCACCGTGCCTCCGGGATCCGGAGGCTCGTCTCCCATTTTAATTAAATATTGAAAAACTTACCAGATATGAAGATATGTACACAAACTAATATTTACACTAAATAGGAGATTAAATATATACAATACTACACTAAATAACTTAACTGATCCTTAAAATATCATTAATTAACAAAATTGAAAGAAAAAACACGACCGGACGAACCGAAGTTTCCCGCGCTTTTTTCAGTCGCCAAGTTAGCCGCCTCAACATAACAATTTTTTTTTTTTGTTAAATTTATCCCTTTCGGGAAAGGCAAAGGAAACTATGTCCATACAGCCATGTCTTCAGTGAAAAATCTTCTTTCTTCAACTTAACCTAAGCCCTAAGCTCCTCATGTTCTGCGTAAAACCAGATAGCGTCTGTTTTACGAAAACTGGCGGCGAGAAGCACAACCGCGAGGATCTTTGTCGGTACCAAACGGAGCAGAAACACTGTTATCACTTGAATTTTTCATCACTACACGAATTTTAGTCAATTTACTGCATAATACACTATCACTATTACACATTAAACAACTTTTTCACGCCGAAAACAAAAATTCAATTGACAAAGCAACCGTTCACGCCGAGTTCCCGCCAAAGACCTCAACATAACAATCATTCATCATATCATTCATCCCTATCCATTTGTGACTCCTCATTTAAAATTGTAGAACGCGACTTTACATGGCTGCCCAACCAAAGACAACAAACGTAGAGAGCTGTCAAAGTGTGCAGCGTTTGGCGGTGGTGTACAAAAATTGAACGGTCCCTTTATCTAATGCCATGATGGCATCAGATGACGCTGGCAGAGAATAAACTGTCCGGTACCTTTTGACTCGGCTCCTTCATTTGATGCCAATTTATTTAAAGCCATGGTTTTAAATGCCATGACAATGAATAACTTTGGCAGAGAATGGCCTGGCATAGAATAAAGGTGCCGTACTTAGCGGGCCCCCGACTGCAAGGCGCTTAAAGCAAAGGAAATGCGCGAAACAAAGCCTAGTTTAAGTCGTGATGTGAATGCATTTATGTGTTTTAGTAACAGAAGCACTCCGAGCCTTGAAAAACCTTGGTACATGGATTCAGGAGCTACTGAACATATGTGCGGTGACAAGTTATTGTTTAAATCATTATGTGAAGAGAACGGTTTCTGCAAAGTAACGGTTGGTGATGGAAAGTTACTAAGTATTATGGGCAGAGGCAAAGTTGAAATGTTTGCCTGGAACGGCGAAAAGTTTATAAAAACCATTTTGTCAGATGTGCTGTATGTACCTGAATTAAAGTTTAATTTGTTTTCAGTGAAAACTGTTTTTGATAAAGGGATTTCAGTGATTTCGGGCAGAGATTATTGTAAGTTCATTAACCAAAATGGGGAAGTTCGTGCTTTAGCAAAACGAACTGAAAAGTTGTACCAAATGTTGTTCTCACTGAAATCAAAAAGTTTGTCACAGAATAATAGTAAAAGTTTGTTAGTGAAACCAAAGAGTTCAAATGGGCGTGACATGCGTAACGCTGACATCAGTGACATATCACAATATTTTGATAATTCAGTCAATACTGAAAAACTCTCTCATCAAAGAAGTGTGTGTGTGAATTTACAGTTCTTGAGAAAGAATAAAGGAAAAAATAATTATATGTTGAATTGTTCAGGAACTAGTCGTGTAAAGGAAAAAACACCGGTCAAAGTTTTCCATAAGAAGGAGCCGTTAATAGTTAATAAACTGCAAGTTTTCAGTATCCGTGATTTAGTATCCAGTGCGAAGAGAAATGACACAGAAGTAAAAGGTTTCTACGATAAAAAGTGTGTGCATGTAGTCAAAGGGAATAAAAAATATGTGAACTATGTCGAACAGGTATTTGAAGAAAATGATAAAGAAGAGAGTGAAGAAAGTGATTTCGAAGAAGCTGTAGAGAGTTTTGAAGATAGTTTAGAAGGAATAGTTGACGGAGAAAGTCAAGTATGTCGAAACTCGGTACGTTCAGGAGAAAATTTGAGACCTCCAAAGTTCTTAAAAAGTTACGGAACGAGCCTTATAAGTAAATCTACGGAGACAATTTTGGAGATTGTAAAAGGTGTCTCGAGTTACCTATTTGAAAGGGTCTATGGGTAAAGTCTTATCATATTTAGATCACTTTCAGATTATTCGTTATTGGAGTAAGGTAATCTTTATCATGGTCATCAGAAATAGGAGACAGTTTCGTTGTCATTAGCGGAAGCTTAATACATTTCTGCATTTTTCTATGTATGTGCGAAATTTTGTTTGTCAGATAGTAAACAAGTGAGTTTGGAGAATTAGTCGACAACCAGAGTGCAATAAAAATGTTAAATAATAGTGAGAATACTAAAAGAAGTAAACATATTGACATCAAGTATAATTTTGTAAGAGACATTGTTATTAAGAATATTGGTGTTAGTACGTACAACTAACACCAATTGTGCAGAGTTCATTAAATAATACAGTGGTTAACGGTTAGAGGAATCACATATAATGCACTAATAAAGATAAACAGATATAAAGGAATAACAATTATGATTTTTCTTAACAACAGATGACACCGAACTCAAAGATATAAACAAGTCTTCATTTGTTCCTAAAACAAACTGACACACTGACAATTTGACACATGCATAGAGATTACTGAGTAAGACACAAACCTCTTTGTTCTGACACTCCTCCTTAATCTCGGCATGTAGGCATCCTCACATTCATCCCTCACACAGACAATCCCATACCTCTCACACACCATTCAAACTTGCTACTAGGTAAAGGCTTGGTCAGGGCATCTGCAACCATTCTCTCGGTTTGCCGGTACTCCAACCTCACATCCCCTGACTCAATAGCATCACGCACAAAATGGTACCTGACATCCACATGTTTTGTGCGCTGGTGTTGCACAGGATTATTGGCGATTGCTATTGCTGACTGACTGTCTGTGAAGATTGTCAAAGCCTTTTTGAAATCTTGACCAGTCATTTCTGCAATGAACCACCTAAGGAACACAGCTTCCTTAGTTGCCTCCGATAACGAGACATACTCTGCTTCAGCAGTGCTGAGAGCAACAGTCCGTTGTTTCGTGCTCTGCCACGAAACAGCTCCTCCTTGAATTAGGAATACAGATCCAGAATAGGATCGACGATCACTATCGCCTGCGAAGTCTGCATCAGCGAAACCTACTATAACTTCTCCAAGTTTGTTTCTTGAATACCTCAACCCAAGATTTTTTGTACCTTTAAGATATCTAAGGACTCTCTTGGCTGCAACCCAATGTTGCTCATCATAGCATTCATTAAACTGGCTTAGATAATTCACCACATGAGCTATATCTGGCCGCTTACACACTGACAGGTACATCAGAGGTCCTATTAATGCTCGGTAGGCAATCTTCTCATCGGGTTTTCGATCATTAGCAGGCTTCTCTAGCCTTTGGCCTGGTACAGCTGGTGTGACAACAGGCTTACAGTTTTCCATATTGAACATATCCAACAACTTATTTACATATTTTTCTTGATGTAATTTAATGCCCTTTTCATCTTGTTCAATATGAATTTCCAGCATTAATTCAGCCCTTCCTAGGTCCTTCATCTCAAAACTCCGTCGAAGGTCTCTCTTGACCTTGAGCATCTCTTGCTCCTGATTCCAAAATATAAGAATATCATCTACGTACACAGCAATGATAATAATGTCACCATTCCGAGTACGTGTGTACACGCACGGTTCATTTTCTGACCTTTTGAAATTAAGTCGCAACAATTCTGAGTGCAATTTAGTGTTCCACGCTCGTGGAGCTTGCTTCAGTCCATATAGCGATTTTTGCAAACGACAGACATGGTCCTCTTTGCCTTTTACTTCAAAGCCCTCTGGCTGCTTCATGTACACCACTTCATTTAGGTCACCATTGAGGAACGCAGTCTTCACGTCCATTTGGTCGATATTTAAGTTTAATTGAGCTGCTAAAGCTATCAAAGCTCTTAAAGAACTGTGCCTCACGACCGGTGAAAATGTTTCAAAGTAATCAACTCCTCTTCGTTGACTGCATCCTCGAGCAACAAGACGTGCCTTGTACCGAGTCAATGCGTCCCACGCCTCTTTCGCGGATCGGGCCTGACGGACGTGCACCAAACAATGTGGCATAATCAATAAGCAAATCTTCGCTCGTGTCTTTTGGTCTCTTTTCCAGGCTGACACATCTGTAACAGCTGGCGTGCTCTGCGTAAACTCCCATAAATCTTCATGAATCAGATATAGCTCTATCATGAATTTCCATGAATCATAATTTGAGCTCCCGTCTAATTTCTCTATAGCCGGTAAAGAACTCATGTTCTCATTCTGCGCAATCTCTCATTCGCGCTTTCTGTACTCACAGGTATCCCACTCTCGGCCATTATCTAGCTTTTCCTCTCCGCTGCTAGGAACTATAAACTGTTACTGGTACCATAACCTATTGGTGTTAGTACGTACAACTAACACCAATTGTGCAGAGTTGCAGAGTTCATTAAATAATACAGTGGTTAACGGTTAGAGGAATCACATATAATGCACTAATAAAGATAAACAAATATAAAGGAATAACAATTATGATTTTTCTTAACAACAGATGACACCGAACTCAAAGATATAAACAAGTCTTCATTTGTTCCTAAAACAAACTGACACACTGACAATTTGACACATGCATAGAGATTACTGAGTAAGACACAAACCTCTTTGTTCTGACAAAGAAACTTGTGATAGTTGAGTATGTACAGACTGAGGAAATTTTACGGATATGTTTAAATAATGTAAAGTTTAATTGTTTACGTGATTGTTTATTTAATTAGTAGAATTTTCAATTTTATGTTTGCTTTAGCTATTCAATTTCTAGTTAAGTGTTATTTGGTTATTTTTTGTTTAGCAAACTAGAAATTGAGGGGGGTGTTAGTCTATGTCTATGTATGTTGTCTTTGATTACTGTGTAATATGGCGACTATTGTAATGTGAATAGTATTGCAAAAAATTCAAATTAAATACCAGACTATTACCTGACTTCTCGTTTATTTGCTACAATGTTCAAGCTCACCGGTTAAAGGAACAGATGTACCTCGAAAAGTAGGAGTCAAGTTAAGCGGACTTTTTCCTACTTTTCGTTTTAATAAAGAATGAATAGACAACATGCTTAGAGAAGCTTTGTCACTGCGCTTATATTAGACGGGCAGGTTGACTCAGTCAGTTTGTCAATTTGACTTGCACCTTGCACAAGCTTTCTCGTTGCTGTAGAAGAAGTTTAAGTTGTTGACATTTACGCGATGTCACCTCTACTAGTGGGGCCACAAGAATTATTTAGTCTAGGTATCCTGTAGTGGATCAAACGGG
Organism: Aproaerema taeniolella; assembly: GCA_949987775.1. Taxonomy (NCBI): domain Eukaryota; kingdom Metazoa; phylum Arthropoda; class Insecta; order Lepidoptera; family Gelechiidae; genus Aproaerema; species Aproaerema taeniolella. The sequence goes on from OX465262.1 coordinate 8,632,781, forward strand.
ACAAGAGGACTTATCAGTACTTATTGCTCCACTCATTTTGTTGTAGTGCTAGCCATTTCTCAGTTCTTATGCTGTCATTGGTATGAAGTCAAAATAAAAGTCAGTGTCCTAACCAAACTGGGGAAAGTCTCAAGATTATGAAGTGATCCCCACCGGGAGTCAATTCCGGAACTTTCTCAATGGCCGCGGCGCGGAAAGCGGTCGACAAAGGTCATAGTTCATAGTTATTTATTGATAAAATTACAAATAATTTTACATGTTATTTCACAGCATTATGTATAAAATATTATTACATTTGTAATAAATTAATATTTGTTATAAATTAATGTTTGATTCCAGTTGAGCAATGTCTCTGCGTTTAAGTTAACGTAGTGACTTTCAACCTTATTTTTAACACTAGACTGTAAACTCGTCCCACCGTAGAACCAATGGGTATAAATGACTTGCTTTTTTTATTGATTATGATCACGGTGACAGTAAGTGACAAACTGACTGGTAAAGAACAGCCCTGTGGTTGGTTCCATTCCCTTCACCCCACACCCTTCGCGCCGCATTAACGTGATATTTTTTTTGATGAAAGACCCAGGTTTGTAATGAAAGAGTGGATTTTGGATTTTGTTTGATGTGGATTTAACCAAAAACATATTTTACATATGTTACATATGTTTTTGCATTTTATCCTTAGTATTACAAGAATCCAATTTAATGCTAGTCGTAACGCGGGATGCTTTAAAATGATGATAATGGACTTTTAAATCAATTTAAAAGGCGATTTCTTTTAATTATATTTTACATTTTAAAACTGAAATTACTCAGAAAGTATATCACTTACGACATTTTGTCAATCAGTATTTGTTGTTTGTAATTATTTTTTCTGTCGATTGGCATATGTTTCATACATGTACATCAAAACGCGACTTTTTATGTACTTGTAACTTTAGGCATGCCACCGAGGTGACCGAGGTTCGTTGCTCTTTGCGTGTTTCAATCCTTACAATATTATTTTGCAGTATCGATGATTTTGCAATGACTGACCACATGTTTGCGATTGCGTTATAATATAAATTATTTAATTATCAACGCAAAGTATGGCAACATATTTTATGAAACAAAATTAACCTCAACTTCGGTTTACTGCTAATTTTCTCGAGCTTGTCCTTGTTTTTATAATTTCTGCAAGAATAAATCGCTGTAGAACATTTATATGTGTGTAGTTTAATAGAAAAGGAAATGGCCTTTAAAAGTAGTGACTTGAAAATACATTGGAACCAAATCAACTATGCATTCCCTATTTTAAATGATACGATTTTTAGTGACTGTACTAATGCTGAATACGAAGATATTCAACAAATGATCATTAGCCTGGGTGTTCAGGCGAGGATACGTGATCTCGTTTTTATACATATTGAAAAATACCTTCGCCAACATGTGACTCCAGTCTTCTGGTCCAAATTCATTAAAGTTGAGGAAGAAATCAAGGGTTTTCAACTGTTCAAATCTGCAGTGAACGATCTTTATGACTATGTATCGAATTTGTCAACAATGCTCCAAAGACTTACTCTTTTGCATAACAGTTGTACTGACAACAAGCTGATTTATGGAGAAAAAGAAGTCATTTTGGGTTTTAAACTATTGCTCCGAGCAACTTTGCTGTCCCAACTACCCCTAGACTTTGATGTCATTATAAACCATTTCTACAAGTTGTCTTTTAATGTATTTGATTATGAATATGAAAACTCTGATATGGGAGAAGAAGTAATGTGTGCCGGATGTTTTAATGAGTACTCTGATTGTAACTGTGCTTATATCGTTAAAGTATTTTTTGACACAAACAGAAAACTAATGGAACTTCAGCTATTAGAAAGACTTACTGGTCATGTGCTGACTAATTTCATCCAAATGAGGATAGAATCTCATATACAGAAGCTGTGCAAAGGCACATTTGATGTTTCACAGATTAGAATTTTGCAAGAATGGTTAGATACCACAGTCATGTCTTGGCTGACGAGAATATACTGTGCAGGATCTTCTAAACCTCCCCCAGACGATATCTACATACAAACAAGTATTGCAAAGTTTAAGCAGGATTTAAGTTATTTCTTATATTATAGATATACTATGTTAAGGATAGATCAGTTGTTCAATATAATTATTGAGTATCCAGACTCCCAGCCAGCAGTTGATGATATAAAACTGTGTTTGGAGAAGACCGATTTACGACCTACTCTTTGTAAGAAACTACAGACAGCTCTAGAGACTAGACTGTTACATCCTGGAGTTAACACACCTGATATCCTGACTGCTTATGTTTCTACCATCAGAGCTTTACGACATCTGGACCCTTCTGGCGTCATATTAGAAACAGTCACAAAGCCTGTAAGAAACTATTTAAGAAATAGAGAAGACACAGTAAGAAGTGTCGTAAGCAGCCTTACTGAAGAAGGAGCTGGTAGTGAATTAGCTGAAGAATTGGCCAAATTTGCAGCTGAAACGGATAACACTGATAAAGATGAGCTGTGGGACGAGTGGAACCCAGACCCTGTTGATGCTGATCCTAAAATCAATTCAAATGATAGAAAGGCCAATGATATAATCTCTATGCTGGTCAATGTTTATGGAAGCAAAGAATTATTTGTCAATGAATATAGAACTCTCTTAGCAGACAGACTATTAGCCCAAAGTGTAATAAATACTGAAAAGGAGATAAGATATTTAGAACTTTTGAAATTGAGATTTGGGGAATCTCAATTGCACTTCTGTGAAGTTATGTTAAAGGACATATCAGATTCAAAGAGAATCAATTCTTTGATACAACAGGATAGCAACATTACTTCAAATGCCATGATTTTGTCAGCACAGTTTTGGCCACCTTTTAAAGATGAGAGTTTGGAATTGCCTGATGAAATAAAACAGCATTTGGAAGCATATACTAAGGCTTTTGAGGCATTGAAAGGAAATAGAACTTTGAGTTGGAAACCACATCTCGGCAATGTGAATATTGAAATAGAGATTGGAGAAAAGAAGTTAAACTTGACTGTCTCTCCATTCAATGCTACATTAATTATGCACTTTGAGAAAAAACCAGAATGGTCACTTGATGAATTGCACCAAGTTATGAAGGTTCCTATTACAGTTCTTAGAAGGAAAATAACATACTGGCAGTCAATGGGATTGATATCTGAGAAAAGCCCTGATTTCTTTGTACTAGTGGAGGGTGCTGATGGTAACAAGTCTCAAGTGTCTACAAATCAAGTTCAAGAGATGATTTGTGAGGATGATGAGACGGAGAGTGCAATGGCTTCAGCTCACGATCAAAGAGAAGGGGAACTGCAAGTTTTCTGGTCTTACATAGTGGGAATGTTGACGAATCTTGACTCCTTGCCTCTGGACCGCATCCACCAAATGCTAAAAATGTTTGCTTCTCAAGCTCCAGGCACTGAATGTAGTCTTCAAGAATTAAGACAGTTTTTGGATACCAAAGTCCGGACACACCAGTTAGTGTTGCAGGGTGGAATGTATAAACTGCCTAAAACATAACTTTGAACTTTAATGCTTTAACATAAGAATAATTGTGTATTTATTATTGTATTTTGATGTTTATAATATCCAAAAGTGATTTATAGGATACATAAATAAATGAAACAAATTAGAAAAGTTTAACAAAACTTTATTTTAATTGCTTTAAATATAAAAAATCTGTGGGTTAATATTCTGAATTGCTTAGTCTTATTATTTAAAGTAAGTGACAAAGCCATTAAAATTCTGGCTAAAACAAAGTGTTTAATAAGTTAACTGAAATAAATTATCATACCACCACAATTAAAGTATAATTACCATTTTAATACTTAATGATTTCAAAACATAATCTTGGGTCAGTCTTAACATCTATTAAAATACTGAATAAAATTATACAGAAGACAAAGGTTTAATAAATTATTATTAGATACTGAGAGGCAATACAGATTCTTCTTCAATAATAAAATTATAAATGGAATGCTTTAAAATGATATTACTTTAAATAAATTAAATGCAAGCTTTATTAGTTCCTTTAACATTTACTTAACAATCTCATATTATGTTTGTTTGAAGGAGATATCTTGAAACACTTTCATAAAAATAGAATACATTTTTGGAATGTAATTTTATGAAATAATTTCGATTTAAAAGCACCAATGGTTCTAATCTAAAAATATTTGGAGCCTACACTCACAGTAAGTTATTTTTTTTAGAATGAGAAGTAAACATACACTTATACAGTGTAGTTTTTAATAGCAAGAATGTTACAAAAAAAGGTGTTCAATCACAATGTGCAAATAAATACCAGTAATAATAAATAATATTTGAGTTATCAAACCTACAACAGTTAAAGCTCTACATCTAGATTACATATGTACAGAGTAGTGGGGCTGCAATGTTAAATGTTAGTTAAATATTCTAGTGAGACAATTTTATCTATTTTTTAGTTAGCTAAAGGGAATATAAAAGTCGCGTCGCTGCTAGAGATATTATACTACGAGTCATAAGGTTGGGCTCAACTCAAGATATGAAAAGATGTGAATAAGCAATCAATAGGTATCAAAAGTCGGAGATATAAAGATTACTTTCTTTAAAATAATAAGTTTGATCAAGAGTCGATAGTTGATAGGGCTAGCTGGGCTATTAATGTCAATGTAACTTCTATAGCACAAAAGAGATGTATATTTGCTATTTTTTCTAAGAACGAAACATTACTTATCGATTTTTTAGAATATGGGGAGACAGAGCGGACAATTTGGGATTAACTAAATGGATTTTCATAGAAAGAAGTAAAACTTTTTACAGTTTACATTAGTTTAAACGACGCGACTCTATTTGTAGGATAAGTCTTAATTAATTAAGATTAAGGGAAGTTTATTAAATCTTTTCATATTTAGCAAACTTTTAACATTACAATTAAATGCAAGACACTGTAGTTAAAGCTAACTATAAATAGTTAAGTACATAAATTAAGTCTGTTAATAATCGCAAATTTGACAAATCATGTGACTAATAAAATAAAACCGGCCAAGTGCGAGTCGGACTCACGCACGAAAGGTTCCGTACCATTATCTATGAAAACAAGCAAAAAATCACGTTTGTTGTATGGGAGCCCCCTTAAATATTTATTTTATTCTGTTTTATAGTATTTGTTGTAACAGAAATACATCATGAGATAATAGGGTCACGTTTTTACCCTTTGGGTACGAAACCCTAAAAAGAACCTTTAGGTAAAATTGATAAGAATTCTGTAAATAAATGAAGGTACGGTCCTAACTAAAAAAAAAAACATATGGGGCGTAACTGCAGTTGAAAAAATGTGCGTCTTACATTAGTTCATACAAACGACCTGTCTGATTTGAGTCAAATTTGTATAAAATAGTTACTTAAGATTTTTTATAATGTTATGATTATGAAATATCGAAAAGAAGAAGGGTGTCTTTGCCCACCAGGGGGACGGGATCCAGAAGGGCTCTGAGTCTAAACTTAAGAACCGGATTGACATTTTGTGATTCTTTTCTTAGAATTAAATAGGTAGTTTGGAATATTGTATTTGATATTTTCGCTAAAAAAAAATGGCTGTGAAGCTTAGACTTTTAAAGTACGCGCACCAAATATTTGAATACAAATTTGACCCATCTGGGTGATCTTATTTAATATTATCATAATAAGCATAACAACATTTTCCTTTATATTCTAAATTAGTAATTAATGCACCACAATACAATTCAGCAAATACCTATAGCTTCTTGGCGTAATACTTTCAAAATCGATCTACGCATAGTCATCTACAAAAATAAATACTGAGTAAAAATTCTTCTTATACGAATTATCAAGTGTTTTACATACAGCGCATTTATTATCATGTTATTGTAAATCTTGTTACTGCTGTAAAATACAGTGTTATACATTTTTATATATATATATATATATATATATATAGAATAGACAATGGGGGTAAAAATACTTTTCGCTGTTTTAAATACTATTTTGTTTACTTAAAATTAATCAGACGGAATTTCAAGTAAAGTGCAAAACTGTAAAATTATTATATCCTTTTACCTATTTCTACGTCTATGACCTGCCCCCACTTCACAGTTCGTACGAAAACCTTATATTTTCATCTCATTTGGGGCTTTTGACTTGAAAATTGCAGATATATGAAAAGGGTTTCAGGTCTTTATTCAGTAACAATACTAATATGATTACAATTTTTCTGTCTATATAACACTTGATAGACCATTTATTTTATACTCTATACAATCATTCATGACACGCGGGATTATAAAATTGATTAGCCACAAAGGGCATTGTTTTTGATTTTTAAATTATGATGACAAAAATGGCCGTCCACAAGTAAATAAGTGTTACGGTCTACGTCGCAAAATTTCCGTATTTTATAATCACGTGTGTTGCGAATGAATTTCATCCTACAGTCACTTTTTCACATTACCCAGCTTTACACTTACGAACCTACGTCAAGATCGAAGTTTGACGAATTCCATACGATATGTACAGGCATAAAGTAGATAAATCGCTGCGTTTTATGTAACGGACTGGATAGGTACTCTATACATTGACATATACACTCGTTTACATAAACATTTAGCTGGTTATAAAAATTCAAATCTCTGTCTAGTGCCGAAGTGCGTAGATTACGTTGATCAGTTTACAAGCGATTTTCTCTCTAACGTTTTTTTAGGATGTTCTAAGTATCAAGATTGAAAGAGTATTCGGGCTGGACTAATGTGAAAAACAGAACTATAATCTTGTTTCTTTTTGATAAACGTTGAAGGTCTTATTATCGTGAGCTCACCGATTCCGTCGCGGCATAGGCGCAGGGGCGGACTGAGGCATTATGGGGGCGGTTTGTGGCCCCGCGTGCGTGGTGAGGGGCCGCTTGAAGGGCCCCAACCGTTTCAGTGGTCGGGGGGACACGGTGTGCGTCTCGTTAGGACTGCTCCATGAGTTAGCGCCGTGGTCTAGAAGTGCGGCAGCCAGTCGACCGCTACTTTGCTCTGTACAATGATTTCATTTTTTATAAAAATATACTGACTCGTACGTGGATGAGCTTCTAGTTGTTTTGTTCTACTGAAGTAGCTTAGCCTAGCCTGAATAGATAATGATTTGAACCATTTCTACTACTATATTCTGGTCATTAATTATGCACAAAAAAATATGACGACTGATTAGTCTCATTGATTGGTTTCGAGCAGTGGAGACCTTTATATCAGAAAACTAGAGTGCAGAGTGACATATGCTACTTTTCCAAACGAACGCAGATGCAGACTAAAAGTTGTCAATGCCATTACGGTTGGTTTGGTCGTGTGTTAGTGATTCGATTCTCGGTCGGGGCAAACATTTGTGTAAAAAGCACATGTTTGTCCTCGGTACATGGGTGTTCGTGTCTGCCAAGGGACCCACGACACAAAGGAAAACCTTAATTTTTTTTCTTATCGCGTAGGCATAGTCAAGTTTGTGGCGAACTTGGCTAAACCTGGTGTCAGAGTTTTCATACCGCCAAATGGCCTCTTGATGGTTTTAACGACTGTAGTCAATCGGCAACAGCCGGGACCGACAGCTTAACGTGCCCTCCGAAGCACGGAAACGCTCGTGATAAATTTCCACTTTGGAAACCCATCAGGTTCCCTGCCTCTGTGTTCGTTGCTTAACCGCACTGATCGGTTGAGATCAGCTAGTTCCACTGGACTACGAGCGCTTCAACCTTAGTTTAGGCAGTGTGCAGCGTCGATTTGATTTAACATACCAGTTGTATGGACGGGTTGTTGGGGCACTGGTTCGCGGATCCGCTCGACGAACTGCTCGAAGGTAGTAGGCTGCGTGTGATGATGCACCAGTGCGTCTAGACTGCGGGCTCGCTCGCTGTACGCGTGTTGGTACAGAGGCATGGTGGCTCGCACACTGCGTCCGCCGGCGAAGGCCGCGCCTCGGACTAAGGCGGCCGCGCAACTCACGCGGACTATACTTTCTTCCCACAGCGGGCCAAATACCGCCACCTGTGAGTGATAGAAGAAATTTATTTATTTATAAGTTGACCGACATAGTCCAAAACACTTATAAACTAATAGGTTAGCATTGAGTTTACATGTATTTGTAACTGCAAAGCGCATTACAGCGACATTCTCTAATTGCGATTGTAACTGTAACATACAGACGTGTCACAATGGAAATTAGACATACTACGAGTATAATTTTCAAGTGTCCTAAAGTTTTTGTTTGGAACTTCGTCGTTGCCGTCATCGGCCGACACAGGTTCGAAACAGTAAAGGGGGTTTAGGCCTTAGTCCATCGCATAGGGGATTTGTATGTAACTTTGCATACCACATTTTCTTTTGTTTTTTCGAAGTTTACGATTACGTTATAATATAAGTAAACCGACAGCTATAAGTTAATTGTGACTTTTTAAATGTTTTTTTTTTCTATTGGAGTTCAATTGGGAAAATTCATATAGTAGTTTATTATTAATTTTCGATAGCTGATTTAGATTCACCTCATATGAAGATAATATAGGAAGTAAACAGGCCACTGTTTGGTATCTGCTGATTGTACGAATTGTGTGGAGGATTTAAAAATATATTTTGACCTGCATGTCCTTGGGAAAATCAAATTTTAATCACATTTACAAAATAACTCATAATCAAAGACTTACATCAGGTTTCCTGGAGACAGTACACCTCAGCAGCCCCCCAGGCAGCGGGTACAGCACTATGAGTACGTCACAGAACTGCGTCGGCAGCGTGTCTCGTTTGTACGGCCGCCAGTGCTCGCTCCACACTACGTGCACCTCGTCGTTACCCAAATGTCTTGTCTGGAATGAATTTATTTAGTGAAACAATAATGTCACAGTAAGAAATCAGTGCTAAATGTACAGTAGGCCTTAAATCAGGTTGTAATTGCGAGCACTCTGCAATAAGAACAGTTTTTCAGTGAATTGGGGTAACCTTGGCCTCTGGACAAAATTAAAGGAAAACCTAACACTGAAGGAAGAAAGAAAGAAAACATGTTTATTGAATTAATTAAAACTTTCTTCCCACTACTTCAGTTGACTGGACCAGTGAGAATTATTTTCTCGTTTGTTCAGTTGACTGACCAACGGGATTTTATTCTTAAAAGCTGATGTGCCCCTACAATAGGGGTTATGTGTGTGGATGTGAATAGGTGTAAAAAAAACTAATGTAGTCTAGTTTTTGTTGTGTTTGCTTTTAAACTGAGATGAGATCTAAGTTTTTTTTTTATATAACAAAAAAATACTTAGATCCCAAAATGATGTATACGTCAGTCACAAGTTTTACTCGTCTTCTCACTTGGCGCAGAGTATAGTCAAAGTTAAAATATCTTTATTTCATAGAACATTCAGGATTTTACTTAAAATAAATCAGTTACAGTAAAGGATTTAAATACACACATATTCGTCTTTTTGACACTACTGACTTTACGCATATTCGCAAAGAAACTCCGAAGGTTGTTCTTTTCAAAAAATTTAAAAAATCTTATTGCAATCCTTTTCTTATTTGAAATGAAATGTTACCTTATTGAGTATAGCGTCGGGTGTGTGGGCCGGCATCCTGGTGGCGACGTGAAAAAGCGCCTCCAGTGTGAGCGTGGCGATGTAGGGGGCGCTAGTGCCGCCGCCGCCCCCAGACCGCAGCCCGCCCGCGAATCCCACGTGACTTTCCAACTCCACCTGGCAGGGAAATCACGCACATTAAGCTTGACATTTGCGATTTTGAACCGTTCTTTTTATACAAGTGATTTTAATCACTGGTCAAATTTTACGTATGTCATTTCATAGAAAAAGACCTGTATTTTTTTAGCGTTTCACACAAAAATTTTAAGCTAGATTAAGCGAAAGAAACTTAAATCAGGTTTAAATACGTTTAAATTGTGTATGGGAAAAAATAAATCCTCCAATTTACTTGAAACTTGGCAATAGGCTCTTCAACGCTTTTCTAAAAAAACATCAGTTTTTCCCTTACTAAGTTCTGTTGATACTTCTTACGTAAGAAAAATATTAAAATATTAAAAAGTCAGCCTGTATATGCATAAAGGGAAATCACACTTGCAGCTGTGAGCTGCTCTAGATGTACAAAGCCATTTACTACGAATACTACGCTACAATATTAGAACGATTAAAAGAAGCTGTAAAAGAAAAAAGAAGGGGAAAATTGACCAAGGGTGTCCTCCTTCTGCACGACAACGCGCCTGTTCACACAGTCGAGTTACGTTGGCCGCCCTGCATAAAGTGGGCTTTGATATTTTAAATCACCCACCCTATAGTCCAGACCTGGCCCCTAGTGATTATTACTTATTCCCAAAATTGAAAAATGAACTTCGTGGGAAGAAGTTTTCGAGCGATGAAGAAGTGAAGGACGCAGTTTCGGCTTATTTTTCAGTAAAACATTTTTTTCAGAGGATGTACGTCAAATTAAAACCTTGTAAAATTAATTTAAAAAAAAAGAAAACTTACCTCCCACGCAAGTGCAGCAAGGAATGCTTCATAAGCCGGACTGCCACACCGGTTTGATAGGATTTCGTTCCTGTTCTCTTGTCCTTTTCCAACGTATATAACCGCTACTTTGTGCGTTTCTCGACATCTGTAAAAAATCATAATTTCGTAAAAAACAATGATTTTTATAACGGTCATCTAACGATCCTCAAATCTCCATATAAAGGCCATAAAATTTAAAGTAAATTTTATTATAATAGCACTTAATTTCTAGGTTTTCCATACTTTGTACTGCTTTTTAAAAACATTTGTTGGGCACTTTAAACTGTCGGTCACGGCTGTTATCGATTGATTGAAGTATGTCCAAATTGAAACGCAAATTAAATTAAAACTTCTATTTCCTTATGAAGGGTAACATTATTCTTGGATTATTAAGTCTTATTGTGCATCAAAGTCTTGCAAGGAAACATCCTTAACAAAAGTGGGGACCTGCAAATTGCTTTAAGTACACCATAAGTCAGTTTTTTTAGTGACGGGTACATTACCTCTGCGTGTCCAAGTTCTTGAGCTCTCTAAGCAGTCTATCGGTCCTGCGTAGTAGATGCGCGTGGTTGCGCCTCGCGGGGGCCAACGTGCCAAGTTGGGCCAACAATAATCGGCATTGTTCGAATGGAGCCGGACCCAGCCCTATCGTGCCCATACATTCCGGCGGTTCTAGGTCATCCTCACTGAAACGTAATGTTTTTATTATTTCGTGTATTAACCCGGATATACGCATCTTTTTCACTGGCGGTAGAGATGACATGGACAGGTAATAATAATAATAATAAACGTTACCTTATCTGTGACGTTACACACTCAAAGGCCCACATTAAGGTTTCCCTTGTGTTGTGGGTCCCTCGGAACTCACAGAAAGACAAACACAAACACCCATGACCCGAGAACAAATATCTGCTTTTTACACAAATATTTGCCCGACCCGGAATCGAACCCAGGACCCGTCGATCAAGAGGCAGCGCCACTACCACAGGTGTGTGCTATTTAGTGAATGATAGCTGCAATTTCGCATAAAATTACGTCAATCTCCTCCCTTCCAAGAAATTATTTCCTAATTTCTTTTGCATTTATATTTTAGTCTTCGCTTGGCCCGTAAACCATTCTCGGGTATGGCCATATATTACTTTTGTATAATTTTTTATTTATACATCTTCTTGACATATAAATGATAATAAATGTATGCATGTTTGTCCTCTATACACTCTTTAAACTATTCATCAAATTATGATGAAACTTTGGTAAGTTGTTCTGTATACGCTTGCGAAGGTTTCTAGCACAAATTGGTAAAAAACCAAGAACAAAGTCGCGAGGATCAGTTATAAATAATGGACGATATATGTATGTAAGTACCGTAACTGAGAGGGAGCAACCGGGGATCTATCTAAAGGAGATAAGGAAAAGTCACAGAATCACTAAAAACACTTATTCAAAGAAACGCGGCCGAAGTCACGGGAGATGTCATATGTATACAAAAACGCGCCAAATCATGCGAATCAGTTCGATTATAGAACCTTTCGCTAAAAGCGTTCTAAGTAGATGGTTACCCTGCAGATAGAATCTTCCCAGGTTCAGACTATAGCGAGAGCGGTAGTCGGTAGAGCAAAAGAGGAATTGACTTTTAAGTATTTTATTTAGAGAAACAACAGCTGAAGTGAAGCCACGAGAGATCTAAGTCATAACGTAACAATAGCGTGGTAAAGCAAGAAAATTGATTTTGAATACAGGACCTTTAGTAAAAGGCTATGACATGACACCCAAGCTATGATATGACACACTATGCTACCTACCTGTCTCGGTTGGCTAGATAGTGTCTCTGCGTTCCGATGCGCTACTAGCGCCGCCACTAGCTCGTCTTCAGCCCCGGGTGGTAGCGGCGACGGGCCCGCCTATGATATGACACCTATAATATGACACACTATGGCTACCTACCTGTCTCGGTTGGCTAGATAATGTCTCTCTGCGTTCCGATGCGCTACTAGCGCCGCCACTAGCTCGTCTTCAGCCCCGGGTGGCAGCGGCGACGGGCCCGCCTATGATATGACACCTATAATATGACACACTATGGCTACCTACCTGTCTCGGTTGGCTAGATAATGTCTCTCTGCGTTCCGATGCGCTACTAGCGCCGCCACTAGCTCGTCTTCAGCCCCGGGTGGTAGCGGCGACGGGCCCGCCTATGATATGACACCTATAATATGACACACTATGGCTACCTACCTGTCTCGGTTGGCTAGATAGTTTCTCTCTGCGTTCCGATGCGCTACTAGCGCCTCCACTAGCTCGTCTTCAGCCCCGGGTGGTAGCGGAGACGGGCCCACCTATTATATGACACCTATGATATGACCCGCCTATGATATGACACACTATGCTACCTACCTGTCTCGGTTGGCTAGATAATGTCTCTCTGCGTTCCGATGCGCTACTAGCGCCGCCACTAGCTCGTCTTCAGCCCCGGGTGGTAGCGGCGATGGGCCCGCCTATGACATGACACACTATGCTACCTACCTGTCTCGGTTGGCTAGATAATGTCTCTCTGCGTTCCGATGCGCTACTAGCGCCGCCACTAGCTCGTCTTCAGCCCCGGGTGGTAGCGGCGACGGGCCTGCCTATGACACAACACCTATGATATGACACACTATGCTACCTACCTGTCTCGGTTGGCTAGATAGTGTCTCTCTGCGTTCCGATGCGCTACTAGCGCCGCCACTAGCACGTCTTCAGCCCCGGGTGGTAGCGGCGACGGGCCCGCCTATGATATGACACCTATAATATGACACACTATGGCTACCTACCTGTCTCGGTTGGCTAGATAATGTCTCTCTGCGTTCCGATGCGCTACTAGCGCCGCCACTAGCTCGTCTTCAGCCCAGGGTGGTAGCGGCGATGGTCCCGCCTATGATATGACACCTATAATATGACACACTATGGCTACCTACCTGTCTCGGTTGGCTAGATAATGTCTCTCTGCGTTCCGATGCGCTACTAGCGCCGCCACTAGCTCGTCTTCAGCCCCGGGTGGCAGCGGCGACGGGCCCGCCTATGATATGACACCTATAATATGACACACTATGGCTACCTACCTGTCTCGGTTGGCTAGATAATGTCTCTCTGCGTTCCGATGCGCTACTAGCGCCGCCACTAGCTCGTCTTCAGCCCCGGGTGGTAGCGGCGACGGGCCCGCCTATGATATGACACCTATAATATGACACACTATGGCTACCTACCTGTCTCGGTTGGCTAGATAATGTCTCTCTGCGTTCCGATGCGCTACTAGCGCCGCCACTAGCTCGTCTTCAGCCCCGGGTGGTAGCGGCGATGGGCCCGCCTATGATATGACACCTATAATATGACACACTATGGCTACCTACCTGTCTCGGTTGGCTAGATAATGTCTCTCTGCGTTCCGATGCGCTACTAGCGCCGCCACTAGCTCGTCTTCAGCCCCGGGTGGTAGCAGCGACGGGCCCGCCTATGATATGACACCTATAATATGACACACTATGGCTACCTACCTGTCTCGGTTGGCTAGATAATGTCTCTCTGCGTTCCGATGCGCTACTAGCGCCGCCACTAGCTCGTCTTCAGCCCCGGGTGGCAGCGGCGACGGGCCCGCCTATGACACGACACCTATGATATGACACACTATGCTACCTACCTGTCTCGGTTGGCTAGATAATGTCTCTCTGCGTTCCGATGCGCTACTAGCGCCGCCACTAGTTCGTCTTCAGCCCCGGGTGGTAGCGGCGACGGGCCCGCCTCGTCCAGACGACGCCCGCAAACCACTTCCGGGGATGTATGTCCGATGTAGGCTAGTACCTTTGACAGGACACAAGTGTTATTTTCAAAGTCGAAAATAGCTTTTTTCAAAGAACATTCAGAAAGTTACTTAAAATAAGTAAAAGTAGTGAATTACATTAGCATTTTTAACTTTGCGCCTATTCGCAAAGGTGCAGTCTTCCTTAGAGAAGAATAGGCAAGAAACTCTGAGGGTTGCTCTTGCTGTTTTTTGACTCTATCATACTTTTCCGTAACTTTATTAATCCGCAACACATGGGTCGGGGTGTATGGGATCAAGCCTTGTCACAGTTATTATCTTAACCAGGTTGAGGTCAAGAGTTAACCCATATCTTTGAAAATAAAAACAACTGAAAAGTGACTTTAGGAGGTATTTGTACGAGCTACCACTCGTACATCTTTTTAGCTTACGCCGCGACATACTTTTAGGCGCTCGCGACAATTTAATAAATTAATTTCTAATTTAGTGTTTTAACGAATAGCACTCGAGACGAACATCTCCAACAAGGCCAGATATCTGACCAAGATTATCGTGTGTTTAAATAAACCATTGACATAAACTATAACGTTGTTTGTGTTAATAACGATTGTACGCGGCGGCGGCTCCTACAGTATTCCTACCAGGAGGTATTTCTAAAGAAGCACTGATACTCGTAAAGACAAGAGCAAGTTATTGGTTTTCATAATCAAGGACCTACGAGGTCATATCACTGTAGCTCTCTCATACCACGCACGCAAGCATTGAACGCACACTTTTTGTTAAAGCAAAGAGTTTTGCTTGTAAGCTCTATGCATGAAAGTAAATTAAATTGTCAGTGTGGCAGACATAAGAAAATAAGAACAAGAGAATGTTCATTGTAGTTTATGTTTTGAGTTTTGTGATCTGAAATCTTGTGAATTTTATTGTTATCCTTTTCTATATACATCTTTTATCATTATTATACAGTTTATCATCCTCTGGAATTTACCACTGCATTTTTACTTATCTTATGCACTCTGCAAAATAGTTGTTGTAGTACTTATCTAGTACAGGTACAACAACACTTTTCACCACAGAATATCTTACTATAAATCGTTAAAATAATTAAAATGTGCGAGTAATATAACAGTGCAATGTCAGTGATTATGTGATACATACATGATCCAATTGATGTTTGTCGGGCGGGTTGTTTTTATAGTCCGGTAACAAGTCCGGCTGTAGCGGGGGCGGCAGGGATGACAGTGTGTTTTCTCGCGGGTTTTCCACACTGTCAAAAATATTCATCATCATCAATAAGAAAAAACCCAATAGAATTAGATGCTGCTTGTGATAAGAAATTAAAGACATTAGTTATCTATTTTTGAAGGTCTATATAGGGTTTAATTTTAATGATGAGAGTGGAATTTTATAAACCCTCTATAAATAAAGTATGAATTTAAATATATAAAAGGAAAAACTGACTGACTGACTGACTGACATATCAACGCACAGCCTAAACGGCTAAACGTAGGCACTTGAAATTTGGAAGGGACATAGCTTAGGTACCGTAGAGGTGCACTAAGAAAGGAATTCCCGAAATTCCCACGGAAACGGGAATTAGCGGGAAAATCCTTTTGTATGAAAAATCTAAATCGCTTAAGTTAAACGCTCGAAATTTGGCATGCAGGTACCTTAGTAAACTTAAAGCTTAGTTGCAACAGGATATTGCAAAATTCCCACGGGAACGGGAGTTACAGGAAAAAACTTTTTTATGTAAAAATCTAAATCACGTAAGATAGATGTTTTCAATCTGTGTACTCTGTACAAAAAAAATTAACACGCAAACGAAGTTGCGGGCATTAGCTAGTTAAACATAAAATTGTGATTAGAAGGGTAGTCAGCTAGCACTCCAGTTATTTAACTAGAACTTACACTAGTTCTATTTCACAGTCAGTTAGTTCTTAGCCTTCTCGAAAATTGTATGATAGGGGGTAATTGCGATGGGTTTTTTAAAGCTTTTGGGTTGGGGGACATCCTAGCCCAGAATTAGGGGTACATGAACTCCTCAGCTCTCCGGTAACCTAAATGAATATCTGACCCTTGCGATACCAGAACTACTTTGTGCAAGGTTTACAGGAAATCACGTTCATTACAAACTGTTAAAACGGTTAGGGACCATCCATAAATTACGTCACACGTTAAGGGGAGGGGAGGGGGTCGACAAAGTGTGACATTGTGCGACAAGGGGGTTCCCACCCCCTTGGGTCATAAGTTTCGTGACGTCACATTTCAAAATGTGTTATGAGTATCAAAACGCGTTAACTTTTAACGACAAACTTAACTTCCTCAGTCCCAAGCACTCTTTTTACGTTTTTACTTTGGTTGAGACAGTGAGTTTTGAGTTTCCAAAAAAAATAACAACACTATTAAGTACTGCTTTTATTAAAACATTACAAAAATGGAAAGTATGCAAAATATGTGACGTCACGCTAGAGAGGGGGGAGTCTTACAAATGTGACCAGCTGTGACAAGGAGGGGATTCGTGTGACGTAATTTATGGATGGTCCCTTATACTTTCGTAATGTAAACATAATTTATTTGTAATTCATTTGTAAGAATTTTACCATAAAAAAATAAAATAAACAGTTTGAGTTTATGACCCTAACGTTATATACCATAGTTTGACTTTAGGACCTAATGTTATCTTACCACACAGGAAGAGGCAGTTGTTCAATTTTCTCGCCAGCAGAGCCCGAGGGATCATAGTAAAGCGCTGACGCGTCCCAACACGCTTTGCCGGCGATATCTCGCAGCAGGATTCGGACTTGGCGGTCCGATGTTGCTAGTCCTAAACCATTGAAACAACTAATGTGAGATTGTAAGCCGATAAAATGACTTAGCAAAAATTAAGGAAAGGACGAGCTTATTAACCTAGTGTAAGTAGTTTAATGATTTTAAAAAATGTAAAAAAAAAATGGTTCTCATTTGACCACTCTCAGTTTTTTAGTTCAACCGTGATTTTTGTATTTGCTACAGCGCCAAAACCGATACTCATTAAAAACAAAAGTCGTTTTAAGAACCGTTATAATAATAACGTTTAAATCAAAAGATATTCATTTTCATATTCGACATCTATTTGCATCAGGATCCCTGTCCGTCATCACAGTATAAAGGGACTTACCCGGCGTAGTGGCCGCAGCAGCAGGATGCAAGGCAGGTAGCTCCACGAGCGAAGCGAGCGTCGAGTCACTGAACCTCATCAGCTGTATATGTGGCGCGTTTAGAACGGCCGGGCCTAGCTCGCCGCCTAGCGACGGGCTATCGTGCTGCTCGCAAACCGACGACGATAGTTGACATCCGCTCCATAGCGGCCAGTGGCCTAGGAATAGTACTAGTTGCGTGCATATCTGTAAAGAATGGAAATAAAAAAAACAATTTACAAAGAGTTCATAAAGTATTTTGAACAGAGCTTCCTTGTACCAGGTACTCTCGCTTTTTTTTTCAAGAATGGCATAGGTAAGGAATTGAGAGAGACCTTGCTTGTTTTCAAATATTCAAGATCAAAACTAAAAAGCCCTCTTAAATAAAGGTACAATTTAAGAGGGCTTTTTAGTTTT
Organism: Aproaerema taeniolella; assembly: GCA_949987775.1. Lineage (NCBI taxonomy): Eukaryota > Metazoa > Arthropoda > Insecta > Lepidoptera > Gelechiidae > Aproaerema > Aproaerema taeniolella. The sequence continues at coordinate 8,650,692 of OX465262.1, forward strand.
GATTTCTATTTGATGGTAATAAAAAATACAAACTTTGTTGGGATCTTCTTTTCATCTCAGGTCCAAATTTTACACCATTGCACTAATATGTACACATTTAACAGCCCATAAGTAATAACTTAAAATACATTTAAAAATACACAAACACATACCGTTTGAGCCCAAAGCTTGACATCTATAGTAGAAGCAGGGGAAGTCTTAGGGACCAGGTTGTCAAGTTGTATATTAGGGTCGAAGTCTTCATCAACAGGGAGCGAAAGTCCTTCGATATCCGAACCATTCGAACCGCGCATCACAGCATACAGAACCTGAAAACAGACAAGAATTTAGCAGATGCGGTAGTGTTATAACAGACTTTACCAGTCTACAAGGATGGCACTACTTGAGAAGAACTGCCATAAACAGGACGCGACGCTTGCCTGTGCCTGATTAAGATTGAAACACGACATTTGAATACATACTTATATTTGTGCTCTATTGGTCGGCATTTGCGACACCAATGAGAAAAATGGGGCAGTTACCCTAAATACAGAAAACGACAATTTCTTGCGCTTTCGTCAAAAACTACGGTCCGCATAGTACCCGGTGGAAAAGTCACTGTCAAGCTATCAAGCTGGCAGCATTTCCTCATCAACGAATGTACTGCGCCAGGATGCCTACTCTGTAAGTCTATCTGTCACACTATCTGTCACTGTCATCTGTATAGCGCAAAACAGAGACAGATTAGAGCACCAAATACGTTTCGGAGCGAGGTATATATTAAACTATAAAGTAGTATTGGGAAAATGTATCGAGACCTGCTTTTTTACTTTATATGAAACTACACGTCATCTCCTCAACGAGAAGATGACAGTCTCACACATGCTAAATTAATCTTACTAATTTACCGGCACAGAGAGCGTCGGTGGTCTAACGGCTAGCTGGTCGGACTCACACGCGAGAGTTGTAACATGCATTGTTTTACACACAATGGTAATTCTATTAAGACATGTGTGCCGTTGCGATAAAATTTACATTAAGTCAAACCTTTGTAGGACAACTCTTAGGCAAATACAAAATTATGTAAACGCTAATGCAATACAATGGAAATACACATCTAGCTAACGTTCTAAATAATCGTAAAAACGTTTCAGAAGATAAAATGTTTCACAAAATATTAAAAATCAGCCATTGACGACAGCTGCTAGGATTTTTGTTACTTTTTCGCGCAAAATAACTTATTTAAGTAAATTATAGCGAATACGTCAGAGAACAAGACATACTTTATACATAAGTACACATATTTTAGACTTCTCAGTTATGTTTGAGTCTAACGGCCTTATAAAAAAACTTTTGGCACATTATACGCAGTGTATAATTTATTTTTAGTAAGACCGTAAGGATAAAACAAGTAACCTATATGTAAACTGTTAATAAAGTTTTGAACGCTAAACGCCCATAAGACGCCTAAGAACTCATACATTGCGCATATTACAATTTAGAGCCTAAATAAACACCTTGACCGCAGACATGCTTTCTCCACTTATCATGCTCACAGCCTTATTCATTAGCACCTAGCACTACATTACGCGATGCACTGTCAGCTACCGCTTCTTAAAGAAAAAGATTTTGTCATCAATTAGTGTTTGCATTTATAATGCCCAGTGGAGATTCTAATGGCACAGTGCTCAGTTGGCTTCGGTACCTAATACTTTGTTTAGTTTACTCTTAGTTCACTACATACATTTACTTTATTACAATGCAGAGAAGCGTGAGTACTTTATTATTTTCATTTATTTCTAATTCGGTACTAAGAATTTATCGTAAAGGTGCATTGTTGTTTTTTTTTTATCACAGCCCATATACGTCACCCACGAGGGGGGTCTCCCTTGTAGTTGTTTATTGCACTTTTACAGTAAATGATGTTCTGATATTAAAATGCATTGGTCTTTTTCTAAATAATTTTTTTCTGTATGTATGAGTGAAAATTTTCAATGCAACAAATAAAAAACTAAAAGAAAGCTAGCTAGCTAGATTAGCTTAGAAAGTTTCATCAAAATCGTTCTAGTAGTCTTGGGGAAATCGGGAGACAACGATTCATGAAACTAAAGCATATTTCACATAGTCCTGTGAAATACAGGAGACAGTTCCAAGGAATCATTTTTATGTAAATAGATATGTATTTGACATTCAGGCAGTCATCGCTCTGGCACTTTTCGCCTTAACCCTGGCGGCTCCTCAACAGCAGCAACAGCAACAACAACAACAAGACCCTAGCCAGGTGTACATCTTACGACACGACTCTGTTGTCGGTCCCGATGGATACCAGTTCGCGTAAGTATTGCAGTATGGGTTTTCAGAATTTTATCACTGCGAAAGTACACAAGATAGACCTTTTAGTATCATAAATAATTAAGGACAGGGTGCATCTGTTTTCTCTTTCAGCAATAAAATATTAATTAACTCTCTAAAAATCTGTAAAATATATTTCTAATCCGACTGAAAAAAGGGCAACTGATAGAAATCCGACAATAATGGCCGAAATACTACGATTGCCAAGAGAAGAACTTACATAACTGTACGCAAAATATTCTCAACAAATAACTATATATATATATATATCTTTTTGACCTTAAAACTACTTGGCAATTTTGATATTGACATTTAAATTAGTTTCAGAATAAAATCAACATCAGTACCACAACCGATTAGGATTAGCGTTGACCTAAGCGACAGATGATACAATATTCCTAGATACGTAAATAACAAAAATAAACGTTATTGTAACAGATTTGACACGAGCGATGGCACATCCCGACAGGAACAAGGAACGTTGAAACAGATAAGCGAGGACCACCAAGCCATCGAGGTGTCTGGAAGCTACCGCTATGTCGCCCCAGATGGCCTTACCTACATCGTCAACTTCACCGCAGACGAGAATGGATACAAGCCTCAGGAGCATGTTGAACATCAACAGTAAAAGTAGAATACGTACATCAGTGGTCTCTGCCCACCCCAATGGGACAAAGGCGTGAGTTTATATATTTCTATGTATATATTGCGGATTTTCGCGATTATTTACACAATTTGTTGACATAATGTATGCTACGAACTGGTCATAGTGCTTGCAAAAGATAACGTTACAGGTATATTTAGAAATTACCAGAGGTTATTTTATTTGGTGTTAGAAAAAAAAAACAGTTTATCTAGTTTGGATGATCATAACAAAACGCTGTTACAAAATTTACTTTTGCCTATCAGTTCATGTAGCGTTTTTCAGCCAGTTTTATTTCATAAAGTTTAAATTTTTGTATTTTGTAACTAATGCTATTTTTAATAGCGTTGTCATATCGATATTTTATGTAGGTTTTACTACATACTTAATACTCAAACACAATTCATTATTATTATATTATTCATAATTCATATTTTTGTATTTTTTGTATAATGTTCAAATACATTTTGTTAATTTTGAAAATAATTGTTGTTTTCCTTTCAAAAAGTATTGCTATTAAGATTAAAATAAAGATTCTAGAAAATTTATTTTTAAGCCAACACTTTAAAGTTGCGAAAAAAATTATAGATATTCATAGTAAATGTTTGAAAATCCAATCATGAAATAATAGTTACACCAGTTCTTAAATGAATAAGAACATGAAAAAAAATGTTTCCTATGAGAACAAAACATTACAACAAATATAACGTTACGATAGTTTTCCAATAAACTAAAACACCGCAAAGATTGGCTTTATAACCCATCTTTAGGCGCACGAGCGCCAATCAAATTAGGAGACGAAGAGGCTGCCATGGCCGGAATCGGTCGTAACTAATCATCATCAAACTACTTACCTTAAATATCATAAGTAGCAACGTCTGATCGCCATCCTTTTCCTGCATGAGATAAGTAGGGCCACATCGTACGGAGAATTCAGCCAGGCAAAGTAAGAGGGACCCCGCGAGAGGTTTCACCGAGTCCCGAGCACTGCTTGAAGATATTTGAGCCAGGCAAGCGCAGATCCATTTTATTATTTTGCCTGTAGGAAACGTATGATACGTAAGATTTTTATTTTTATATATTCACGTTAGACACTAGATGTGACAATGAAAATACTTTAGCTGCATATACAGGGTGTGGTTTTGTACAACAACGCCCGACACAGGGGTGGTACTACATACGAATGTAATTCTAAGAAAATTACAAGAAAATATCTTAATTTTACTTAATAAATGAAATTAAAGGAAAACACCGAAATGAAAATAACCTTTGCCAACTCATGTCCGATGGAGTAGGTGACTATTCGCCGCGCCATGTTTGCACAGTAGTAACAATAACTTGCTGATTTCATGGATTTTTCCATAAAAATTTAAATTTAAGGTATTCTTTTATATTTTTCTGTACATAAATACACCCTGTAGATATAATTACAAAGGTACGTAAAAAGAGTTCTAAATAAATTACATGTTGCAAGACATTTCTTCCAGGAAACCAAGGAAGGTAAAGGAAACTACATTTACAGTCATATTAAAGTCGTGCATTTATTAGAGTAGAAAAAAATAAAGGTAATAAAATGTTAGCATTTTGATGTTTCGTCCTTGACATCGCCTTTTTTTTCGTTTAAATAGTGGTTCTTATAGTCAGTCAAAGTAGCATTATTTTATAGAATATTTAGGATGTTACTTAAAATAAGTCAAAGTAGTGAACTACATTTAAGGATTCAAACACAGGCATAGTGGACTTGTGTATAATCAAATGTGCTGTTGTCTATAAATGTAAATTGCTAAAATACACGAAATATAAAGTACCTGCAAGTCCAGGATACATCTCCACAATTCGGTCAGTGTAGTCAGCTAAAACCAATATGGCATCGCTAACTACTTTAGCTATATTCTTGTTTTTCATCTGTAACAAAGATACTGGGTTATCAACTCATCAATATAGAAGCTGTTAAATATATTGGGATTCATAATTTGTGTATCGTTTTTTAATTTATTTGTTTTATGCTGGCCCATGAAAATTTACTACACTGTTTTTGCGGCCCGTCCAATGAATATCGATATAAAGATATATGCAGAACTAGTTACGTGTCAGCAAAAAAGCCTTGTATTCACAAATATTTTTTAGGGAAAGAAAAATGTACGACGCGAATGGGACTTGAACCCACGATCACAGGATTAGATCTCCTGGTGCTCTAACCAACTGAGTTATTGTGTCTTCAAGTCTAGCGGCGACATTTAAAAAAAATCGGTCAAGTGCGAGTCGAACTCTCGCACGAAGGATTCCGTACAATTATTTATAATAACAAGCAAAAAAAAACACGTTTCTTGTATGAAAGCCCGCTTAAATATTTATTTTATTCTGTTTTTAGTATTTGTTGTTATAGCGGCAACAGAAATGCAACATCTGTGATAATTTCAACTGTCTAACTATCCCGGTTAATGAGTTGCAGCCTGAACACGAACGACGAACGGACGGACAGCGGAGTCTTAGTAATAGTGTCCCGTTTTTCCCCTTGGGTACGGAACCCTAAAAAATACTAAACTATGGAGCGTAGGTTACCATAAGCATCTGCAGCAGACAAGTGACGTAATGCGGCAGTCGTGGCGCGACTTGTCTCGCGGCCAGCAGGTGCGCGACATGCGCCGCCAGACAGCACGCGCCCGCGCACCGCGCCGCCGCACTGCCCTCGCGCCGGCACACACGCACTACGATGTTTAGTACGTGCTCCTGTACGTATATCAAACATTGCAAGTCAATCACGTACGCAGAAAATTATTACATAACTAACATTCCGCTCGGGACTTCGTTCCCGTGTGAATTTGGGAAAATTATGTAGCCTATGTCAATCGGGGATAATGTAGCTTTCTAATGGTGAAATAATTTTTCAAATCGGTCCAGTAGTTTCGGAGCCTATTCAATGCAAACAAACAATCAAATCTTTCCTTTTTATAATATTAGTATAGATATTGTATGACTTTCAATTAATTTTTTTTAAATCAATATTTAAAAAATCGCACGGGTTCCTTGGGCAAACTGTTACTGTTTCAATTTCCAGCCTCATATAGATTGGGCATTAGAAAAAGTAGAGATAGATCAAACTTGAAGCTAACAGTTCAACTGAAGAGTAACAAGGGAATTTTGAACCAAAAACAGAACATAATTATTTTAAAACCTATTATTTAATTATTACCTTCAGATCTGGACAAGACACTGTATTATACTGGTGTGGATAAGGCTGCAGCATCGGAGCGTTCATCAAACCATCCGGCAGGGCCAGTAAGGATCCTAGGAAGGTCACCGCTGCTGTCCTTGGGCACTGCAATATACTCACATATTAAAAGATATGAAGGAAAATAATGTGCTAAGTTGAAGATTTTTAGGAGGTTTAGATTAAAAAAAAAATTGTTTCAAAATTCATTTAAATTAAAGTTCATACTTATTACATATCTTAAAATTAATTCTATACCTATATCTTTTTCTATAGATTAGACGTATGCGTACACGCACGTTGGGCTAATCCCCGATAACTTACTTATTTATTTACTACTTTTTGAAATGTCAGTTGTTTATATTTAGAGTTCGGTTTATTGTAATAATTAATTTTTATGTTATAATTTTTATGTGTCAAGGTTGATTGTTAATTTGTTGTTACGAAGATTAGCTAGTATAAAGGAGCATACACATCCCGATGTTTAAGGGTGCGTGCACACTTATAGTTTTTTAGGAGTAGGTTGATTTAACCTTACGATTTGATATTGTATGCGTATGCATGTGGTAGTTTAAGGGTGCGTGATGGAGATTATATAGAAACTCGGTGAAGTAATCTACCTCATTAATGTTTAAAAATAAAATTAGTTTAAACGAAAGGAACAGTTTTGACTATGTTACGAGTTTTGTTATTGTTTTGATTGTTTGTAGTCTCTTGTAAAAATCGTGTGAAATACATTGAGTTTAATATAAATATATCCACTGTAAACAAGCTTACTCTATATTTTCTAACACCTTCTATTCTCATAACGCCTCTCGACAAACAGTGTCTGTTTCGTTCTTGTCATTTGAAAATTAACTAATTCGAAATACACAATTGTCCCGAACTACAATAACAAAATAGAAGCATTGTACACATTCGTACGTAAAGCTGGAGCATTGCAAAATAATAGTTTACAATAACCAGAATTTGATGAGCTCGTTTGGTGGTGATTGCATGACAAACTTAATTTGTCAATGTTCAAAATGCAAAAAAACTTACATAAGAAAGTAACTACATTTCCGCTCATCGAGTAAAACTAGCAAAACATTAGTGTTTCGAAAAAATATTGCTCAGAAAAATGTAGTCCTAGAAACTATTATGCATGTGACTTACCGAAGGTCCCATATCGGAGGAGTTGAGCACGACAGTGGAAGCGTGAACGAAGTCAAGTAGCAGAAGCGAGTAGCCGTCCAAAGCTAGCGACAAGTATCGCGGCGCAGCATGTTCCACCAATACGTCCACGACAGATCGGTCCTCACCAGTCAAACCTGACGCAAAAAATAACGTATTTTTAGGGTAAATACATCCTAGAAAAGTAAGACAAACACATTGTGATAACTTCCAGGGTAAGTGATTAAAAATATAAAATAAATTACCAATTTTAACACTATCTTGTTTGGATCACATTGTGGCCCTGAGAGCCCGACATTTATGAAGATTGTTTTAAAGAATAGACACAAAATGTATGTGTGATTGAGATGTAATTATAGAGTGTAGAAAATCAAAGATAGGATATTTGCGTAAATTAACTAAAATTAAGTTGCTAGAAATATTGTACTGCCAATCCTAATAAATCTGAATACATCTTAAAATCCACAAAACCTCACCCAAAGAAGTTGTCACTTTAAAAAAAAGAAATGTTACATCTAATTTACTGGTCTGCTGGTACCTTTTAGAAAACTATAGAAGATTTCAACCGTTTGTGCTTTATCGTTTTAGCACAAAAATTACACCGACTTATAGTTAGTTGCACAATCCCTGATCAAGAAATGACTGTTATCAAGAGTTGTTAAAGTAAACATACTCAGTGGCGGCTAAACGTGTGAGCATTATGTGATCCATCAACAAATAATACAATATCGCATATTCTTTCAGAGTTCTCAGAGAAAAGAGGTCGGACCATGTCAATATTTTAATTTTAAATTTATAAACACGGTCGCTAAATGTAAACTTATTTTAAAAACTCACCTAACTCGTGCATCACTACGGAATTTAAAAAATTGGTCATTTTCTGTTCAAATTTAGTGATAGACTCGCTTAAAGCGATAAGGTCGCCTATATTGTACCTTTTTGTAAATTTTATTTGTAAGCCTTTTATCTTTGTTTTTCTGTTTAAAATTGTTTAATAAAGTATTGTTTTGTATTGTATAAAATAAAATGAAAACTGAAAATTGAACTAGCTTTAGTGCATCTGCCACAAGAAGTGTGTAAATGTAAACTAAATTGTTTTAATTAATGTGTATAGCTTGGAGCAAAGGATGTTAATTACGTATGGAAGTATAACGCGCAGGTGAACGTAAGGGGAATAGAGTACTTATATATGTCACCGGAAAATAATAAGAATCGTAAGTTGATCAACTTTCGAGGTAGTTTATTAACTATCGGAACATCTTACACGGCAGTTGAAATGTATTATTTAACGTATGCAAGTCCGGTAATTGATCAATTTACGGCGTTTCGCGGTAAAATGATCCGACGAACGCAATGTGTACGCTGATTGGTTGAAAACTTGAGGTGTTCGCTGATTGGTTGAATGTCTCGCTTAGAACTGCGACAAGTAGGTTTTTTAGTAGCCGAACCCAACTGCGACCCTCAACGCACGAGCAGAGCGAGCGTAGCGAGCGGGCCGCGACAGCGGCCAGCGAAATGCCAGAAACGACTCGACTGTGGTTGACTTAAGAGGTTGTCGCATCGACCAATGAGAGAACAGTGTATTATATTACGGATGTCAGTTTAACGTAAAAATGTACACTGAGCAGCGATTGGTCCATTCGTGTATGATTTGACGTGTGGCAAAATCATTACAGCCAGGCAGCGTAAGTTGATCAATTAGCTAAAATTTATTGCGTTAAATAATACATTTCAACTGCCGTGTATGATTTGCCGGTAGTTGTTAAACTACCTCGAAAATTGATCAACTTACGATTCTTATGCCTACCCCGACAGGGACTACAGGCGTGAGTTTATGTATTTATTTCTCATTATTGAAAGAATAGATATACTTTGCACTATATTGTGGTACATTATTTATGGCAAATTCTTTTATACTATAAATAGGTTATAGGCTGAAGAATAAGGCGAGAGTAAAAGGTGAACTGCGGTGAGTGTTTTCTTAATCGTTGGCAGATAACTAAAAATCTCATCTTATTTTGCTTATTTTGTCCTAGTGCTGGAATCTCTTCTTGTCCTCCAAGATTTCTACAGTGCCACTATCTGTAAGACTCTTTAGAATTTGTCCAGCTCATCTCAACTTCGCCGGCAAGGTCTCCTTTTAGCAGTTGTTTACGGGGTGCTTATTTTATCTATGTTTTGCCTAAAGGCGCGCGTTCAGAAGTTTTAAGCGAAATTGTTTCGAAGATTCTTATTTTCCGCCTTAGTTGAGAACAACTTGGTCGTTTTAGGACTTATTTCCTTCAAATTTTAAGATAACTTGTTAAACCAATGATATCAATGTTTGTCTACGATCAGTTGTCTACAATTGATCTCATGAAGCGCTCGTAGCCCAGTGGCTCTCGCTGATCTCAGCCGATCAGTGAGGTTAAGCAACTTACAGAGAGGCAGGGAACCTGATGGGTGACCAAAGTGGCAATTTACCACGAGCGTTTTCGTGCTTCGGAGGGCACGTTAAGCTGTCGGTCCCGGCTGTTGTCGATTGACTACAGTCGATAAAACCAAGTCAGAGGCCACTCTGACACCAGGGTTAGCCAAGTTCGCCACACACTTGACTATACCTACACGATAAGAAGAAGAATTGATCTCATGTCGTGAACGACGACTTGTTTTGAACGCTGCCCAGTTTGTGTGGTATTAACAAACAAAAGTAGTTACCATGATGCAAAGCCCGCTGATAGAGATTCAGATGCGCTAAGTGAAGGCGATTGTTGCAGGATGAAGGGGCGCCCGGGCCTTGCGCCTGCGTTGATTCGCAGAGCAATCGGAGGGCCAAAAGCTTGCCGGTCCTGATACAGAAGTAAATGGAAAATCAACAGTTTACAAAGAAATAAGGCACACAAGTGACTGCCCTAATGCTAAGTAGCAATTTTCTGCCACAGCACCTGAGTCTGACAGAACATTAAATTGTTCTGTCAGACTCAGGTGAAATAGAGATAACGACGATACTGCCTCACAGTAAATAATTGTAAGTAAATAATTACCACAGGAAATCACCCCAATATATTACTATACAGGGCTTTAGGTAAATCTCTTTCAACCTCTTGGGTGGTTAATCAGTCCATGAAACTGAACAACTTTCCCCGAATAATAGGTCAAAACACGAAAAAAATAATTTTGAGTTCCCATACAAACTTCATCAGCATATAGCAGATTTTGTATGGGACATCAAGTTTTTTTCGTATTTTGACCTATGTTCCTTGGGGAACATAGTTCATTGACTCAGTTGTTCAGTTTCAGTTCATGGACTGATTTAGCACCCGAGAGGTTGAAAGAGATTTACCTAAAGCCCTGTATAGTAATATGGGGTGATTTTCAATTAATCAGCGAAACATTAGGTAGTGGACCGTCATAATTAATTAATCTAATCATATATAGATTTTTTTCGTTCAAGTTTCCTCAAATTATATAAATTTTGAAATTAGAAAAAGAAATAATCAGATTAACAATGTTTTTGTTCATAAAAATATGAGCACTCTATTTATAATTACTATATTTTCCGCAAATAAAGATTACTTTACTTTAATTCCTTGTCAATTAAATTGGACATACCTGTGTGTATTTGGTAATGACTCCGCTTCAAGACACCACCCGGCCACCAGGTTGAAAGGCACATGGATCTCTGTGTTGCCATTTAGAGTTTGATTTGCGCTTATCTGCAATAAAAACATACTTTATTAAGTGATTATTAAACGTTACTTTGTAACGCGGCTGATGCGTCTTGTTCAAACTTTTCCAGCATTTACAGTTTGATCTTCTTATTCTGGTTTTAATTTCAAATTCGAAACATTTCTGAGTTCTATGTCGGTCAAAGAGTGACGCATTTAGTTTTTGACCTACAATACAATATACTTTATTACACACCAACATTATACAACAAAGTACAGAGTAAAAATTACTCCATTTGAGCATGTAGGTTTTTTTTTAAGATGGGTTGTTTTTATTTGTGTTTCCTTCTGTTCAATATGTAATATTCTAAGATTTCGAAAGTATAAAAATGACCAAGGATATTTTATTGATATATTATTTAACAGTGTATTAAATTATAATATAAAATGTCTGTTTCAAATCAAATTTGTGTTTCTGATTTATTGTGTTTGTAAGCACACCTTTTTGAATAAATGTTAATGTCATTGAGCAGTTTCTCACGTACGCACAAACTCTCATCAGACTACACATTTCGACCTAGAAGTCTCACCCTTATGTCGTTTATAATAGCGACACTTTTGTAAGCAAATGTGCACCAAACTTGATGTGCTGTTGTCTGTATGTACGAAGTTCAATGAGAACACAATAATTTGACGAGATCGATGCAAAATATACATTTGTTTACGTCCCTAAAGGAAACTCTATCCGAAATTAACACTTATTACATCTAATTCAAATTCAAAATATATTTATTTCGTAGAGCATTCAGGATGTTACTTAAAATGTGTCAAAATTACATAAAATACATTATACCTACCAAAACATTTACACCTACTATGTCATGTACCTTTATGGTTTATTTATGCGTAGAAACAAGATGATGTATGTGTTAATTTTGAGCAATGACAAGCCGGACTAACCTTGATTGACAGTTTTAACAAGCGTATTGTTAATTTTACGTTTAAATTAAATTGCCAAAGAGTAAATAAGCAAACAAATATGTAAACATAAACAATACACAGAGTAAATAAGTTATATTTCATTGAAAGCGAAACCATGAGTCACAAAAGTATATCACATGATGAATCAAATCTCGTAGATCAAAACTAAATGTTGTTGACAGTCGCGAATTGCACCTTAGTGTAAATCTTTGATGTAAGTGTTATGTGCTATATTTAAATTACTCCGGCAAAGTGGCTTATTGTAACTGATATTCCAGATTAAAAAGGCAACACAAAACCAGAATATAAAAAACTAAAATTTCTAAGTATATTCACAAACAAAACTGTGACTAATAAACTAATAAAAGAAGATAATTCCGCGCGAGTACCTGATTCCTTATAATTTTTAGCTTGTTTCGTTTTAACGGAGATTTCTTTTCGAACAAAATGTCCATCAAGTGCGCCATCAACTAAACAACTAAGAAAAAACATCAAAACCTTGAACTATAAACTTTCTAACTTTATTAAGAAGGTATTGCGCAATTGAAATGAGCCTCCATTCGGTTACGCCTACTTTATTGCAAAAGTACCCGCGCAATTTTATTTATGTTTTTTGTTTGCAAAACAATTGGTTGTAGATTTGTAGGCGTGTATCCAGTTGTTTTCAAAAGCATCGCATCACAAATTAATAACGAATAAAACATAATTTAAGGGGGCACTCGTATTCGTGACGTTTTTTGAATGGGACTCGTGGGTTTCGTTTTGCTATACAAGTTGTGGAAACCTGACAACTTGTGTATATTTTTTGCGTTTAGTGAATATTTTTTGCGTTTATTCTAATAAAATGAAGGAGTACTCTGTGGCGTCAGCAAAATTTTGGTATGGTATACGAATAACTCTAAAACAAATTGTATCACCCCTGTTATTCTTTGCTTATAACTTGAAGAGCTGAACCGATTTTAATTAAACATAACTAAGAATCATCTCGATTGTGTCAGCTTTCAAACAAAAAACCGTATGAAAATTGGTCCATTCGTTTAGGACAGGGGTTCCCAACCTTTTTTTGTCTACTGCCCACTTTAAGAATAAATTATTTTTTAACGCCCCCCTTTTTAAACATACTTAAAAACCGCTAAGTACTTATAACTGATTATTGAAACGCAACTTTATAGTATTCGGACAGAGTATCTTTTATTGAAAATAAAACAAACATAATCAATTCTTATATAAAAACTAATGTGAAGGTTGAATCTGATGCTGTTCAATAAGTTTGTTGATATCAGGTTCCAATTTACTCAAAAACAGCCGCAAGTCGCCACGTTCGGTAACACGCAAACGATTTCTCTTTTTAGTAAGCAGCGTTGCCACAGCACTAAATCCACGTTCACACAAATATGACGATGGGAATGCTATCAAGAATCGTTGAACAATTGACCACAATCCAGGGTCCAATTGCAGGATCGGTTTTTGTAGCCAAAATTCTTGATATCCATTTTTGAACTTGATTTTTATTTCTTCGTTTGTTGTCAATTCTATAAGTTCTTCTTCCAGCTGAGGTGACATTGCTATGTTGACATTTGAAAATGGATCCAACACCCAGTCTGGTATTTCCAAGTTTAAAATGTCCTGGTATCGTTCGGTGAAGTCAATGTGGAGGTTTTCCAAATGTTGGCAGTAGGCAAACAAGTCGTCGTTACTGCAGGATACTGATAAATTCGGAAAATTGTGAAACTCACGTCTGCCCATATTTTTTTTTGTGCAGAAGCAGTTTGGCTGCGAAAGCAGCAACGACATTTTTTGTTTTAATTAAATTTAGTTCATCGCCTTGCAGTTGGAGGTTCACGTCGTTGAACAATTTATACAGGTCTGTCATGTAAGCTATATCATTCTTTGATGTTATGAGCTTGTTGCGCAGTTCTGTATCTTTAGTTTCCAAGAACTCTATCACAGAGTCAAACAGGTTATAAAATCGAATCAGACAATTGCCTCTTGACAGCCAACGAACTTCAGTATGAAGCAACAAACGGTTGAAATCTTCGTCATTAGTAACACAAAGCTGATGAAATAATCTATCATTCAAAGAGCTGCTACGGATTTTATTGAATGCTTTGATGACATATTGCAGTGATTGAAATAGTCGTTCACTTAAGTTTCTAGCAACCAAATGTTGTCTATGAATAACGCAATGTATAGCAAGGACATCTGGAATTTTATTTTTTAGGTACGCTATGAAGCCTTTATGGCGCCCTGTCATAGCCGGAGCGCCATCCGTAGCAACTTGTATAATATTTTTCAAAGGAATCTCTTTCTCTTCACAAAACTTTTCCAATGTATTGAATATGGTTTCGCCTTTTGTATCTGTCTCCAAATTTCTGGCAAACAATAGTTCTTCACGTATTTTCTCATCTTTAATAAACCTCACGTAAGATAGCAACAACGCTTCATTAGTTGGTAAAGTGGACTCATCGAGCTGAATTGAGAATTGACTAGTCCTCAGATGATTGCACAATGATTCTTCAATGTTTTCAGCCATTTCATCAATTCGTCTTTGCACAGAATGATTACTCAAAGGAATTTTTTGGATAATATCTGCGGCCGGTTTATGAAGCACAGTAGTTATTACTTCCTTTATTGCTGGCAAAATTAACTCTTCTCCGATGTTGTGTGGTTTGCCTTTTTGAGCAATTAACAAAGGGATATTGTACGAAGCTCGAAGTCCGTCGTCATCTTGCTTAGCAGCCGCCGAAAATAGTTTTGATACACTTGGCTGAGTATTATGCTTCTTCTCTAGGTCTTGAAAATATGCTACATTCTTGTCTTTCTTATCTGGATGCATTTTATTCAAATGACCTTGCAGTCTTGAAGGCTTCATTGCTTCGTTCGAAAATGTTTTTAGACATAGAAGACACAAAGGCGACGACGGGTTTGTGGGATTTTCAATAAATCCGAATTTAATATATTCCGCAGAGTATTGCCGTCTCTTCTTTTTTACTTCCGACATTGTTTTGTTTTGAGAAATACGTAAGTGGTATAATGAAGTACTGCTTATCTATTATGCGCGAAACCGCAAATGAAAATAAAATAAATTTACGTCGTTTATATAGGATTGCATAAGCAGCACGCACCAAAAGGAATAAGACAAACGTGCATAAACTCGTTTATCTCATTCGACGCCCAATCGTACTCGACAAGCAAGAACAAGTATTATAGAACCAGCAGATTGATACAGGAATGTACAAATCGGATTATTTAACAAAAACTTGTTAAAACATGATTGCCCACGGTCTATTATATCGAACCGAGTTTGAGCTATATCTTAATTAATATTAGTTGATGTTCACAAGATGTAGTCGAGAGTCGAGAGCTCAGTCGGTATCTAAGAGTCTTCCTAGCTAGGTAGATGAAATTATAAATCGACCCCAAAGCCCTACACAACGCCCCCTTTTTTTTTCTGGGTCTCTTACCGCCCCCCTTTAGGCCTGCAGCGCCCACAAGGGGGCGTTATCGCCCACGTTGGGAAAGACTGGTTTAGGAGGTACGATGCCACAAATAGACCTACAGATACACACATCAAACTTATAACACCCTTCTTTTTTTGTCGGGGATTAAAAATTTAGGTATATAACTTCGAATGTGAATTCCTTCTACGTCTATTATCGCATTTGTGATTGACGTTGATAAGGTGTTTTTTTTTTATTAAGAAGTGAATAGTGAATTAAGAAGTTTGTGATTTGGAGGAAACTTTGTCGTTTTTGCTATTTTTATTATTATATTATGTGAGATGCACGCAAAAAACCTACAGCGCCCTACGAGTTCAATACAATAACGCTTTCAGGATGCTGTTGAGGCTGCCACGCTTTTGTAGCGCGTCTACTATGTTCGCCACTGCTTATACTGATTACTTTTACGCGCAAAACTAGGAATGAAGAAAACACACCTCACTCATGCACAGAGCGCGCGGCAGTGGCAACAGCATTCTGAGGGCGGTGGAGGGCAGTCTTGAGTGCCCAATCGCCAGCTACTGGACGTCGCTTCTCACTCATTTTAATGTTAGTTTTAAGTCTAATTTTTAAGTTTCATTTTAATTTTAATTGAATTTTATGTTAGTATTAATGAGCCCCTGTAGCTTGAATAAATAAATAAATTATTATTATTAATATAAAAAACTACCGATAAGTAGTGTTAAAAATTTGGTTTTTATAATGATATATTTTTTTGTTAATCTATACATATTATAAAGAGGAAAGATTTGATTGTTTGTTTGTTTGCATTGAATAGGCTCCGAAACTACTGGACCGATTAGAAAATTTTTTTCACCATTAGAATCCTACATTATCCGTGATGGACATAGGGTACATGATTTTCCCGAATTCCCACGGGAACGAAGTCCCGGACGGAATGCTAGTTACATCAATAAAGAAAACACAAAGTCTTAAATTGAAATCTCAATACATTTGTGCATTTTTACTGTCTACACCGTTGTATTTACATTGAAACCTCTCGCCCCGCATGCTAGGGCAGCAGAGAAAAGGTAATCACTGACGACTAAAAACGAAATTCATTTTTAATTATGAACGATGAACCGATTTTAATTTAATTATGAACGATAATTAATTTAATTATGAACGATTTTAAATTATGAACGAGACTGTAAAAGTTAAATAAAGAACTGCTCTAAAAGATTACAACCTCTTTTATACCTGAGACGCTGTAAGTCGTTTACAGATTTTTAAAACATCTTGTATTTAATCTGGAGACTGGTTGATGATCATGACTAAGGGATATTTTCACCACAAAGACAATCCAAGGCTCACCCGCGGTTAGGAGCTAATCATAAAAAATGACAAAATCAACCCTCGGGTTATCCTGTAATCGTGGTTAAAACATTAGTGAACATTGGCCTAAAAAACTCACTAATTAATAAAAAATACTAAAAAACAAAGTAAAAAAAAATTAACCTTTTTTTTCAGCCGCTTAAGCAGCCTTCTTTTTCCGGCTCTTCTTTCGCATTGGCACTCCTTAAATCCTTTGCACTTCAACAGCTCGCAGAATTTAATTAACATTAAACGAGAAACCGGCCGATGGACACTTTCACCTTTGACTAGCCAATATTTGTAGCAAACAAAGGCATGTTAGGTTTTTACAAAAATAACAAAACAATAGAGTGATCGAACCGAGATGAATGATTACATCCATTGCGCCATCTGCTGAGCTCAGATATCGCCGATAAGTCGCCACACTGCACTGGCATGTTTACGATAAAAATTAACAGACGCCTAAAGTCTAGAGTGACACGATTTTTATTACGTAGTTGCGAATCGGTAACCGTATTTGTAATAACTTTGTAAAACGACAGTTGAACGATCTTGGCTATTGAATCTTTGAATGACAAATACAAAGAAATGATCACGAGCGGCGTACACGACACAAAACTGTATAAACGCTACACTGTGTTAAGATATGGCTAAATCAGTTTTACCGTAAATAATGTAAGAATGCAAAACATTAATTTTCTCCTTACAATTTTTATGTTACTTGCGTAAGTGCTTCCTTTTCCTATAACCGGCAAAAAAATATCGAATTAATTTTTAATGGCTAGCAAAAGGGAAGATACTGATTGTTAGTATCCTGTAAATATTTAAGCTTTCGAGCTAGAGCTAAACGGAACTGCTTTCTGTAATGAACATGACGGAAACATGTTTATCTATACAAAATGTGGATCAGCTGTAGTTTTTTTTTAATGAGAAGTTGATACGATTTAATTTGCTGATTCCCTTATGAAAAACTAGCTTTCCGCCCGCGGCTCCGCCCGCGTGGACTACAGGATATATCATGCCCAACTGTGGGGGAAAAATGTAGCCTATGTCGTTTCCCAGGCTCTAATCTATCTCTGTACCAAATTTCATCAAAATCGGTTCAGTAGTTTAGGCGTGAAAGACGGACGGACAGACAGACAGACAGAGTTACTTTCGCATTTATAATATTAGTAAGGATAGTAAGGATGTATGTTATGTTATGTTTGTCGGGCGTTTTCCGCACTTAGCCTCTCAATCGGGCCATTGTGCGTGATATTGTTTGGACTAGCTATTCCAGCCAGCCAATGTCCTCCCAGAAGCACGCAAGACTTCTCACGTTCCTGCATGCCTCTGATAGGGATCCCGGGTTATGCAGGATCTGTACTCGCTGTGCCTCCACGCTGTGGCATTCCATCACGACATGCGCTGGAGTCTCTTCTGCCTCCATGCAACCGCGGCATAGGGGACTGTCTGTGATGCCCATGTTAAACATGTGCCTGTTTAGCGGACAGTGGCCTGTCATTATTCCTACCACTCTTCTTAGGTGTTTCCTGGGCAGGTGCAACAAACTTCGTGTTAGGCGTTTGTTTAGTGTTGGCACGGCTTCCTTGGATTGCCGGCATCCTTTTACCACTGTCCATTCCTCATTATGTCGTCTCCTGGTTCTATCTCTCAGCCAGGATGTAAATTGTTTGTAAGGTAGAGGCATGATTGGTTCTGGTCCAGCTAGTAAGGTGCTGGAACCTCTCCTTGCAAGTTCGTCAGCAGCATCATTACCTAGGGAACCACTGTGACCCTTTATCCATTGCAGGGTAATTTTGTTTTCCGCTGCGATGTCCTCCAGCAGATTGTGGCATTCTAGGATTAGACCCGAGCTGATGCTGTTGCTCTTTAGTGCCTGAAGTACTGAGGCACTGTCGGATATGACACGTATTTTTTGACCATGTATGTTCCTTAACTTTATCGCATCAGCAGCTCTGGTTATGCCCACACATTCCGCTTGGAATATTGTATTGTGTGCACCCAGGGTGGTTGCAATGTTAATGTGTAGTTCTTGTGAGAAGGCTCCTGCTCCTGTACCGGTTTCCGTCTTTGAGCCATATGTGTATATTCTGACCTCGTTTATGTCCGAATAGTCTTTTTCTTCTGCTAGAAGTTCTATGCTGTAATGTCGTTCAAAGACATACGTTTTCGGTATCCTGTCACAAGGGGCATCCATAATAGGGAAGTCTCTAAGAGCTTCCTCTAGGATGCGTGTGTGAGGAACTGTAGGGTATTTCCTCCATTCGTTGGCCGCCTTGAGTCTTATTGCGGCAGCTGCCGCTTCTTGTTGTACATAGGTGAAGAGGTTGTAGATCAAGTAGTACTTCTAGCGTCACCGTTGGAGTTGTTCTCATGCAACCTGTAGTGGCTACGCACGCCAGTCGCTGTAGTTTTCTTAGTTTGTCCGTTACGGTGCTTAGTTGGGTTCTGGGCCACCACACTAGAGAGCCGTATGTTATGGTTGGCCTTATTACGGCTTTGTATAGCCATAGGGTTATTTTTGGGTTCAAGCCCCATTTTTTCCCTATTAGTCTTTTGCATTGCCAAAAGGTGATGCAAGCTTTGTTGAGGTTCGTGTCTAAATGCTTTCCCCAGTTCAACTTGCTGTCTAGAATGATGCCCAGATATTTGACTTCAGTTGATAGAGAAAGTTCGGTGCCAAATAGTTTTGGCAGTTTAAGTTTTGGAAGTTTCCTCTTGTTTGTGAATAGTACTAGTTCCGTCTTCTTGGGGTTTACTGATAGTTCGTTTTCAGTGCACCAGTCTTCAATTATTCTAGTAGCTGTGCGCATAAGGTCACATAAAATGTTCTCAAAGGGACCGCTAACTAGAATTGTTAGATCATCCGCGTAGCCAACAGTACAGTGGTTTCTTTCATTTAGACGCCTGATCAGGTCGTCCACTACCATGTTCCAAAGGAGGGGTGATAGAACTCCTCCTTGGGGGCACCCTCTTGCCACAATACATCTAGTGGTTGAGTTGACTGTTACTTGGATGGCTCTATATCTGAGTAGATTGTGTATCCATTCGCAGACCGTGTCTTTTACGCCATATCTTTTTAAAGCTCGGTTTATGCTGCTGAATGTTGTTTTGTCGAAGGCTCCTTCAATATCAATGAAGGCTCCTAGAGTCGAGTTTTTACATGAAAAAGCTTTTTCAATATTCTGCACCACTGTGTGGAGGGCTGATTCTGTTGATTTGCCTTGTCTGTAGGCATGTTGTTGGGGGTGCAGTGGTGATTTTTTCAGGGCACTATCTCTTAGATACCTATCTGTAAGCCTTTCTAAGGTTTTCAGTAGAAAGGAGGTCAAGCTGATAGGTCTGTATGATTTTGCTAATGTGTAGTCGCTTCTTCCTGGTTTGGGGAGAAAGATGACTTTAACTTCCCTCCATTTGAGCGGTATGTATCTATGTGCTAGACAAGCTTTGAAGATGTCAGAAAGTAGTGGCACAAGATGTTTTAGACCCCATTGTAATAGCCCTGGGAAGACACCATCTAGTCCTGGTGATTTGTATGGCGAAAAGCTGTTAACTGCCCAGCAGACTTTGGCTTCAGTAACGATCTCGTTTGCTATGTCCCAGTCTGCGGGTGTGGTTTGTGTGGTTGTTTCGTCTGCCCATGCCGTGTCATTGTTAATAGAGCATCCTGGGAAGTGTGTTTCCAGTAGTACTTCGCTTATCTCTGTTGCTGAGTTAGCGTAAGTGCCGTCCGGTTTTTTGAGAGTGCCGAGGTTGTGATTGTCGTTTTTCGACAGGATCTTTTTCACTCTGGCAGCCTCGTTGGTGGTGTTGATACTGTCGCAGAAGTTCCGCCAGCCTTCGGTTCTCCGGTACCTGATACGTTTCTTGTAATAGTATTGGGCTTGTTTGTAAATTTCCCAGTCTTTTTCCGTTCTCATGTTTTTAGCCCTATTAAATAGTGCTCTGAGATTTTGTCTTAACCTTTCCAGTTCTGGCCCCCACCAGTTGTTAGGGTTTGTTAATCTAATAGGTTGTAATGGACATGCTTGATTATAGCAGTTGTTAATGCAATTTGTTAGTGTTTGCACATTGTGTTCGATGTTAGTAGTGCTCTCAGTCATAGGTTTGAACGCATGTTCAGAGATGGTTTGGCTTAGAGCTTTGGTGTATTTGGGAACGTCAGTTTTGCGGGGGTTGCGACGAGGCTCTAACCTATGACTCGGCACTGTTATTTTGTAGTGAATACGTCTGTGGTCGGCGAAGGAGGGATTGTCGGACACATGCCAATCGGTTACAAGTCCTGTTGCTCCGTCCGACGCTAGTGTGATGTCCACCACCGTTTCGTACCTTGATGTCACAAAAGTCGGTTCCGAACCGACGTTCATGATTCCAAGGTTTGTTGAGAAGAGATATTCTGTTAAGCACTCACCCCTTTTGTTTGTATCTTTACTACCCCACAGAGAGTGATGTGCGTTGCTGTCAGCCGAGATAATGATCTCCCAGTTGTGTTGTTCGCAGTGGCTGACTAAGTTTATCATTTCTTGCGGTGGAATCTCGTCATCCCCGGCCATATAAACAGAGGCTAGTACAAGAGTTGGTTGGTTCTGTTGAGGGTCGCCTCAACGTAAGGATGTATAGAATTATATTATAAAATTTGAAAGGCTTAATCTCGGAAACTATTAGGTCTACAGAGAAAGTCTCATATTGTAGTGAATTTAGTCTACTCTAAAAACGCCCCGAAAAAGTATTATCAAAAACTTGTCCTTTAGGGTTAAAATCGTCAAAATCTGAAAAAGATCCAAAATCTTCACAGTTTTTTCGATTATTGACAATGTTGCGTTCAGCGCGTGAGGTCACAAACATTGCATTGGCCAACATCATAAACAAGTCTGCAAAAAATCACAGCTACCGGATTTGACGCATACTATCCCTTACTTTCAGGCGACAAAGTTACTGGATTATTAAAAGTTACAAGCAATCGAATGTGGGCGGTGATACAACATTTTTGATTTTAGAGTAATTGATTTTGGGCTATTTCGTAAGTATATTTTATTTATTTATTTATATATTCACACATGACAGATTTACATAAAATTACAAATAGAAATACGACACAGGAGGTTAGCTTATTTCCTAACTTTCTTTTGGTAGGTAACCTAACCTAACCTATACCTTCAGTGGTCTACCTAAAGGCGAAGATTTTTTATTTTTTTTTCCTTTTTAAGATACCTTCATTCACAAGAGAATCTTAATATTATTACGATCTAGCCTAAAAGACTAATATAGTAGATTGTTAACCAAGGGCTGTATGACATCAATTGCATACGAGGTTTTTGGCGCCCGAGCGCAGCGAGGGCGCTAATTAGCCCGAGTATGCAATTGATGCTTACACCCGAGATAAACACTCTGCTTTACATATCGATTGTGAGGTAAGTAAAAAAACAAGAAAGCAGGTTTCTATGAACATTTATTAAAGAGAAACATGTGTATTTAATTAAAATTTCGCGCCTAGCTAGTCGACTGCCTTTTTTACTCTTCACGATTTTATGGCACGCAAGCGCGTCAAATCGTGCTGGCCAGTTTGAGTTTTAAATCGATTTCAACTAACATACGATGTGACTGCGAAACAAATAGTTCGATATTAAAAATAAAATCTTCATAAATTCTTATATAAATTGTCTCGATTCCGATTCGAGTAAATAATCGATACCAAAAAAAAAAGTAACTTTAAAAAAATATTCTTCTTATAGTATGAGTATGACAGTTCTTTTTTCAAATTCCAAAACTTATGCTGTAATGTTAACATTACATGGTAGGTTTTGAAACTTATGCTGTAATGATATCTATACACCCCGGCATTCAGGGAAGTAAGTGACTACTTACAGAGCAAGAGATATGTAAAGTAATTTTACTTTAGCTTAAACTTCTAAAATTGCATAAACTAAGAATGAATCCACTAACACTATCTTAGAGTCTGTTAAGGGGAACTTTGTTCACTTTGTTCATGTGCACTTATTACGAATTATCAGTGTCACTTTTTATTCACTACACTAACTCGAACTGTTTAGTTCTTTTAAGTCTTCTTAATATGTCTGTATTGTCGAGGATTGTCAAGATTTTTAATGAGCTTTTTCAATAAGATTTAAAAAAATATATATATACAAAAAAAAGTTTTGTAGACGTGGATTTAGGTCCCTATCACAGAACGCGACTAAATAGCAGTCGTCTTTGTCATTTTGATTGTGAGAGAAAGAGACAATCAATACTTAAGTATAGAACATAACTTGAGTTTCCTTCTGTAATACGGGCCTTGGATTAATATGCTCCCGAAGGCATACAAGGTGCGCCCTAAGACACTCCTGTAAATGAAAACCTTGTACACCAGTCGTCCAAATGTTTCTAGTGAAACAAATTAAAGAAAAACGGTGGGAGTATGTCTAAAGTGTACATTGAATTCACCAAGACATACGATAGTATCGACCAAGAAATGCTCTACCAGATCTCTCCAAATACCGACGAAACTCGTCAAAATTATGCGAGTTGATGTGATTTTAACAGATTTGACATTGACTCGTTGAGATGGAACTTTTTTAAATCCTCAGAATTACACGGTTTAGCCGTATTTATGACTTTTTATGTTGGTAGTAGCACTAGTAACAAGAGTTGGTGGATAACTGACTGAGGAATTTTAAGTTTTTACTGGTATTAAGCAAAGAGGTGCTCTGTCACCTACACTAACTGGCGAAAACGTCTTCCGAAAGTTTTAGTAGAGTTAAATGGAAGGCACAAGTTATAGGGTATGCTGTGCAATACTGGGGAGAGAGAAGTAACAGCTTTGAATGAAGAAGGGAAGCAAGTAGGTCTTAGATTCTTTCGAAAGGCTGAATACTTACACATGATGAGATACCGGGACTAAAAAGCTAAAAGAAAAGACCTTTTTGTGAATGATACGTTCTACAAAGGTGTCAACAAAAAGCATCGCGGGTGCACCACTATTGTCACCAATCAAAAGAAGAACGACATCAACATCTGTATCGTCAACGCGCTAAGATGTTCCGCAGCCGCTCACAAAGTGATGGTGACCAATTTAATAAGCAGAACAACTAAAACGCGTCTACAAAACTAGGCACAGGCAAAGGACGGATTTTGTATGACAGGCGGGAGGCGGCGTCCGGCAGGGTATTTAGTTATACTGTTTTATAGTTCATAATTTTTGAAATATTTTAAGCATTAATAATATTTAAAATCAAAGCCCCATTTATTTATAAATATTTTTTTAAACGACGAATTAAAATCTTGTGCTTGCAACACTTTGACATTTTTTATGACTTTTTTTATCATCTTTTTATGCTAAACAAATGGCAACTCTGTAAATTTGATAGAGTCAGTATTTGGTACGAAATATTGCACGTTGCTTTGAAATTTGTACTGCGATGTTTTTTTTTAAACAGAAATGCAATACCTTTCGAAAATATCGACATTCGAAAAAATGTCATTTAATAGGTTATTGAGCTAGTACTAGAAAGAGGGTGGGACCTGGTAACGCCTGGTAACTCCGTAACACAGGTTCTCCTAGTATGGACACCAGCTCTCACAAAATATAATCAAATAATTCTGTCATCTGTATCATCCCCAACTTTTGTAGAGAGAAATAAATAAACTATTTATTTATTTATTATTATTTATGATTTCGGAAATCACATCCATTTTGAAATCCAAGATGGCGGACATGTAATTTTTTGAAAATGTCGACATAGGTGTCGTTTAAAAGGTTTTTGAGGGTGCTGCATCCGCCGTCTTGGATATGAAAGTGGATGATGTTTTCGAAAACAGCACCTGCCGAAACCTATTAAACAAAACCCATGTCAGAATTTAAAAAAAAGTCGAATCCGCCATCTTGGATTTCAAAATAGATGTGATTTCCGAAATTAGCACCCCCAAAAACCTAGTAAACGACAACCATGTCGACATTATCAAAAAAGTGCATTTTCTCCATCTTACATTTAAAAATGAAGTAATTTTATAAAACAGCACTCCCGAAACCCTGTTAGATGACACTAATATGTTAATAACTTCTAACTTACTGATAAGTCTATTTTTTATCCCAACATAAATGTTTTTGCATGCTGGTTGAGGATAGATTAAGAGGTGGCCGGGGATGGGGCACTCAAAGCTGGAGATGGGGCGTCCGAAGCCTCTTGTCTTTTTGTTAATTTCACCGAAACAATGAGTTCAACATTCGTTTTTTGATTGAATATGAATAACAGGACTCTGTTTTATGATATTTCATCCGAAAAACAATGGTTTTACAATTTTTCTTGTATTTTTATCCTAAAATTTGAAGAGATGGGCGTAGCCGGCAGGATATTGGTTATTTTCCCCTATATTGGCTCTGCCGGAAGTGGCCTCCCACTTCTGTACATCTCCTTTTTAGGGTTCCGTAGTAATCTACGAACCCTTATAGTTTCGCCATGTCCGTCTGTCCGCAGGTTTCCTAAGAAACCCTTGGTACTACAGAGCTGAAACTAAGCATGATTATACATATAAATCACGCCGACAGAACTGTGGAGTAAAATCTTGGAAAAAAAAATTTTTTCGTGTGTCTCCCATAGACGTGAAAGGGCGATGTTTTTTTTTCTCGCCAATATCATTGAGTGGGATGTCATAGGATAGCATTTTAAAAGATAGAAGGGGTTTACTAAGAACGTTTTTCGATTCAGCACTCCGTTTGCGAAATATAAATTTTTAAAGTGAAAATTTTTGTCAAACACAAGTGTCCCCCCCCTATACCTGCTAAACGGTTGTTTCTAAAAATGTGAAAAAATTCAAGTTGGTAGAATATACAACGAAATTTAAAGGAAAACTATCACACATAAGTTGGTCCTTCAAGTTTGCGAGTAATAGTCGACCAAGTGCCAAACACTGTTGGGATTAATAAGAATGTATTTGAACCATGCTGCTACGGAACCCTACAATGCGCGTGGCTCGACACGCTCTTGGCCGGTTTTGAAACTTGGATCTTAACATTGTAGGAGGAAAACCAACTCTTAGTCAAAAAAACAACCTAAAAACTTGCAAGCTGGGAAAAACATAGTATAATTGAAGAAATATATGGAAATCTATTACCAGTGCGGCACTGACCTTGAGCAGCGCTGAATTGACTTTGAGTTGAGGTAGTTGTGCATTGACTTTAAGCAGCTCTAAATCGACCTTGAGCTGAGGTTTACTACTAATTTCCACTGACCTTGAGCAGCGTGCGGTTAAGATGTATGAGGTAGGTGTAGAGGTGCGCGTGCGCATGTGGCTCTCGCAAGTTGTTGGGGTCGCCGAGCGCGGCTAGCATACGCCGCCACAGCACTACGGCCACGTCGGGCAGCCAGCCGCGAGCTGACCCCCCTAGCACCACCCCCACGCCTGCCTCGTCTGCGCTACTTGCCCCACCCACGCCCACGCCGCGGTGGTCGCTTGCGTCGTTTTCTGACCACTCTGTAGCAACGAAGATTTTATTAAATTAAAATGTATTCATTCTTCTTATCGTGTAGGCATAGTCAAGTATGTGGCGAACTTGACTAACCTTGGTGTCAGAGTTTCCAAACCGCTAAATGACGTCTGACTTGGTTTAACGAATGCAGTCAATTGAGAACAGCCGGGACCGACGGCTTAACGTGCCCTCCGAAGCACAGAAACGCTCGTGATGAATTTTCACTTCGGTCATCCATCAGGTTCCTTGCCTCTGTGTACGTTGCTTAACCTCACTGATCGGTACAGATCAGCGACAGCCACAAGGCTACGAGCGCTTCATTTATTTATTTATTGAAAATACTTACGATTATCATTACAGGCTAATCCTAAATGCTAATACAATAGCGAAGAGTTCTAATATTAACAATAAGATGTCAAAAAGTGTGTTTTTATTTTCTTTTTGTTTTTATATTTGTGATGTGTTGTATCAGTCAATAAAATGATGTATATGTACGAAAATACCAGAGTTCTCCATAAGAATACAGAATTTATCCAATTTTTAACTCGGTCACGAACTGAGATTTAGCTATAAAGTTGAGGAATTGACTTCTGACAACCAACCCATCCCTAGTAACAGGAGAGGCTAATTGATTTTTTGTATTATTTTCTTTGTATTTGCAAATACATATTAACGAATCAAGCTTTTGACTTTTCATACAAGTCTTTAAGATTTTACGTGGAATTAAAACAAGATAATTAATTGCATTTTATTTGAGAACTAGCTTCTTGACCGGGACTTCGTTCCCGTGGAAACTTTGTGAATTAACAAATTTTTTGGCTTTACAAATAAAACTTCCTCTTGAATCACTCTGTCTGTTGGTGAAAACCGTATGAAATTCCGTTCAGTAGTTTTTGAGTTTAACGCGTTCAGACAAACGGAAGGACTTTACGGGGTGCTTTGTCTTATAATTTGGTATGATAATAATTTGTAGCTGTCACGCGAAGATCTCAGAGATAAATCATATAAAAAGAGTGTTTACTCACCAACATGATGACCATCAGACGCTAAGTCAATCTGCAGCGGAGAATCCTTTATTGAACTGCTTTCCACGCCGCTAGATGGCGCTGGCGAAGGCGAGCGCGATCCTAGATAAATTTTTTTTAACTTTAATATCGTTCACAAAGCGTTCGCCATACGCCACGACATTATTATTTTTTTAAATTTTTTGATGTCGTGGCGTGTGGTGGGCGTTTCTGACGAAAACTCTTGGCGCTAAAAGGGTTAAACAATCGTCGACCGATTTGGATCAGCAGTAGTGACGTTGAACTGACGTTTAGGGGATCGTTTTCCGATTGGGGCAAACGTTTGTAGACTGGCACAATCCATACATCCATCCATACACTCACGCCTATAATCCCAATCGGGGTAGGCAGAGCGCCATATGTGGTTTTAGAACCATTTGACGCCACATTTTACATATATTCTGCGTCACAAGATGGAACATGAGTATAGTGATGATAGTTTGTCAGCCTTTCACCCACGATTCAGCAAAACTCTCGCCTCCCACTTACTGGCTTCTACAGTATGCCTAGGAAGAGTTGGCAGCTGGCACATTCTAAGTTTTTCTTTCACTCCCAGTCCAGACAAATTTATTATTGGTTTGCCATATGTGCAGCGCCCTTGAGACTCCAAGTAGCCGTAGTCTTTGTCACTTGATAGTGAGAGAAAGAGACAATCAATACTTAAGTATAGATCAAGACTTCAGTCTCCTTCTGTAATACGGGCGTTAGGTCTGTATTATAGAACGCGACTCAGACTCTGATCTATGCATAAGCAGCAGTCGTCTTTGTTATTGTTTGTCATTTGATAGAGAGAAAAAGAGACGATCAATATTTAAGTATAAATCAAGACTTGAGTCTCCTTCTGTAATACGAGCTCGTAGCCCAGTGGCTCTCGCTGATCTCAACCGATCAGTGAGGTTAAGCAACGTACACAGAGGCAGGGAACCTGATGGGTGACCAAAGTGGCAATTTATCACGAGCGTTTCCGTGCTTCGGAGGGCACGTTAAGCTGTCGGTCCCGGCTGTTGTCGATTGACTACAGTCGTTAAAACCAAGTCAGAGGCCATTGTGCGGTTTGAAAACTCTGACACCAGGGTTAGCCAAGTTCGCCACATACTTGACTATTCCTACACGATAAGAAGAAGAATACGAGCCTTAGCTTCTAAGCTTTATGAAACATTTAATAATTCCTGAGAAAGGTAAGAAAACAATATGTAAGTAAAACAAAGAAGAAACTCACCACTATTAGAATCTCTTTCGTCATGATGAGTGGAGTTCCGCAGGGAGTCGAGAGAATACCACCTCCTGTTCAGCTGATGGATGCTACGCTCCGGTTCTTTGGCATCATCTGCTTTTTATAAATTACATTAAATGTATTGGAGTTTATGTAGAGCGACTTTAAAATGAGCTAAACTTTATAGAGTGATGTAAGATGAATCTCGTCATTCTCGTCTTTCGGAATAAGAACTTTTAAATTTTTGTTTATTTTTAAATGCTATTCAAAACTTCGAAAAATAGACCAGTAGGCAAATAAAACATAAGTGCAAAGGAACTTTAAACAACTTTATTTTATTACCCATACATTTGTACATATAATAAGAAAAACACTTGCACAAGAATCAACGTATTCTCCGATCAGTTGTAGTATCATTTTTTTCGACTTCCCATACTAAGGTAAGAATATTATCCACGGGCGTAGCCAAACCCCCCCCCTGGCTACACCCATGATATTACCTGATTACTAGAATATCATAGGTCTATAAGAAGATAAAAATAAAGTGGGACACACCACAGGCTATTTCAAAAAAGAATAACAAAATTATCTCACCAATATGCGCGTGCGCATGTTTGTCAAGATGCGGATCACTCCGGCACCGCGGCAGCTGACGCCGAGCGCCTTCCTTACGCGGGTGCACTTCGTGGGACTTCGGGGACTTCCCTGCGATACCAATGAATGAATGAATGAATAAATTTTATTGCACACGTAAACAAAACAAAAACAGAAGGAAATAATAACACGTGCAAATGGCGGTCTTATCAATAAAAGTGATCCCTTCTAGACAACCAAATGTTTATTAAGTAATGTTATGGTAATAATAAAAACAGAAACAACGAGCGGGTGCTTAAAATCAAAGCGAAGGAAAGTAATGATATACTGGTTCAGTTTGATTCTATTGTATCCAATACGTGTTCCTACTACATACAAAGTGACATGCGAAACTTTAGAATGTGAATTGTATGAAACGGAACTCTAGAAAAGCATCCGATATACTATACAGGGTGTTTGGAGGTTCATCGGCTATGTGCTCTGGCCAATCTAACCGTTTTTGCACAATAGTTTTTTTTAAAGATTTTTTGTATTTTATTTTAAAAAATTTGCCCAAAGTTGCACTGTTATTGTTATCGTAATTTTTTTTTGTTGGTGTTACGGTTTTCTTGTTTTTGTGATGTATGCCTGTTATACTTACATTGATATTTGTTTTAAATAATTTAAATTAAAACTATGGTGAGCTATCAAAATCTTAAGAAGAGAAGAAGAAAAATCTTCATTTCAACTTTGAGGAGCATTAAAAAAAATTAATGGTATCACAGCTCTTACAGTTTTTTAAAACTTCTCTAGTTCATAGCCTTTCTATCGGTATACCACATGCACCATATTTATTTTAATTGTCGTAAAATTTGCTACTCAACCTACTCGCTTGGCACACTCGCTATTCCAAAGACCCTGTATATCAGGGGTGGCCAACTTGATTATACCCAAGATCTCCTGTTTACTAACGAAACCCTGTGCGATCTACCAATTACATACTTCTTGAAATCTTAAATGAAACAGCATAGTTCAGTACACAATAATGTAGTATTTTTTTAAATTATATTATGAGAAAAAACTTAAATGTGAAATGTTTTTTTTTTTTT